>JAQPPZ010001204.1:0-350994 GCA_028583015.1 Wollemia nobilis
ATGTCGTCAACCATATGAGATGATGTTTTTTATACAATATATGTTAAGTTATTCTTCTCTTAAATCTACTTACTAAAGTTTGATGTACAACCCTACCCCATTCTGGATTTGAACCTTGGACCTCCTATTTGGAGTACCAATGTCTTGACCATCACTAGTGGATTGGATGATGACTAGGTGCTCCATGCCACATAATCCCACCACTTCACGAGATACAAGTTGAGTTGTAATCAACTACACAATGCCAAGTATCCTTGTTGGACTTAGAGATAGGTTTTGACAATATTTTACTTACCACTTGACAACATGATATGACAGAGGTGGGGCACTGGGGTGCAGGTATAAAACTTTCTAACAGTGTATAAATGATAACACAATTATATCCTAGCTAACTACATGGAGATAAATTTTACATGCAATCTTATGGCTAAGAATGTTTGTCATTTTAAAAAGGTTGCTTCCTTAAACTAATAGTTGTTCCAAGTTTTATGATTAATATGGATCATCACAACATGTTGAGTTGAAGTGTATGGCTTGTGAGTAAAATAAATACTAAAAATAAAAAAACATAAGACTTGCAATTTTCAGGATCAACCAACAAGAGGGGTCTCAAGCTACTTGAATAACAATCTAAAAATTGACCTATTGATTGTCTGGACCTCATGTTACAGTGAAATCACCCATACAACTATCTTGAGGTGATCAAAAGCATCATATAACTTTCTCCCTTATGATGAAATAAAAATAAAAGGTTCATTTTAATTCAACGCTTCTGGAAAAATGATCCAAAAAAAGGCTTAGAAGGTAACCCAAAATCCTACTTAGTACTAAGTTGTACTTGTTACATCTTCTTAGAGTATAAAACTATAGTCCAATGTTAGAAAGAACTTCAATCCTTACTAAGGGATTTCAAAAATAAAAATAACTTGTTTTTGGTGTGCATTCTAATCATATGTACTAGGCATGTGACTTAACTCTTTTGGATAATAACATAAAATGCATAATGCAAGAGAACTATTTCATGTAAAAGATAAAAAATGCGTCCATGATCTATTTGGCTTGTGACTAGAATTGGCTTCCACATTCTCAGAATCAATACCTAAAATTAGCTAGGTAGAGTCTTCAACTAAAACCAAAGTGTACCTTAGACATGCTACTCATATGGATTTATGTGTTTTATAAATTAAACTTCAAATATAGCCTAGAAATTTGTCTTGGTATAATGAATGGATACACTAATATATTCTTGTATGCCCATACTCCAAATAAATCCAATTCCATCTACAGGTCACCAAGGAGACCAATGGGAAAAGGAAAAAAGGGTGATGCTTATTCACCCAATGTTAGAGTGTCAAAGTTTCTAATAAGGCTATGCCCTTGCATAGGTTATATACTGGTAAATCAAATGAATTTTGGTGGAGATCTAACAGATAATTCCTCACATAATACGAAACCACCATCCCTTCTATGTAAGACTTGCAATTCATGTTGGTCTAATCAAACTACTAAATGCATCTTGTAATAGAAAGACCTTGCCAATGTCTCAAATATAAAATATTGAAGAATGCTACCATCATGACATTCCAAAACACTCCTGCATAAGACACTTGAAACATCATCATTGTTTCATGTTCTAGCTAGCTTTAAATGAAGTTTTCCTTCCTTTCATATAGAAGGAGGCTTACACTAGTTCTCCCATGTATTATAAGAGAGTTTCCAAGCATCAACGGTGATACTCATAACACTAGCAAAATTCTAGATACATACATTCATTTTAATAAGGTAAAAATAATCAGATGATAAAGAACATGTTTTATCTGTGTACTTAATAAATATTTGTTGTGACTATGCAGCAAAATAGTTATATAGGTATAAAAATGCAGAAGGCAATGCAAAGAGAAAGAGGATCAACAATTTTTCCTCAAGCTTCTCATTTCCAATAAACCTTGCTCTAATACCAATGATAAATTTTAAGCACACAATATTTTATTTCTTTACCAAATATTAAATCTAAACACATATAAATACAAACAATGGTATGTCTCTTGGATGTCTCAAGAGACTCTTGGTGTTTCACCTTCATCTCTAACTATTCAGCTTCTCTAAATATCTTATGAGGTGTAATAATAATAATATTTAACATAAAATCATTATTAAATATTGAATAAGTATCTAACAAGAATAGCAATTGAAAAAATACACAAGTAGGATGAAACAAAGTAAATTATAGAATTAAAAAATTGAAAAGAAAATAAATTATACTGGAAAAATAAATGCATAATTGAAATTAATCATACATAAGATATAATTATGAAAAACATAAATAATAGACCTAAAAAAACTTATTCATAGCTTTGGATGACATCTAACTATTCACACTCTAACATTATCTTTATTAGTGACACATGCATCCAATAATAATTGGGCCAGATCAAATTACATAGGACATAGAAGCGTACAAATGTGTTTATTATGACAATGGATCAAAGTGCTACTAATCATTAAATATACTTCAATCATACTCATGAGAGCATCCTAACTATCCCGAAAGCCACATGTGGATAAGGGGAAAGAAATTTTATGAAATTAAAAAATCTATAGCAAATTGTTATAGCTTGTCTAAAATGTCAAATTTGCTTACCTCACTTTGAGATAGCCTCAGTAGAAATGCATTAAAATGACTACTTAATATATCCCGGAGTGATGGAATCAACTAAAAGAAGAAAACACTGCACCTCTAACACCAAATAGAAAAAGGATAGAGTGCAGGACAAGAAACCAAAATTCCTCTTAGAAGAAAGATAACTTTATTTCCTCAAATTCCCTTAGCTCCCATTGTTCTAAAACATGTTTGACTAAAAATTCATAATAAAGCCACCTTAATTGATGAGTCCTCTCACCTGAAATAAAAGAACTAAAGTCTTGCATATATAGGGATAAGAGTAGTAAATAAAAAATCATGCATTTTGTCTATACAACTTAATCAATATCAATCATGCATTTTGTCTATACAACTTAATAAATACTAATCATGCATTTTTTCTATACAATTTAGTGAATACTAATAAATTAAGAACCAATCTTATATTTTTCAAGGCATTGTGGAGCAAAAATAAATTGGATGCAATTGTATGAGCACAATACAAGTTCACATTCTTGCATGTAATGGACACTCCCATAATAATGAGGCCCTTGACAATATGGTTTATTGCTAAGTTCCATTATGTTCCCTTTTAAAAAGGATGAGGAAATATGGGGATACAACTAAACATACAAATCCTTAAAAAAAATATATCAAAGAGCTAGATCAAAGAACTGATTGTAAATTCGAGTGTCCACAAAGATAACAACTTCTAAACATTATTGAACGAAGGTCGAGCCCATTGTAAGGTAACAGACAGTCCACTTGAAACTATTCCAGAAGCAGAAAAGAGTGAATAGACATTCGACCCAACTCTGTAACTCACACCTTGGATAACCAGCAAGATCCTAAAGTGAGTGGGATTTATCCCTTATAAGTGTTATCGGTATTTTATGCTCATTCTTCATGGGGTGTGTATAAAAGTCGAACCAACATTTAAAATTGGCGCTAGAAGGAGGGCCACTGAACTCCATTCAGTATTTGTTAAGGATTGTAGGTTGTTTGTGAAAAGCTGGATTCTACCTACAGAGTAACCAGGTCCCACTCCAGAGCTGGAGAGCTCCTAGTGCCTGAGTTAGAAACCCCAAGGAGAAGCAGCCTCAGAAGGGCCAAGTCTTTGTCTAACATAGTTTTGTCACCACTTGTAGTTCCTCCAACTACAACTAAAAATATCATCGTTAATCAAGTAGTAATGGCAAGTTGGTTGGGTTCCACTGCCTTGAATATCCCTGGTGTAGCCCATGATTTACCCAAAAATCCTGAGAGGTATCTTCCTACCTACAAACATGATGGAACTAGAACAACAGAAGAACACCTGGTGGCATATAAAAATGCTCTAAAGTTGTTGAATGTGCAGCATGAAGATGTGGCTTGTAGGTTATTCCCATTCACTCTCCAAGGGGAAGCATACGACTGGTTTTTGGATCTTACTAATGACTCTATTACTAGTTGGAATGACCTGGAGAAAATTTTTGTATCACAATTTGGTGAAGTGATTGACCCCAGTGCGTTATATCAACACTTTTCTAACATTAAGAGAGAGTCTGGTGAAGATATCAGGTCTTTTAATATAAGGTTCCAAAAAGCTTATGGTAGAATGACTGGTCATTACATCCCAAGTGCAAATCTAGCCTTAGAAATCTATAAGAATGCATTGGATTCGGTGACCTCTATTTTCCTCAAGAGAGACATCAATATCACAACCCTGGCAGGAGCTTATAAGGAAGCTTTAATTCTTGAAAGACAGTTAGGACCTCAAATTTTGAGCGGTCCTTTGATATCCTATGTTACACAGAACATGCCTATTTTGAATCCCATTCCACATCATGAGTTAGTGCCAACATGTCACGCTCTACCCAAGGAAACTCCATTGACTGTGACACACACTCAGCATGTGCAGAATATAGAGAAAGATTCTGACAAGTTCAAGGTGGAAGTGCCTAAAGTAAACATTTGTGACCTAGCATTACCCAACTTTGAAGCTTTTCCTGGTGAGTTAAATTTTCCTAAAAATCAGAGAAATATTGATAGTTCTGGTTCATCCAAAAATAGTACGACTATGGTTTCAAATTCATTCACTTTTCTCGATGAGTCAGAGAATGTCGTGGAGATACCTATGGATGAAGTACAAGCTTTTCAACAGTTCCAAAAGGACAGTTATAATTTGAGATGTGAAAATCCAAAACCTACTCCTAATAATGATCCTCCCTCACCAAAGGGTAATGAAAATAAGATTCAATATCACTATACATAAGTAACTAGGAAGGAGTATAACATCATTGAGGATATGAAGAAAATTAAGGCTAACATCACCCTCCATGAGCTGGCTCAGATTGTTGAACAAAAAGATAACTTGATTGAAACTTACTCTGGACCACCTATTGAATTTCAAGAAAAGGAGAAGAAAATAGTAAATGTGAATGTGGTCAACCAACTCAGAATAGACAAAGAGTCTCAGTATAAGCATGTGATCACTGAACATAATATCAAAAAAGAGGTTGTAAATCGTGTTGATGCAGATATTGAAGTTTATAATTTGACAACTGAGAGGGTGAGACCAGTTACATCTCTAACCAATCACAACAATGATATTTGGACATTACACATTGATGGGGTTAAATCTAAGCAAGGCTCAGGTGAAAGAGCAAATTATGAAAATTCTACTAGAGGGATAAAAATTGAAATCTTGGATATTGGAGCAGTAGAGCAACCACAAAATGTTCAAGTTATTAAGAGCTATGACGTACAAATAAAATATGATCTCTTTGAGTTGTTACATAAATCTGAAGATGTGATGATCTGGGTATATAAAGGCTTTAAGGTATTTGATCCTGGGGGTTTTTTAAAAAAGGGGGGAAGACAGTAAACACACCAAGTCTTTCCCAGGTAGCAAAAATTTTGGGAAGCATAATCTGGAGTGCATTTCGTCAACAGGACCTGAAAGGTATTTTTCTAAATTTACCTGCAAATGGTCAATTTTTTTTAAGGCACTATTTCTCTGCTTTTCCATCTGCAACATTTTTTGAGTGATTGAAGGGACTTTGTGCATATGTATATATTGTATATAAAGTTTGAAGTAGTGTGTTTTTATTTTGTTTTTTTTTAAGTTTGAAGTAGTGTGTTTTTACTGTGTTTTATCTTTTGAGGTCTATGCAATTTTATCTTTAACTGGTGGCCTTTTTCCTCCCTTTTAACTCTTTAATCCTGTTTGTTTGAGTTTACCTAAACAAAGAAAACACAAATCAACATTGAAAATTGGCCTAGTGTGTTTTCATTTTGTTTCATTCTGTTTTAAGAGATAGTCTGCTAGGATTAAAAAGTGGGACTACTTGTTATCTAGAACAACAGTAGAAAGATAATTGGATTTTGTATTTTGCTTGCCACAATTATTTTGATTATGAAGAAATTACTATACTGTTTGGTTGAAGAACTCCCAAGGAATCCAAGAAAAGTTGGTCATGAGAGGGGAATCCGATTCACAAAATTACATCAAAGCATCCAAGGAGGTTGTTGGTACCTGAGCTGAAACAGTTAGTTGATCAATTGCTCGATGAAAAAAAAAAAAAAAAAAGAAGCAGCAAGGCACTCCAGTAATCGGTATCTTTCAAAAGAAAAGAGAGAGAAGGTGAAAGTTGGGCAAGCCAATATAAAACTGGCACTCTTTCCTGCACATAGCCAAGGCTCCCAAAGGATACATCTCAAACATGTTCACCAAGCTATAGATGCCACCTCATAGTTGTGATCAGGGTCGTGAAAATCTAAAGAGTAACTCTGTCGGGGCTGTGAAAGGCTAAACTAGTAAACAGAGCTCTACTCGGTTTCCCCTACACAATCTAAATAGCGGTCCAATTCATAGCAAGAATTTGAAGCCCTGGTCATCCTTGGAAGAAGGTTTATACACTTGTAATCGCACATCATAATCTTCCTTAAGTGGTTCAACCTAGTATGTCCTTGGGAAACTTTAACAGTCGGCGGATAGTAGTTGAGTCATTTTAGAAAATATTTGTGGCAAAGCATGGTACATAGTCTAAATTGTTTTGAAACTAGAGTTATGGATTCTAAATAGTGCTACTATTTTCCCCGTAGATATCGCCATTTGTTGAGAAGCAACACACCCCCACTAAAAAATGAAATTCCATCCCTTTGAAAATATTTAATTTTCATTTTTTCGCAAGGACCCTCTTGATGTTTTTGGGTTTTTAATTCCAAATTTTGCTTGCACCCTTCTTTTCAAGCTTCGCCTACATCAAAGTATCCAAGTAGGCTTGCATATGGCATTGATTTCAATAGCAGTTTCTATTTTTGGCCAGCAAACTTCTAAATGCATTTTCCCTTCAACCGTGATGAATTTTTAAGCTCCGTTTGTAGATTTGGATACCCTTTGGGCCTTTTTAGATGCTTGTAAAGTTTCATCAAATTCTGGGCACTTTGAGTTTTTCATCATTTTTTTCTACACCATGTGAAGCTGATCATTCTTGAGCAATTTAAAATTCATTTTTCAAATGTTAAATTTATTTCTGAGTAAGGAAGATCCTTCACCAATATGTAAAAATGCCAAATACAGGTGGAAAAAGTCACTGGAGTCAACCCATAATTTTTGGAGAGTTTGCAGAGTAGAAGAAAAGCTTGAAGGAAATGTCGCGATATCGTGACATGTTCCATTTTCGGACCTGTCTGATTTTCGCGAGAGGAAAAGCTTGGAAATAATGACTTGGGGGAAATGTCGCGATATCACGACAAGTTTCCATTTTTGGACTTGTCGGACTTTCGCTCAAAATTAATTGTATCTTAAAATCTTTTAAAGTCCAATGTCGCGATTTCGTGACATGTTCCATTTTCATGAGGGCAAAAGCTAAAAAAGACTAAGTGAAGGAAATGTCATGATTTCGCGACATGTTCCATTTTCGCGAGGGCCAATGCTTGGAAAAGACTAAGTGAAGGAAATGTCATGATATCGCGACATGTTCCATTTTCGGACCTGTCTCATTTTCGCGAGAGGAAAAGCTCAGAAGAAAAGCTTGAGGGAAATGTCGCGATATCGCGACATGTTCCATTTTCGGACTTGTCGGACTTTCACTCAAATTTAATTGTATCCTAAAATATTTTGAAGTTCGATGTCGCGATATCACGACATGTTCCATTTTCGGAGAGCAAAATCTTAAAAGAGACTAAGTGAGGGAAATGTCGCGATTTCACGACATGTTCCATTTTTGCGAGGGCGAAGCTGAAAGAAGAAAAGTGAAGGAAATGTCGCGATTTTGCGACATGTTCCATTTTCACGAAAGCCAATGCTTAGAAGAGATCAAGTGGAGGAAATGTCGCGGTTTCGCAACATGTTCCATTTTCGGACTTGTCGGACTTTCACTCAAATTTAATTGTATCCTAAAATATTTTGAAGTCCGATGTCGCGATATCGCGACATGTTCCATTTTCGGAGAGCAAAAGCTTAAAAGAGACTAAGTGAAGGAAATGTCGCGATTTCGCGACATGTTCCATTTTCGCGAGGGCGAAAGCTGAAAGAAGCAAAGTGAAGGAAATGTCACGATTTCGCGACATGTTCCATTTTCGCGAGGGCCAATGCTTGGAAGAGATTAAGTGGAGGAAATGTCGCGATTTCGTGACATGTTCCATTTTCGGACTTGTCGGACTTTCGCTCAAATTTAATTGTATCCTAAAATCTTTTGAAGTCCGATGTCGCGATATCGCGACATGTTCCATTTTCGAAGAGCAAAAGCTTAAAAGAGACTAAGTGAAGGAAATGTCGCGATTTCGCGACATGTTCCATTTTCGCGAAGACAAAAGCTTAAAAGACATGAAGTGAAGAAATGTCGCGATATCGCGACATGTTCCATTTTCGTGAAGGCACAAACAAGGAAGAAGTAACTTGAAGAACATGTCGCGATATCGCGACATGTTTGGATTTATATTCATTTTACAAAAAATTGGCCATTCTTTAAAATTTTCATCACCCATCCAAAGGAAGTAAAAGCTTTTCGACATCATCCAAACCCTAGAAATATTTAAATGAGAAAATTAATTAATTCTAATTTTTGTTTTTCTTTTGTAAAAAATAATTCAACAGTTACATTCATGGCAGAAGTAATTGCGAGAAAGACAGACAAACCTGAATTTCGGCACAAATCAAGCGAGTAATTAATGAGATGCTCTGACGGTTTGCCAAAAGATAAAGATAAGAGATGCCTGGAAGTTAGTAACTCATCCAGATTTTGTAGATCCGGCCACAAATACAGGCTTCAAGGAATTTTTCGGTGGATCCATTTGCCCGACAAATTTATGGCAAAAGTAATGATGGGCCAAAAATCTCAACTCGAACCAAACAAAGGCGGTTGTGCAAAGATGGAAGGCCTCAGAAGTCAGTGACTCATCTGAATTTTGCAGAAGAATTAATGAGATCCTCTAACATCTTGCCGAAAGATAAAGATACATTTACACGTAGTGCCCATTTGACGAGGATAAAACCAAATCTTATCTTCTCTATTTATGGCAAGATCCATGCGAAGATTTTTAGAGTGATTAGGGTTTATCGAAACCCTATATAAAAATACTTTATATTGTAAAGCTTCGACGGTGGGATTTTATGATAAGATTTAGATATTTGGAAAAAGATACTTTGAAAAGATCAGGGTTTGTCCTGATTCTATATATACTTCTCTTGAATGTAAAGTCCGGATGCGAAAACATGGAATAAAAGACATTCTAGCAATTTCCTGCAAATCTTGTTTGAATGCTTTGTTCTGGACCTAGGGATTGTGTGAAATCGTTCTTCTATGATAGCGTGGCCAAAAGCCTAATCTCTTTTGGATTTTGATAATTGCACCTTCTTCTGTTTTCGTCTCACTAAAGTTCTATTTATTTTAGTTGTAAATCCACATTATCAAGATTGAATATGCTACTAGGCTTCACTCTGTTTTTTATATGCTAGGAATAATTAAAGATTTAAGGTTCTTGTCTATCCTAATTGATCTGTCCTCACTGCACGAGCTATACTGCTTGTGAGAGATACCAGTTAACACCGACTTCCCTTTTATTTATGATTTTCTTTCAAATCTATGTTATCTCCGTCTTATGCTCTTAGTAGAAGGTGATCTTAGAAAGCTGGACATCTTCCTCTTTGATTGGTTCCATTGTGAAGTTTAATAGTGTAATTGAAATTGATAGTTTTGATTTTGTAATTAACTTAGATAAGCTTCTCTTTTCTGCCCTACCCTACTCTCTCTGTTCTACTGTTAAATGATCCATTTTTATTTTCTTTCAAATTTGTCTTTTATTTAATCTGCTAAAACATAAAGAGCTATATCAAAGAACTCATCGTAAATCCGATAGTCAACAAAGATAACAACTTCTAAACATTATTGAACGAAGGTCGAGCCCATTGTAAGGTAACAGACAGTCCACTTGAAACTATTCCAGAAGTGAAAAAGAGTGAATAGACATTTGACCCAACTCTATAACTCACACCTTGGATAACCAACAAGATCCTAAAGTGAGTGGGATTTATCCCGTATAAGTGTTATTGGTATTTTATGCTCATTATTCACGGGGTGTGTATGAAAGCCAAACCAACAGAATGCAATATATAATTTTAAATTTTAAACAACCTCACTTAACTATATAAGCGATCTTTAACTAATCAAACTTTATTTTCTTATTATAAGATAATCAAAGTATAATTGTTCAAAACCACCAAGGGCAGAAATCACATCCTTCCTCTCTTAAGTTCAAAATTCCTCGTGGAAGTTCTTAAAAAATAGATGTGGATATACAACTTTCATTTCTTCCATATTTTTCAAGTGGTACAATTTTTACTATACTAATCCCATTATACAATAACTTTGTCAACTCGACTATTTCAAAATTACTTTGTTCTTTGGTTTAAGAAGAATTATGGTTCTACAATGATGTCCTCATCCATTTTAACCTATAAAATATTCTAGTCTAGAACAAGTGAAGGATCATATATATTTTCTTAGGAGCTATATTGGAAACAATGTGAATACATATAAGCTAGGTGGTATAGCTAGTCTATGAGCTATAGGTCCAATCCTCTCCAAAAATTTAAAAGGACCAACAAATTGAGGGGTAAGCTTTGATCCTTTAAATTAAATTTTATGTGGTTTCACTTTGATAAAGAACTTATATTTGATGACAAATTTCCTTTGAGCATTAGCATAATTTTTTTTTTCTACCCTGTGGTTGCTTCAAACATTATTTGATTTTGATCACCTATTCCTCCATCTCTTATAAAATTTTAGGACTGATGGTGCCTCGATCCTCAAGTCAATCCCAACTCAAAGGATTTCTAAAATGTCACTTCAAATATCATTTGATTTTTATCGCTTATTTCTCCATCTCTTATAAAAATTCAGGACCGATGATGACTCGATCCTCAAGTCGATCTCAACTCAAAGGAGTTCTACAAGTTCATATAGAACCATTCTACTTAAGCTATAGTAACTATTATTATATGCAAATTCTACCAAATTCAAATATTTCTCCCATTGACTTTTTTGATCTATAACATGCATTCTTAACATATCCTTTAACACCCTATTAACTCTTCTCATTTAACCATTAGTATTAGTTTAGTATGTAATACTAAAATTCAACTATGTATGCATATTGAAAAGTCTACCAAAACCTATAAGTAAACAACGAATCTCAATCAAAAATATATTTTTTAGGACCACTATGAAATCTCACAATTTATCCACATATAACCGAGCTAAATCCTTTGCTTCATAGATTGTGTGAATAAATACCTTATACTTTTATGATCTATTTTCAATTCAAACATTTGTCCTAGTAAGTAATCCATCCATCCACATTGTCAAAGCATGAATTATAGAAGCCAATTCCAAATCATGCACCAGATTAATGAGTTTATGGTTTTTGAATTTACGAGATTCATAAGGAATCAATTTTTCTTCTTGTATCAAAACATGCTTATCCCTTCAATAGAAGCATCAATTTAAACTACATAATATTTTTTTGTATTAGGTATCACTAATATGGGACCACTTGTTAAGAGTCTTTCTAGTTATTGGAAAGTTATTTTTGGTGATATTGTAAAGAATAATGCAGAGAGAGAGAGAGAGAGAGATTGGTGAACTTATAAACCTATAACTATTGGCAAGAATTCATTCAACATTGTTTATTTATAGTTTTCTTTACTTCAATGATTGATTTAGATTTAGGTTGTTCTCTGTTACTAAATAGCTATGATTATATATACAAGTTAGAATTTCCTTTAACAAAATAAAATATACTTCTTCGAAAATATTTTATATAAATAAATATCATTTTTTTAGAGAAATATATTTGTTATTCTCAATTCATTATCATCCATTTTGAGAAAACATTCAAATGGAAGCACTTTCCTGTATGTAAACATAAATATCATTTTTTTTTTTAAATAGCAAATTGTATTTCATTATCATTTGTATTATTTAAGAAAATGTATAGAAGAGTAGCATTCTCACATATAAAATAATAGTTCATCTTATCTAATTGAATATTTATAAAACCATTTGTATATGCAAAATATCTACAAGAAGAAAATTTCAAATAAATTTTAATTTTTTTTTATATTTATAGAAGTAATTCATTGTTGAGTATAGAATGGTGAATCTTCTATTGGATTTGCTTTCTTGCATTACTATGATTGGACAAACTAATTCCTATTTTTATTAGTAGGTAAACTCTTAAACAAGTCAAACTGTACAAATTAAAATAAGACAATAGTACACTAAAAATTTGTGGGCCCTCTTAGATCCGAGCTTCCAGGCAACACTTGTTGGACTTGGTTCATTTCCCAAATGACTACAAAACCTAGAACTAACTTTTCTGTTGGTAACAACAACTAAACCTGAAACCATATTATTAATATAAGAAATAATTATAATAAATATTCTATTGGAACAAGCTCCAATTTGTTCAAATTTTGAGAGTAAGGATCCATTCCCACAAAGTTTCATATAGCTAATGTAACAATTTACAAATCTCGAGCGATCGGTGGTCCCACCTTCATGTCGGGTCAACAATAGCAAGGTGGAATAGGTTTGGTGGAAGCAGCCCCTATGGTTTAAACCCTTAGCTTGTCAGTTACTAAAAATAGTGTGGTTGTGGCCAACTCTCCTGTGTAACCAAAAAAACAATTTACAATTCAATAATTCAAAATACAAATATTTCAAAGTTTCATGTGGAGAATGTAACAATATTCAATTCAATAATTCAAAATACAAATATTTTAGACAATTGGACATTTATGTTCTTATTAAATTTCTAGTAAAATAAATTGATTAATTACATACCTAAATTTACAAAATCTTCAAATTTCTTGAATTGAAGGCATTTTTATAGAATATGCTTTTTTTTCCTCCATTCATTCTTATTTTCTCTTTTCCTTCAGTTTATTTTTATCTTTCTTTCATTATTATATGTGTTGATTTTTTATGTTTAAGGCATTGTGGTCTTTGGATCTTTTAATTATTATTATTTTAATTTATTTTATAATTATTATATGAAATATTTTTCACTATGTCAAAACAACACTTATACAATTACAAATATTTAATGATACTTCTACTAACCTATTAACTTAACTTCATGAATGCAATACAAAATTTTCTTAATTTTAAACAACCTCACTTAACCAAATACAAGTAGTATTTAACTAATCAAAACTTAATTTCTTATTTTAAGATAAGGAAAATATAATTATTCAGGGAGCCACCATAACACATCCAAATTTATTATATTTTACCTTTATCATCCTATAATCATGACATAATCATGCATAATCATAATCACCTCATAATCAAATAATCATCACATAAAAACATAATAATAATCATCCATAATTATTGCTACGATAACATAGACATTTCATTATAGTATCATCACATCATAACTCAACTATAAATCTTGTCAACCATAAATATAAAATAAAATAAAATAAATGCTAATTAGCATTGTTCACTCACAAAATTGAACACAAGAATAATAAGTCAACAAGAATTAATATATACATATATACATTTTACATCTCAACAATGTCTATACATCATGCCTCATACATCATCATTATAATACTTCTATAAAAGATAGCCAAATGGGGTAGCATGGCTTAGCTCTAGGAGTCAATATTTGGGAGCCTCTACCTCCTCTTTGTAATGGTGGCATCATGAATGACCATTATGACTTTCAAGTGCTCATATGCATGTATCCAAGTCCTCAATTGCATTTAGACAAGTGAAGTAAGTCTTTGATCTACGAGCATGACAATATGGTAGGTGGAGTGGTAATGTCTCAACCATTTAGCCTCTATCATAAGGTCCTTCCATAGTTGTGTCACCTCAACCTAGATCCTCACCAGTTAAACAATATGCCTTTCCTACATGGTTGTCATCTAGTCTAGGAGTATTTGAACCCTTGTCTATCTCCACCACTTACAAGAGTTGTGGTATTCACCACAATTATATCTCACTCTAATATTTGACTCAAGGTGGACTACAAAATTGAGGTCTAATACACCAAAAGCATTCACTTTTGGGTGTGCATTGCTATCTTTATCTAGGATACACCACTCTTGATCATTAAGGCTGCCACCATTGCTTAAATATTGGTTACCTATTAGGCCATTCTATCTTGCTCTACCTCCATTGTTGTTTGCGATGACCTGATCAAGCTATCATCTATTTCCATAATAATTAGCGCAACTCCCCTCCCCTAACATGGTCATTACAGCATCTCTCCTCCATAGCCCCTAAAGCTATTACCATTGCCTTACCATTTGTGGTACTTAGTACTATTTCCACTATGGCCTTTTCCTTGACCTCGTCCTCTAAGATACCCTAAGCCTCACAACTATGACATTTGAGGCCTAAGTCCAAGGCACCATCTCCAATAGTGATCATTAACACCTGGGTCATTTGTACCAAATTTAGGAATAGCAAAGTCATCAACATCTAGATTTCGATAGGAATTCAAATTCAATAGTGTCTTGAACCCCCTCTCTCAAGTCACCTAGTAATATCAAATGGTTCAAGAGGGATGCCTAATTATAGATGACATTGGTGTGCCACATACTCATAATGAAGAAGCTCTCTCTTGTCAACTAGCCAATTCCACAACCTCACTCATACCAACTAGTAAGCGATTTCCATCCAAACTAGATGTCCCTTAAAAGGATACTATAAAAAGTATTGATAGTGAATATCATCAATAAGATATTATGATCTCTCTAAATTCCCCTAGTATGGGAAACTCTGACTAACCTTAAAATCTAGGCCCAACCTTATATATTTACTCATCAATTAATAAATAATACTTATAAAATGACTATACATGCAACATATTAATATTTCTAAGTTTTATTTTATATAAACACACACATGAAATAAACACTATATTATCTCTATAATAATAATAAAACATCTAATAATTTCATTATGTTTTTTGGTAATGGTGAAAAAAAAGGGGTTTTTGAGGGCCCCAACCTTATTATAGAATTAAGTTATCCAAGGTTACAAGATAAACATCAACCTTCTCCCTATAACATGAGACAAAAACAAAGTTGCAACAAAAATACTAGAATAAAACCCAAAAATAACAACACTCTAGCTGATATTGAAATCTATTTCTAGAAAGGGAGCAAATGTTGACCTGATTGTTGTTTATTCCTGGCTTCCACACCAACAGTAGTAGCAATCGCTCCAATTCTCAACAATAGGTAATAGAAGTAGCAGTAAAAAAAGCATAATCACATTATAGTAGCAATCACTAGAACTACAACTATTGTAATAGCAACAACATACAATCACATTAGCAGCACCAAAAACCCCAAAAGCAACAATAATATCGACAACATAAAACACCCTATGGAATATACGTTTCTTCTACCTCTTATGAGGTAATCCTTAAAAGGGATAAGGAAAAATTATTTTCCTATATTTTCTCTGATCAAAATGAACTTTAATATTTTCCAAACAATCAGCTACAACATTTCCTTCTTGATATATATATGTATATCTTCACCTCTACCATTTCTTTTAATAAGGATGAGGTATCCTTAATTAAACCTAACACCTACCAGTTATCAAATTTCCTTTCTTAATATCCCTGATAATATTCATAGAGTCCCCTTCTATGATGGTATTCCTTATGCTCTTTTATCTCAACAATATAACACCAGAGTATAGGGCTTTAGCTTTCACATAGTGATTGGTTTGTATCCCATAATTTTTTGCATAAGCCCATAACACTTCACATTTCTCATTTTGAATGACACCTCCTCCCCCAAATCTACCTAGGTTGCCTTTTATAGCTCTGTCAAAGTTTAACTTTACCCAACCCTCCTGTGTTTGCTCTTTTTAAACTAATTGGCAAAGGTGTTACTCTAGGTTCTCCCAAGTGCCATTCACTAGTGATCCTCTTTTCCATATTGTTCTCAAAGTCCACACTATTTTCAAAGGCAAGAAATTTATTTATCACTATAGTTTTAATTCTATTAGACACTAAAAGTTCATCCTTACTTTCCTCCCTGAATACTCTCTGATTTATTTCCCACCAAACACCCCATAAAAAATAAGGTAACAGTAAATTCCAGAGTTTTGATAACTTATTGTTGCTAAAAGGTCATATCCATTGGTTAAAAGTTGCCTAAAAGTACTAGGGGCCACTCAATAGCAGAACATAGCTTCCATTAGATTATTAAGTATCTTACTTGCAAAATCACAATGAATAAACAAGTGGTCAACTGATTCAACATTCTTCATGCAAAGAGAACATATATTTATCATTTGAAAACATCTCTTACTTAGGTTATCTAGAGTTAAAATATTATTTTGTAAGCATAAACAAAGAAAGAAAGTCAATTTGAGGATTAATCCATTCTTCTATACCTAATTTATAGGAAAGTCCCCCTCCACACCTTCGAACTGTAAGGTATAAACTAATTTTATAGAGAATTCCCTTGAGAAAGCAGGAAACCAGATCAAAGAGTCCTTATATTCATTTGAGATAAGTGGTATTGCTGCAACAACCTATTAAGATTTAGCAGATATTGTTGTAGTTTTGGATCAACAGAATCCAAACTTAGCTTTTTTCAAAACCTTTGATATTCCCCAAATTCTATGTAATATTTGACTAGCGGTCCATATTTTTGAACCAAGGCATATTTTAGTCTTTTGAACCCCTGCATTTGCTGTAAAGGACTCCCTTCAATCCGAGATTCTAAGAACCATATAGAAACAACCTCTATGTTTTAAAAGGCCCTTTTAAACATGCGGGACAGCGGACTAACCCTTTAAAAATAGAGAGCGGAGCGGGAGTAACTGGACGAAAGAGACCGGGACGAGCTTAGATAAGCTCCCAATGTTGCGAAAGCGAAGGGCCACCCTAGCCTATCCATTCAGATAATACTTCGATTTCATGAAGATAACAATCTTTTACCATGAACCGATGCCAGCCAGGCGCCATTGATCTCCATTTCCCCGAACTTCTCAGAATAGCATTCAGGAAGAATACCTCTAGGCACTCTTAGGACATGGTGGGGAAGCCCAAAAACCCGTTTCTATAGACGGATTCTAGTGACAGCAGCCATCGCCCACTGCAGTAATCCTAGCTGCTCCGACTGCATATGTGTATGAGTAAGCCGGATAAGTAAGCCGGTTCGACCGGGCATGGGGGTTGAGGGGGAATAGAGGGGAAACGGCGCTTGAGATGCTCTTAAAAGGGGTGGGCCCAGCCCAAAATTGCTGCGTGAAAGATTGAGACAGCTCGCTTTTAATTTGAAGCGAATTCCCCATATAAAAAGGCCGAAAAACGGAACGAATCGCCCTGGTTATAATAGAGAGCGATTCCTGGCTTGATACTTCTCAGGAACCTTGAGATAAAGAGCCCAGGGGCAAGCGTTTATTGATAGATAGGTTCCTGGGGCCGGGCAGGTGTGACATCTTTCTTTATGGTAGGTTCAGCAGGTCACGCGGGTCATTCTAGCTTCGTTGAAAGCTCTACCTTTTATGAAAGCCATAAGCATGCTCCGAGGATTCGGAATTTCCCGACCCGAAAGTATAGTATTTCTCCATGCTCGAGTAAGGGTGGGTCCCCCCCATCTCTCTTTGTCCCGAACGCACCTTAAACAAATCAAGCAGTAAGGTCCCTCTAGTTCTTTCCCGAATTCATTTATAGATAGAGAGCTTTGCCCCTTTTAAAACAGAGAGGAGAGGCTTTCCGATATTCGTTCATGGAATAGAAGGAGGGGTTCGATAACCTTTTTATATGGGGAATTCGAGAACCAGGGGATCCGCTTTTTCTAAGGAGCAGGTGCGGGAACAACAACTCCCTATTTCCACCCGGGCAAAAGGGATTAATTATCGGGAAGTTTAAAAAGGTTGATTTCAGAAATAAATAATAAAATCCCGCTTGCTCTCTTTC
Organism: Wollemia nobilis; assembly: GCA_028583015.1. NCBI lineage: Eukaryota > Viridiplantae > Streptophyta > Pinopsida > Araucariales > Araucariaceae > Wollemia > Wollemia nobilis. The sequence continues at coordinate 18,098 of JAQPPZ010001204.1, forward strand.
AATTCCGGCCGGCCGGCGCTCTCTATTTTAAAAGCCCATGAACTACTCCTTAAGTGCCTCTTCTCCCTATTTAATGGGAATAGAAGCACAAGAGGAGGAATGTCGCCCCTATTTCTATAAAGCGTGAAACCCGTATATTATTAATTGGCGAGATTCTGTATATATGTATTAACAAGTGCGCCTTTCCCCCACGTTCCATTTGTTACAGATCCTTCTCCATCCCTTCTCCCCCGCCCCCATAATAAAGAAATAATAAGCTTGTTCCCCCATCTATTTAATAAAGCGCGCCCTATCTCTATAGAAACCCGAGCAGCAGTTTCTTGGTAGCAGATGCAAGCGGATTCCTCTACTTGAAGAGGAAACCTTTTCTTTCAAAGGCCAACCTCCCCCTTATTGGAATAGTGGGGCTCTGGTACGCAAGGGTCATTCACCTTTGTGCTTTGTTCATAATAGTGGGGACTCTGCCCTAGTAGCAGCCGTCCACTCGAGAGGGATGGTTCTGAACCGCCAACCCCCGCTTCACTAATAATAGAGGGGGCCATCCACCCCGAGGCCCCAGTAGCAGCCCGAAGCTTTTAAAGGCCAATCTATTAAGCTAGAGGAGGCAAGGGGCCGATAGAGATATTTATGAAATGGCTAATCTATCCAATCAAGGGTCAGCTTTGCTAACAGGATTCTCATACAGCAAAGCATATCATTAAAGCATATATTCAAATGCCTACCTCCCAAAGGGATATATTTCTAAGGGCAGCTATCCCCTTTGATTCCCATACAGCGAAGCGACTCGGATATATTTAGATGCCAACCTGGAGAGGTTTCTATTTCAAGGCCAACCAACCCTATCCCTCGATGAATGATTCTCATACTCCAGGGCACTTCTATAGCCCACTATTAAGGGATATTTCTTCGATTGATAAGCGCCCCTATCCCTACTCCTTGATGAATGATTTTCCCACTACAAGGCACATCCCTCCCTAGCTCTAATAAATATTTTCTCTTATGTTAAATGAGGACACATATTAAAAGGGTGAAAGCTCGAAAAAACCCCACTTAAACTACCTTATAGTATTTAAAGGGTTCAGGATCTGTTGGTATGTTATAGGTTTGACCTTTATACTCAGACTTGAGACATTGATGTTTTTTTATGATGGAACTGCTCACATCTAATGTATCCGAGCTCTACCTAAAAGGATATTGTGAGATAAGTCATAAGGCATAACATAAAATAAGGTATTAAGGGTTCTAGGGCCCGAGAGATAAGACTATATTTCCACTAGCCTCACATTCCCCATTATTGAAAGCCTTGATGGTTAGACTATATTTCTATAGATCATCTTTCGTGATTCTAAAATGGATAAGGAATTTAAGATTATAGATGTTAAGTCCTGATCCATTGTCTACCATGATTCTTTTGATGGGTTTATCACTCTTAAATTTGGGTTGTGATGTAAAGAGGAGGATCTCCTATCAAAGTTGATGGTTTTGGGATATCATCCTCATAAAAGGATATGTTTGTATGTTCTACCCCTTATAAATGCCCTGATCCAATTATAGTGTTTCCTAGTTGTGGCCGACTGGTGAAAGAACTTTGTATTCCTATCTCCTTCTTGAAGCCAAGTAATTCTAGATCTTTGCTTCCAATAGGTTTCTTCTTTCTCATCTAGCTCCTCTTCCTCCTACATTAAGATATTTTCATGGGAGAGTAATTACTCTGAAAGGGATTTCGAATGAATTATTTCTGCAACTCCTTGCATTCTCTCAACTAGATCTGCTCTTTATTGCTGAAAATCTGATCTTTGGAAATTTGCTCCAGTTTTTCAATTTATATTTGATATATTTCAATCTGGAGTGTAGCTGAAATTGTGCCTTTCCAAATTTTGGTTTCCCTTGTTGCCACCATTGTTGAACTAACTCTGGTAATTCCTGGTTTAGAAGCCAAAAGTTATCAAATTTGAAGGGGCGGTTTTTGGACCGGGGTATTTTGTTTGTGATATTTAGACATACCGGGAAATGGTCGGAAGATAAGAGGTTTATGATTTCTGAATGACAGCTCCATAACTGGTGAATTTCTTCCTCTATCAATATCCTATCTAATATTGATTTTATTGCTTGGTCTCCTTTCCTTTTATTGGTCCAAGTAGTACCACATCCTGGAGGTGGAATGTCAATCATATTGAAATTATTAGCTAGGACAATCAGGAGTTTGTCCTTCTCACTGAGATGATTTAGGCCTCCCTCTTGGTCATTCATTGACATCTTGGCATTGAAGTCTCCACCCACTAGGAACCTATCTTCTGGGTAAGCTTCTATAATAGCCTGGATTGACTTCCATTGGGTTTTTTGTTCTTGTACTTTCTTCATCCCATAAAAGTTAATAATCAGCCAGATTGAGTCTGATTCTCTATCTCTCAATCTGGTCATCAAGATCCCTCTAGTTGATGCTGCTCCTACCTGCTGAAAAGTGTCTCTATTCCACAAAGTGGCCATTCCTCTGGAGAAACCATGGGAAGCTTGGGCCTCATAGTCTCCATTCCTCTAGCATCTCTTGGATATCCGATTGGCTCTTCCCAAAAGGATATTTCCTTGCCTTCTCCTACCATCCATCTTAGACCACTTCTCAACAATTTCCTAGTTTTTAAAACTCCATTTCAAATTGCTAATCCTTTAGGAGGGTTTGAACTTCTAAATAATGGTATGAAACCTTCCAAGTACTTACCTTTAAGAATATTAGCCCAAATAAAATCTTGTTCATTGGTCAATATCCAACCCATTTTAGTTAGCAATGCTTTATTGAACTGTTGCAGCTTTCTTATCCCTAGACCACCTTCCCTCTTTGAAGAGCAAACTCTATTCCATGATACGAAAGAAAGCATTTGATTTTCTTCTACCCCTATCCAAATAAACCTTATTAAGATTTGCTCTATTTTAATTTTGACCTTGTAGGGGATTATGGAAAGTGACATGTAGTAAATTGGGATGCTTTATAATGTTGCCTTTAGAAGCTATAATTTCTTAGTTTGAGATAGCATATTACCCTTCCACCCCATAAAATTTCTTTGAATATGGTCTATGACTGAATCTCACATTTTTTCTTTTAATCTACATGTGAAAAGAGGTAATCCAAGGTAGGTAGCTAGAAATTTTGGTATGTTGCATCCCAAAATCCTAGATATTCTTTGTTGCAATTATATAGTTGTGTTAACAAAATAAACATGACTTTTTTCTAAAATTGACACTTTGGTTGGAAGCTATTTCATAAAGATATAGGATATTTAGTATCTCCTTTGCTTATCTTATTGAGGCTTTACCCAAGACAATAGTGTCAAACATGAATTTTTGGTAAGATACTGCTATATTACCTACAGTTTTGATCCCTCTTATCTTTTATGTGGCAATAGTTGCTCCAAAAGTTCTACCTAAAGCTTTAACTATGATGATGAATATATATGGGGATATAGAAACTTTTTGTCTTAGACCTTATTGCCCCCTAAATAAACTTGTTGATCTACCATTAACTATGATAAAAAAAAATTATTGAAGAGACATATTTTTATCCACTCTCTCTACTTAATATTAAAACCAAATTTTTGCATTACCTTATACAAGAAAATCCATGACACCCTATCATATGATTTATTCATATCTAGTTTGAATAGCATACCTACAACACCCCTCTTATCCATTGAATGCAAATTTTCATGTACTGTCATTACTTCATCTTTTATTTGTCTCCCTTGAACAAAACCTCCCTGCATAGAAGAGATGATCCTTGGAAGTATCTTCTTGAGTCTATTGGCCAATGTCTTAGTGAGGATTTTGTATATGGAGTTGTAGAGGCTAATAGGTCTAAAATCTTTTAGGGAAGAGGCTCCATGATTATTTGGGACATCAAAACCCAAAAAATATTATCCAGTTTTGAAGTAATAAATTAGAGACTTGAAATTCTCATACTACCTCTACAACATATTTTCCTATTATGTGCTAAAAACTCTGGAAGAAGCCAACCGAAAAACCATCTATACCTGGTGCCTTATATTTTACCATATCATACACACTTTCCTTGACCTCTTCTTCCAAGAAGGAAGTAAGTAATAGGTTTTTCAGTTCTTTTTAAATCAGTGAGGAAATATTTCCAAGAAGGGAGTCCATTGCTACCTCATATTCATCCCGATCTTTAGAAAATAAAATATTGAAGAAATTTATTGCTACTGATGCTATTTCCTCATTTTTCACAACATCACCATTATTCGACTTAAGCTTCTTCATCCTGTTGGCACTTCTATGCCTTATGTTTGAGAGATGGAAAAACTTTGTGTTACGTTATCCTTCCTTTAGCCATGCTACCCTTGATTTTTGCTTCCAATGTGTTTTCTCCTTTGCTAAAATATTATGAAACTTTGCAATCACCTCTCATTCTCTTTTATCCAGTTCCAAAGTTCTTTCCTATTGAAGCTTCAACTCCACTTCCTTCAGGTTATCTAAAAGCTCCTGCTTTTGCTAGAAAATATTTCCAAACACATATCGGTTCCATCTCTTGAGATTTGTCTTTATGATTTGTAGTTTTTTATAACTTGGAACATTTTAGTTCCATACACATTTATGTTCCACCAATATCTGATCCTATCCTTAATTTGAGTATGCTTCAACCATATCATATCGAATTGAAAAGCAAATCCTTTTGTCCTTTTTCCTTAGAAAACTCTAAAAGAAGTGGGCTATGGTCAGAGTCAATTTTTGGTAAGGCTCTCAAAGAAGAAAAATGAAAGTTTTCATATCAATCAATAGAAGCTACTACTCTATCAATCCTAATTGGATGAGATCCCCTCCAATTCTTCAATTCAACCAAGTGAACTTGACCCCCTGCAAATCCATATATATTAAGCCCAAAGAAGAGAGAAACTTACCAAAAATCTCCATACTGTTTATGAAGTCAACTACTTCTCCTTACCTCTCACTTGGTAGGAGAGTAGTGTTGAAGTCTCCCGCTATCATCCAAGGAAGGCTAACTGAAGCCCCAAATATCTTCAAATTTATCCCAAAACCTTCTCCTATCCATTTGAGAATTAGTGGCATAGACATTTGTAGCTAACCAACAAATTAGTTAATTTACATCGAAATAGGATCAAAATAAAGTTGTCATTCTATTGCACGCATTCCCCTTCTAGGTTATTTGAATTCTAGAGTCCACAAACCCCCAAAAGCAACTCTAGCTAGTCTGTAGGTTCCTTCTACTTTATTCCACACCAAATTTTTAATCCTATCTAAATTTTCTTCTTCAATTTTTGTTTCTTTAAGTAAAAGGATATCTATCCCATGCATTTTATAATATTCCTAACTAATCTATGCTTGTTCGGGGCATTTAGTCCCCGAACATTCCAAGAAATAACTTTAATTTCTTACCTTTAGTGAGAGCTTTCATCCCACTCAGTAAACAACACCTATTGAGTTCCATTTGCTATGTCTTGAGCTACTTTCTTGTTCCTTTTATCTACCAGTTTGGGTCTTCCAGGCTTTGTCACACTGCCCAAATCTACAATTTTTATGTATTTCTTATTAGCTTCATCATATTGGTTTCTTATGTGAAATATTTTTTTACCCTTTGGCACCCTTGGTATTTTGCTGCTGTTGAACTTGTTGGTTCTCCAAAAGCTTTACCTCTTTTTAACAGCCTTTTATATACCACCTCTTAGAATCCTTATCCCTCTTCCAAAGACAACCATACTTCCTCTGGTTCAAGTGCTATTCTCGACTTTGTTTCTTCAATATCTCCTTCCTCTATAGGAGTTTCTTTAACTACTTCATCTTCTTTTGATTATGGGTCTAAATATTTATTCAACAGATCTGGTTGATTCTACTCCTGAGACTGCAAATCTACATTCTCTAGTTCTTTGTTAACTTCTCTGACCTCCTCCAGATCTGGTTTGCTCATGATCTCTTCCTCTAGACCTTGCAATATCTGGAATTTATTGGTTTCTAGGTTTTTATATTCAATAATTCAATTTTCTTTGTTAAAACATTTGTTTGTCTCAGTTCTTTCTCCTTGTTTTTCAAATTTGCACCTTTTCTTTTTTCTTGGGTTGTTTCCTTTCTAGGTAATGAGCTATAATATGCCCTACTATATTACATCCAAAACAAACTACCATTGATGATTCATATTCAATTGGATGACTCCACACCCCCACATCTGTAACAAGTTTTATTGAGGAAGGTAATACCTGGGTCAAATCTGCATTCACGTAAAATCTAGCAAAAACCATTATAGTTTTGGATCGAGTAACTGGATCAAATGCTATTAATTTTCCTATGCCTTTAGCAATCCCTTCAACGACATATTCATCTCAAAACTTGATTAGAAGCCCTGGAAGTCTGACCCATAATGGTGTAACATTTATATTCTTAGTATTTGGGTCAAATCCCAGTTTTCATTTTTTGAGGTAGAGCCCTCATCTTCCAAAAAACTGCAGGCCTTTCAATAGAGCCTCATGCGTATCTTCTATATGCACGAAGTTAAACAGTAAAAACCCTTTTGCCAATGCAACATTCTCCAAGTAACCTTTAGGTTTCCACTTGTGGGATGCCCATTTTTTTTCCTGTATCTAGATCTGGCCTCACACCAATGAATTTTCTAACAAGGCTATTTTCTCTTTTTTTGGAGGTTTTATTTAGAATAACATTTGGAACCCTTAGAGTCAATACCTCTATTTTTTCTCTAGATTTAAATAAAAAAATTTCTTGTTAGGGTTCACTCCTATAACCATATTTGCCCAGGTTTTATGTATACTGGGATCTCGATGAAAATTCTTCTCCTTATTACCTCTCAACCCTTATCCAACCAAACAACTCTCAGTGAAGACCATCAAAAATTTTCACCTTGCTGTATCAAGGGTCTATGGTTGGTCCACTACCTCAATAGCCGGTGGTTGAATCACCACCGCCTTAGTAGCCTATGGTAGATCTGAAGCCTCAGTAACCCTATGATAGATTTGAAGTTAAATTCAAGTTATTACTCACAATTTGAATTCTTGACCTTGATAGTGACATTTATGATTTTTGATAATTTCATCCATATAATTATTAATTTAAAATAAAATTTAATTAAACTGATTATCATTTTTTAAGTCAATAATTTAATTTTTTAATAATATTACGTATATTATACTTTTTATTTCAAATTCACAATTAAAATCTCTTATAGTTTTATTGTATAAAGTTGTGCCTTCATATTCCTTAATACAATTTTCCAAATAATTATCTAATTTCTCTCTTGAGCATTCTTTTGATATTTACATGGGAATAAATCTTAACAACAAAATTCCATGATCAATCAAAGTACTCATCTGGCGAGCCAAAATGAGAGGAATGAGGAATCTGTTTCGCTTTCCTCTATCAGGGATTGACTACTTTGGTAGAACTTGTATTTCATGTCTCCCAATTGCTTTGCAATGAGCATTGAATTCATTTTATTCATAGAAAATGAGAGAGCATTCACGTCATACTGATTATTCTCTGGAAAGAGAACAGTTTGAGGTTATAGAGGTTCAACTTATCACGTCATTTTCTGAAAGCTGTCACGCTGCACGGCTTTTAACTAGTAAAAAGAAATATCTCTAATACGTTTAGAGAACTAAGTGTTTTTTCCCTGAGATATGTAGATTTATTTTAATTTATACAAACCTTTTATTAATTTTTTTAAACTTGCGGTTATTTTTTTAAAGCTACTTCTGGTGATATTGTATTATTTTTTTTTAGGTTTTATAAAAATAAAAAATCATGTAAAAATTTATCAATAGGTGCATTATGGGAGAGAAATAATATCTGGTGCAGGTTGAAAGTAACAACTCTTAGTGTAGAGAAGAATTTATTCAACACAGTTTATTTATAATTTTCTCTATTTTAATTAATTATTTAACTTTTAGTTGTTGACCAGAATTCATTTAACACAGTTTATTTACAGTTTTCTTTATTTTAATGATTATTTAACTTTTAGTTGTTGACAAGAATTCATTTAACACAGTTTATTTACATTTTTATTTTATTTGTATGATTAATTTAACTTTGAGTTGTTGACGAGACTTCATTCAACATAGTTTATTTGCAGTTTTCCTTACTTCAATAATTACTTTTAATTGTTGACAAGAATTCATTAACACATTTTATTTACAGTTTTTTTTTTTTTTCCAATGATTTATTGAGATTCAGGTCATTCTCTTCATTCTCTTTCTGATACACGTTAAAATTTCCTCTAAACAAATAAAATATAAATATTTTATTTGTAAATATCTTTTATTTAAAGTAATATATTTGTTATTTCTTAATTTATTGAGAAAATATTCAATGACAATATTTTATCTATATAAACATAATTTTTTTTTTAAATAAAGGAGTAAAAATTTATTGATAAGAAAACAAGATTACAGAGTACAACGAAGCCCCCAACTAGGACTCAAATAAACAACAAAATACACTAAAACCACTAGACAGGGTCGAAACCCGAAGAAAGCAACAAGAACAAACCACATTAAGTCTGGACATCCTTGTGGATCAACTCCCAAAGGCCTTGAGAGTCCCCAGTCGGGAGACTCTCCCAGTTATCCATAATCCAAGGACCTGGAAGCTTTGAAGCCCTTTTGGCCAAATAATCAGCAACCCCATTCCATTCTCTTGGTATGTGCACAAAGGAGATAAATTCGAACTCTTCACTAATTCTAAGAATCATAATGTCCACAGAGGCCAACCGCCAATTAACATCCTCCAACCTTTTGTTGTTTAAAATATTAACCAAAATTTGAGAGTCAAACTCGCAGATGCTCCTGCGCCAGCCAAGAGAAAACCCCCTCTGCAAGGCCTCGAGAATCGCAAGAGCTTCCATAAAATTATTGGAGTGAACACATTTATAAATGGAAAAGAAAAATCTGACCACACCAGCAGAGTCTCTCCCAACACCACCAATTCCAGCATGTCTAGGATTGCCCGTAGACGACCCATCAGTATTAATTTTTAAAACTCCTCCAGGGTGCGGCCTCCATCTACCATCTCTACAAACTTTCTTGCTGAGTTGGGGACCCCTGCTAGAGCGAGAAGAATCCGCACCAACCCTAAAGAGACCAAGGTTCTACCGTACCTTCTCCTCCCTAGAGTCCAAAAGAGGATCCACATCACATTTGCTATGGATAGTTTCCTGAACCATACACAAGATCCTTTGCTAGATCTATTGAAAAACCAAATCTCTACCCTGAAAGATGCGACAGTTCGGTTCAAGCCAAATCTGCCAGATGATGCAAGAAGCACCCAAATTCCAAGCCACCTGGAGGAAGGGAGCATTGGCCGGAGGTCTGCCCAGACTGCTCCAAAACTCCACCAGGGAAAGCACATGAAAACAAGGATGGTTCCAAGCACTCCACCAATGATGCCAAATGTCTCTAGCAAGGGAGCATTGGAAAAATAAATGAGAAGAGTCATCCTCATTATTACCACAAAGGACACAAAAAGAGGGACCTTGAAATCCCCTCTTCCTCATGTTATCCCAAGTGAGGCATTTATTATGAGTGACCAGCTAGAGAAAGAAGTTACATTTAGGCCAAGCAAATATGTTCCACACATTTTTCCACCATGTGATAGGGAGGCTCCCAAAATTTTGCATATCAAGAACCTGATAACAATAGGCTACAGAGTACATTCCCTTGGGATCAGGGTTCCAAGACAAAATATCTTTACCCCTCAACAAAGAGCAGGACCTCCTCACAAGAATAAGAGCAAGCACATCCCTGTCCTCGGCTAATCCCCCCTAGGCCCATTCCTATGGATCTTTCCACTTGTACATATCTAGATTACCAAAAGGTTGGATACTTTTAAAGTCCTCCACACGAGACCAACCCACTTCCAAGAAATAAATTCTTAGGGAACATAACATGGGATATTGAGTCAAGATAGGAGGGTGGCCATCCCAAGAATCCTACCAAAAAAGAGCATCTGATCCTCGATTGCAAATCCAAACAAACCCTGCTTAATTAAATTATCCCATCTTTTCAGAGTGTCCCAGATAACCGAACATTTTCCAACCAAGCTGACTCTAGGGATCTTAACCTCAGAAATACCTCTTAAGTACTTACGAGATAAGATTTTAGCCCAAATCTGATCTTGATAAGTACACCGTCTCCAATAGAGTTTCGCAGCCAAAGCCTACCTAGAAAGAGTTGCCTATCACAACCCAAGGCCTCCCTCTTTAACAGACCTACAAAAAAAATACAACCTAACCAAACTCCATTTAGATTGAGCAAGTTTTCCAGACCACAAAAATTATCTTGAAAAAGAATCCATGTCCTTGATAAAACGAGAGGGAGTGGTTTGCACAAAACACCTGTAAATGGGTAAAGCTTGAACAAAAAATTTTAAAATCAACACTCTACCCGCAAAGGAGAGCCATCTGATGGTCTGGTGATTCACCTTACCTCTAAACTTATCAAGCATAGACTACCAAGAAGATCTAGGTAGAGGATGAGACAAAATCGGAATACCAAGATAAATTAAGGGGGGAGTCCCGACTTGGAATCTTAGAATTCTAGTAATCCTAGATTGAATAAGAGGAGGGGTATTGAAGAAGAAAATAGAAGACTTGTCCTCATTAATCAACTGTCCAAAAGTACTAAGATATATGTCAAGAGATCGTCTAATTTTGCCAACTTCCCTGGTAGTGGTAACTCCTAGCAAAGTTGTATCATTAACAAATTGAAGGTGGGAAAGAGGTGGTGAACTGCTATCCCACTTCCAGCCCTAAATGAGACCATGCCTAACCTGAGACTTAAGTAGTCTTTCCAACCCTTTCGCCATAATGATAAATAAATAAGGAGATAGAGGATATCCTTGCCTCAATTCCCTCAAGGCCTCAAATAGCTTCGATGACTGATTATTAACAAGAACAAAGAACGAGAAAGAAGAGACACAAATCATCACCCATCTAATCTATTCCTCCTCAAATCCAAAAGTAGCAAGAACTTTCTAAAGAAATGACCATTTTACCTAGTCATAGGCTTTGGCCATGTCCAACTCAATGAACATAGATTTCTCCTTAGAAGTTTCCATCAAGTGAATAGCTTTTGTAGCAATAACAACCCCATCCAGGATTTATCGTCCAGCAACAAACCCACCTTGCTCCTTAGAGATGTTTTTGCTTAACCATATTTTCAGCATCTCTACAATAATTTTTGTAATGATCTTATACACAACATTGCAGAGAGCAATAGGCCTAAACATATCCAGAGAATTCGTTCTCTTTTTTTGGGGAATAAGCACCACAAAGGTAGCATTTAGGGCCATTAGCATCTGTTTGTTTTTTGGGACTCATGGACCACCTCCAGAAGATCAAATTTTATTAACTCCCAAAACTCCTAATAAAACTCAATCGAAAATCCATACGGGCCTGGGGCTTTCCCTTTATCTTGAATACAACATTTTCCAGCTCCTCAAGGAAAATTGGGCCCATCAAATGCTCATTCATCTCTCTAGAAAAAATTTATGGAATACAGTTTAGAATAATATTTTCATCCTCATCATCTGAGAGGGAGTCCTCCTTGAAGAAAGAGGAAAAATACCTCCTAGTCTCTTCTAAAATATCCTTGAAAGTAGTACTTGACACTTGAGGCAGATCTGAGAAAATTGGCATCATCATTTTGTTCGAGAATATCCCAATAGCTGTTAGATCTCTTTCTACTTTTTGTGCTTCTTGATAAATCTTAGGGAAGGTAAACACTTGGGACTGCTTGATGGCCATACTTATGTCTGAGTTGAAAGCTCTCAGATAGTAATACATTGACTATTTGTCTGTCGGTCTTAGTCCGAAAGGTACTCTTTACCAAGTTCGACTAAATCTGATGTTAAAGTCAATGATATATCTTCTTCAGGGTGCTTTTGGATAACTGTAAACTGACTTAGCAGGGAGAATGGATTTGCATGTTCATTAAACTCTTCTACTAGTTTACCAGCAAGTTGAGCCCAAGTAGATATACTTTGGTTGCCAAGGACTCTATACCAATAGAGCATTTTTCCTTTTAAGGAATTAACTAGTAATTTGATCATAACATCTTCTTCAGTGATATTATGAATTGGGGTGAGTGCTGCCACATCAGGCAGTGCTCGTAGACTATATTCCTAGTGTCATCATACTGGGGTAATGCTTTTAGGACCACTACTGGAATTGGGTTTTGAGCTATTAGGTTCAGGGGGCCTATGTGTTTCCATAAAGGATATGGTAAAATTGGCTAATTTGCGACCATTGTATTTATAACTCTACTGGATATTACTGATATATATGTAGCTGGGATTAGAATTCCACTAGCAGCAGTACTAGTGAAGGCTACAAGGGAAAGATTTGTGTATCCTGTATTGGAAGTATATGAAGAAGTTGCTCGGGCAACTAAAATAAGATTAGCTCGGAGGCTACCAAGGTGTAGTTCGAAGAACTTGATGGGTTCTTCAGAATTTCTTGCTTTAGATATGGTTATCATAAAATACGGTATATAACCAAAATTTGGGTAAAGGCTTTCATAGGGTTCCTTTTTGGTGCGGAGTCACCAGGTTATTAAAAATAATTGACAGGGCAAAGCTATTCACTGGGGCTTTGATATGTATACTATGTGGGGCTTGGGTCCCATCGGGTGTGCCAAAAATTGTTGGAGCAAAATCTGCCTTTGGTTACATTTGCACCTAATACTTTACCAACATTGAAAGACCAGATTAACACAGATTTTACCTGGTTCAATCTCCAGAGGAGTTGGTTCCTTGCTTCTTTTAGGAAAAGTGTGGAAGAGAGAAATGCATAAAGAGAGTTAAATATAGCGATGTCTAGAGAGTTAAAGCGGTACATATTAGGTAACAACAAAGCAACTATTACAACCTTTTGCAAAGAAGCATAACAGAGAACCAAAATAGAGAAACTAAAAATTCTGATGAAGATTTATTTAAGTGTAAGCTTATCTATGAAGTTAATTGTAGATCCAACTAAACTTTATTGCAGGAATTCAGAATAAGAATTAATGTAGGTTACATTCAATTTAGACTTATATAGCAATCAAAAACACATACATACTTGATTTAGAACACTAGTGAGCCAAGAACCAGAATGGATGATCTTTATTAAGCTTTCAAAATTCTGTATACATAGCCTTGTAAACACTTAAGAGCCAACATCAGTGATGCAGGAGCATCCAACGAAATTTGGAAATTTTATTTCTTTTTCCTAAATTTTAGTGCATTTTGTCGGGGCCATAACTTCTCAACCGTAGCTCCGATTGACATGAAATTTTACAGGGAACTAGTTGGAAGAGTTCTAAAAAAATACGACTCCTTAGAGTCTTATTTGTCCACAAAATCTAGTTTTCAGGGCCAAATTCCATCATCTAGTGTGTCGAAATTAGGTTTTAAAATTACTTACCTAGTTTTTTATGCTTTTTGAGTTGTTCGGAGGTTAATATATCCTAATGTATTTAGAGTTAGGACTTGAAACTTTATTTTTGTCTTGTATATTGTAATAGGGATGCACACCCCAATTTTGGGCCCCATCCGACTCATTTTCAATTTTTAGGATTTTTTGGCTATATAGCCACAAAATGAGGGTTTGTGAGGGAATCTTTCCAAGTTTTTGAATGAGAATTGGTTTGAGCAAGTTTGGATCTCCATCAAGTGGTATCAGAGCTTAGGGTTCCTGAGTGTGTGAGTAGATCACCGAAAGTGAGGCAGTTTGCACCAGGATCTGTGGAAGGGTTGTGAGAAGAGAGTGAGGAAGAATGCCTCCACAAAGAAACCGTGGTGGTGAGAGAAATGTGGTACCTGAAGGAGATTTCAGAGCTTTGCAGAGGTAAGTGCAAGCCCTACAAGAGGATTTGCAAAGATGGGTTGAGCCAAGGAGATAAGACCATAGTGAAGATGAAGCTTGGGAGGTTGATGATCCATCAGATGAAGAAGAAGTAATGGATCCTACAGAAGCTAGATTATTTAGGGCCATATCTTTGATTGGGAAGAGGCCAAAGTTTGATGTCTCCACGTATTCTAGGAATCTCAATCCATAAGATTTGATTGATTGGATCAATGATATGGAGGAGTATTTTGAGTATGAGGAGGTTGTAGATCCAGATCGGATCAAGTTTGCAAAAACAAAGTTGAAAGGCCATGCTAGTATATGGTGGAAAGAAGTGCAGCTAGAAATAAATAGAAGAGGAAAGGAAAAGATAACCAGAGGGGATAAAATAGTAGAGAAGTTGAAGAGACAGTTTATTCCTATAGATTACGAATTGGATCTGTTGAGAAAAATGTAGAGTTTGAGACAATCAAGCAAATATGTCAAAGAATATACATAGGAGTTTTACAAGATGATGAGTGCAGGAATTGCCTCATCTATGAACACTTTTTGGATACATTCTACTTATTTGAATCACCCTTTTTATTATGTTTCTATGCTAATTTTGGGTAAAATGCATTATGTAATGATATTTGCATATTCTCGAATGTTAAGTGCATATATTCTATTTTACTGTTTATTTTTGCAATTTCACTTGTTTTCAGCTAATTTGTTAGTAGTAATTGTTGAGTGTTTGGTGTTTAATAGTATTATTCCTCTATTTGAGCTAATTCAAATGCAAAGGGCACCAAAGACCTTGTCCCCTATAGCTGACTATGCAGGAAAACAGACTGTAACTGTGACAGTTCTAGCCAGCTATACATATACAGCAGGGCTTGGAAATAGTCACTTCAGCACATGCCACTAATGCAAAAAGGATGTAAAAGATGAAGGAAAACATTCTAGGCTGTTAAACACTTCTTCCCTACATGTGTGGAGCATGAAACAATAATTAAAAACTCACTTCCTGTTATTTCGGAGCAGTGCAAGAATAATAGCGCAGGAATAGGGAATAGCGCAGGAACAACAGAGTATGGTCAAAAAGCGACAAATCGGTAGAGGAAAGTATTGGCAATTGACCAGAAAGTTGCCCCAACTCATATTAACTGACTTCCTCAAAGAAGCTCAATAAGGTTGAATGGATCAAGTTTGACAAAGCAAGCTCATGCATTTTAGGAAAACAGTTGTGCAAACAGTTATAAATCCCTACAAATAAGCAACCAAGCATATCAGCACTGCATTATAAATAAGAAAGCTCCCAGCACGGTTGAGCATATATAGATATAGGCATATAGGCATATAGGAGAGAAATAAGCAATAAAGTGCAGTTATTTTTTGTAGCAGAATAGTAATCTACAGGTTTTTCCTACATTATTGTAATGCATTTCCAGATTTAATAAAAGATGCAGTTTTCATTTATCAATTAGCATAAATCTTCACCTTCATCTAGTTCTGGAAGCAAGGGCCACTTGCAGGACCAGAGGAAGGCAACTTCTGACAGAATATCTTGCTAATTTCTGTTGCGTAGATTAGCGAGTGCTCGCGCTTTTCATTTCTTTAGCAGCTTTAAATTTAGATTTCAACATTTGACAGTATTTTCCATATTTCCATGCAATTTCAATATTTCTATTCTAGCTTTGCAGCAATTTCAGGTTTCTTGTCATTTTCCATATTTGTAACAATTTCTAGTTTTCTGTCATTTTACTATAATTGCAGGATTTGTGACATTTTCTAGTTTTGCAATAGATGATAGTTTGAATTTCTAGATTTAGAACATGCTTAGGGAATTGTAATTAGTTTACTGTGTGTGATTTCAATTCTAAAATTTACCTTTCTGTTAAATTTAGCAACATTTTAATTTTTGCTATTTCAGATTCTACTTTTCTTGCAAGTTTTAATTCAGCTTTATTTTCTGCAATTTGATTTCCAGTTCTAAGAATTAGAGGTCACACAAAAACCCCCAAAAACACTAACTGTTCCACCAATAAAACCCTTTTTTTGAATGGATTGAACCTACGGCTGTAACACCTTCTATCGTATACAACCTTTGGACACCGCCCTGGATTGACACATATAATGATTAAATGATGAATGAACAACGACACTCATCATTTTTGGCATCGTTGCCGGGGACTAATAGGTGTTGTTAGAAAAAGTGAAACAGGTCAAGAATTGTGTTACAATCCTTGAAATACTGCATTTTAGTTTATTTAGTGAATATACATGAATGCATAGGCTAAGGGACAAAAGAGGGAGGTTTATCCGAAGTGGCTCTGAACCACCAAAGCGACCTGCTCGGTCAGATGAAGAATTTGAAATCCCTAGGGAAAATAACCCAGACATACCTTCTTCATCAGATGAATTTTTGGAAAAATTAGAAAAAGAACTTTTTGAAGCACTAGCTACTAAAAATTCTCCTCACATTGGACGATTCCTATCACACTCTAGAAAGAAAACAACTATGGTTGCAACAGCAGCACCCCAAGGTGGATATGATAATATTGATGATCCTCCTAAGACTTTTGAGTATCCCATAAGATTGGATCCACTTCAAGATGCCCCCATGAAAACAATTTCTCCATCCATATTGCCAATTTTTAGGGGAACTGTTTCATAAGATCCTGATCAATTTATGTTTGAATTCAAGGTGTTATGTCAAACTTATGACTACATAAATGATAATCAGAAATTGAAATTGTTTCCTTCCACACTTAATGATGTTGCTCTCTGATTGTTCATGAGCAGTATTGAACCTAACTCAATTCGTACCTGGGATGAAATGGAGACTACATTCTTAAATAAATATCAGGATTATTGTAGAGTAAGAAACAGGAAAGATGAGTTGTTTAGGATCAAGCAAGACAAAGATGAGAGTCTAGAAGATTACCTTGATCGCTTTGCATTTGTCCAAAAGATATGTGGTCCTGTAGAACCTGATTTCTCAAAGCCTATCTTCTTAAGAGGATTGCAGGATGAATCTAGGGAAGTGTTAGATTTAATGGGAAAATGAGACATAGATCAACTTGACCTTGAAGAAATTGTGGAGTTATGTAGAAACTATTTCCACACTCACCAACAGAGAAAGAAAAGGAACTCTGGAAATAATGACATAAAAGAGTTGATGGAGGAAATGGCTAATTTAAAAACTGATATCCTTGTTCAACTCATCCTTGACATCATCCTCAACTATAGGATTTTCCTCTTCAGGTTCGCTTTCACCACTTTCAGACTGCTGAAAACTTTGCGATAAAATAGTGGCAAAAGCAATGGGCTGATAAGATTTCACAAACTTATCATAAACTTCAAAAAATTGGGTATCAAGCTTCATCCCATAAGCATTATACGGCTTCCTCCTATGAACGTGCATCATCCACCAATTCATAATTTTCTCCTTCATCCAATCAGGATTCGCTTCTTGGACAGTTGTGAACAAACTCGGAGGAGGAATATGTGTTGCATTCTTTTTTGGATTATACTCCGCTTCCTACTCATAGTAATCATGCCATGGAGGAAGGGAGGACATCTTCTCTATATGCCAGTTCATGTCTAGCCCATCAAAATTATTTTGCCGCCTCTGAATATCCAGGTGCGGGCAACAATGAAAGGACTTTGCCTTAATAAATTCCAAAAACTTTTTGAGTGGGTCATAGCGCCAATGCTATGGTAACTCAATTAATCCTAGGTCTTGAAGTGCCATCGTCAATAGGAAATTTTTCCCAACCTGATTCACTTCTATACTTCCAAACTTGAAAGGCATAGTACAAGTTGTCTTCTTTCCTCATCCAGAGCCATATATATCATTGATATAATCCATCTGGCGCACAACTTCCATTGCAAAAATGTGTGCAGTAGCAAAATAAGGCAACAAAAATGGTTTACCTGTATATCCAAAAATTTGAACTACCACGCCCTGAGTGAGCAAAAATATGTCACCCTCTTGCTTCGAAAAAACTGCATCTCTCAAGTCGCGAGGCACTCGATCACAACTACCACAAAGCAATTCAATGGCGGGGCCCAAAAACTAGCTATTAAAGTTGTAGATAGACTCTTTCTTCGTTAACACCTGAGTCCACTTATAAACCGGCAGAGGCTCATTCTTTTTGTCCATCTGCGTAACAACGATAAAAGAAAAATGTCGCTGCATCTAAAAAAAGAAGAACCATACTAGCAGCGAAGTATACCGAAATGATCTAGATTTCCCTTCCTGCAATCTCTATAACTACGAATTGATTCTCCATGAAATAAATTTGGCCCAATCAAAATAAATCGGATTTCCACCCTGCCTCATAGCAACGGGTGAATAAAACTCCACCTTGGAAATACATTGAGCCATAGTTGCCTGCCATTTATGCACCATTTCATCTGAGGGCAACCCAACAATCCAAGGCAAGCATGGAATAGATGTCCTGGCACTTGAATTCTGAAAGAAGTTTAGGCAAACTCAATAGCTGCCCCATCTATGGATCTTTGACAAGCTGAGTTTCCATGAATTGTCTCATTGTAACTGTGGAGACATACCTATCCTCTTGTTCATCCGTATGGATATTTTTGTTTACTGCATAATTTGGTGTGCCTACTCCACAGGCGAAAGCCTCTCGGATCTCATCCGGTGTAATCGTGAATAGAATCTCTTGTCTAGCATTTCGGATGGCCCTAGTAGAGGAGTCATAAAATTGTGCAGTTAACTGAATAAGCTTGGGGCATGGATGCACAGGCGAACAAAGATACCATGAAAGCTGTGAATTGTGAGGCGTTGTGAGCCAACTATTGTAGGAAACTCCCTGACTCACTGTGGCTTCGACCTCTTACCTCAACTGGTCAACTCCTTTATGCGTGATCAAACAATCACCAATTTCAGCCATATTATCTTCATAAGGATCCAGGCCAACATAATCATTTTGTTGGGCTTTCTTGGCCCTTGAACTTCTTTCTCTTTTCTTAGCGGGCTTTGCTTCTATGACCTCCTATGCCTCTGTTGGTTCTTTACTGCATCTGCCCATTTTGCTAAACAAAAAGTGATGACTCTTCTGCAATTCCCTACTTCGAGATCTCAAAAATTCTTCTACACTTCAAAGCACAGGATACAGAGAAGCAAAATATTTAAAAAATTAGGGAGAAAAAACAAAATTAGCCTTTTACCTCCCAAGATTTATAGAGTCGCTACCAACTACTATAGTAATTACAAAATTAAATGCAAGTGCATCTTCGGGGAGAAATATTCTTTGAAAACTGCTCAAATGTCCTTTCCAAGGCGTAAAAATCTTCTTCTCTGATTCACCATTGGATCCTCCTAAAAAAATGTGCCCTCTGCACTACGCAATATTATAGAAAAATGTGCCCTGGTGCTAGAAGCTTGTTAGGGAAACCAACCCAACCATTACTCATTCAATCATTAATTTTGACTGCTACCTTGAAAAATTCAATTCGAATGCTTCCCACGTTCGGAAATCATTACTCGAATTTATCGCCCACTACTTCTGATTATCGCCACGTAATCCTTGGGAATATCTTCTTCGACAAAAACCCTCTCACACGCTTATGAATTCATGGGCGCATGTGTTTTTAAAATCTCATAGCGCGCCTCCTGAAAAAATGACATTTTTTCTAAAAAAGAAAAACAAGCTTTTTTTTATGCTTTTTCCTTTCTTATCCTTTTTTTCTCTTCTCTTAATGACGTCATCAAAGTGCGTTCACCCTAAAGATAGGTGAACATGACGTTCACCTCTTTCAATAGGCGCATGCGAAGCTCTATCACTTCTTTGCCAATCTTTGAGTTTCTTTTCTTTTTTTTTCTTTTTCGAGTGAATGACATCTTAACCATCATTTCTTCTTCTTTTTTTTAGAACATATGTAGAATTGTTTAAAATACATGAAAATATTTACATATATACAGGATGTTACCTTTGATTTGAAACCTTACAAAATATAAGCCTTCAGATGAAGGCCATTCACTAGGATAGGGAGCTCATACCCTTCCATGTCACAAAGTCGGAATGCATTAGAAGAAGTGACAACAAAAATTCGAAAAGGTCCTTCCCATATTGCATCAAATTTTTGATGTTTTCCTGGCTTTGATTTCTTCTCGTTCCATTTCAGTACCAAATCGCCCACCTGGAAGCTTCGATCAGTCATTTTTTTCTTGAACCACTTCTTCATCTCAGCAGCATGTTCTGTGAAAGTATGGTAAGCATGCTCCCTTTCTTCTTCTAATTGCAATAATTGCACCAATCTAGCCTCCATTGGATCATTTTCTTCGTTATCATCATGAAACATCTGCAATGCTTGGAGCACAGGGAGCTCGATATGCATAGGAAGGATAGCTTCTTTCCCATACACCAAAGCGTATGGGGAGGTCTTTATTGAATTTTTCACTAAAATGCGGTCAGCCCAAAGTGCCTGATTTAATGACAAATGCCAACTCTTCTTATTGTCGCCCATTATTCTTTTCAAAATCCAGAGCAGATTCTTGTTAGTTGACTCAACCAATCCATTCCCCTATGGGTAATAATTGGAAGAGGTCTTCAGGTAAATTTCATATCTACTGGAGAATTCTATAATTTTGGCTCCAATGAAGGGAGTGCCATTGTCGATGACTAAAGAATCTGGTATGCCAAAATGGGTAATAAGGCTTTCCAAAAAAGAAATAACAGTCGCCTGATCTGCTTTTTTGGTAGGTATAGCTTCTGCCCATCTGGTAAAGTAGTCTATCATGGTCAGAATATATTTATGTTCGACAGAGGAATGTGGATCTATAACTCCTATAAAATCGAGACCCCACTGTTGAAAGGGCGCTTCCACCTGGATCGGATGCAGCGGTGATGCTCCTTTCCTAACTTGACCCACATATCTTTGACAACTATCACACCGTTGGCTTATCTTATGTGAATCGATGAACAGAGTGGGCCAATAATACCCCGCCCGAATAATTTTTAGAGCCATAGGCCTGCCTGCATAATGCCCTCCTGATAGCCCAGAATGGAATTCTTCCAGAATATTCTCTTTCTCGGAATATTTTACACATCTAAGAAGTATACCATCAATATTCTTATAATATAAGCCATTGGGCAACAGTACATACCTGAGCGCTTGTAATCTGAACCTTCGGTGCTGTGAGGGGTTAAGGTGGCTAGGACACCTTCCAGAAACAAAATACTCAATGAGTTCCTCGATCCATTCCTTGCTGACTGCTGCACTATTTGCACAAATTACATCTTCGCGACTTGTCTCAACAACAGCGCTTTTGGCCAACTCCTGGCACAGAGCGCGTCCACGAACCAATTTCGTCGGTTTAATTTCTACATCATACTCCTGGATCTTCGAGACCCATCCGACCCTTTTATCACCCAGTTCTCCTTGAATGATGAAGTTTCGAACATCAGGATGAATGACATAAACCATAGTTTTACTCTGAGAAACAAAGTGGTGAAACTTCTTCAAGGCTTTCATCACTGCATAAACTTGTTTCTCTATAAAGTTGTACTTTTCCTGATGTGGTGCTATAACCTGGCTTAGAAAAGTGATAGGCTTTTCTTCGCCATCATGTTGCTTTTGTGTTAGCACTACAACATAGCTCTCCTGCTCACCCACTGCATAAAGTATAAAGTCTTTGGAGTAATCAGGGTTGATTAATACTGGCGCTTGAGTAATTCTCTCTTTGATTTCTTGAAAAGCTCACTTCCTGGCTTCTGTCCACTTAAATTCCATATTTTTCTTCAAGAGCTCGGTCATGGGCTTGACGACTTGGGAAAAATCAGCAATAAACTTACGCACGAAGTTTATCTATCCAAAGAAGGACTACAAATATTTCTTATTAGCTGGTAATGACAATCTCATAAGCGCTTCAGCTCGTGCAGGGTCTATGGCCAATCCTTCCTATGAAATCACATGGCCCAACAATTTCCCTTCCTTGACCGCAAAAATTGATTTCTTCGGATTTATAGAAATCCCAAATTCTTGATATTTCTCGAATATTTGCCTTAGATGGAAAACATGATCCATTCTGCAATGTGAAAACACCGTCATATCATCAAGATAAATCACAATGATTTTATTTAGCAACTCACCAAAGGCGACGTCCATGGCTCTCTGAAAAGTAGCTCCGACATTTGAAAGTCCAAAGGGCATCCGTTGGTAAGAAAATGTGCCCCACTTAGTTGTAAACGTCATCTTGTATTGATCTTCATCTTTAACCCAAATTTGATTGTACCCAAAAAAGCCATCCAACAAGGAAAATATCTGAGCACCAGCCACGACATGAAGAATCTGGTCTATCTGAGGCAGAGGATAGTGGTCTTTGAGTGACGCCTGATTTAAATTTTGAAAATCGATGCATAGACGTATGTCCCCATTCTTCTTCCTTACAGGAACCAAGTTTGCCACCCAGGTGGAATGCTTAATAGGGTATATGATCTTCGCCTCAAGCATCTTCAGTAACTCTGCTTTCATGAGAACCTCGATCTTGGGATTAACAGGGCGTTGCTTCTGCCAAAAAGGCTTAACTCCTTCTTGTAGCTCGATAGTATGCTGAATCACGCTCTTGTCGTATCCTTTCAAGTCTTGATAACTCCATGCTACTATATCTGGATATTCGGAGCACAAATTTCTAATGCCTTCAATCTCATCTGGTTCGCAATCAGTACCAATCTTGATAACTTTTCCTGGCTCCAACTGCAATTCTCTGAATTCCTTAGCATCCACCTTAATCCTATGCTTATCAGCCCTATCACTTTGATCAAATAAACTCTCTAGTGAAATCAAACCTCTAGGAATGTGATTATTTTTTAACTGAATCATTCCTTCCTTTTCTTCTTCCACAAGAATCCTATCTTCTACGCTGGTAGCTTCTTTTAGCAAAAAATTCACTATTTGCTCATCATTATCAAACACCTGCCAATAGAGGTTCTTATCTAGAATGGAAGGTCTGTAAATCACCCTTACTATCTTGGGCTTGCGAACCACTTGCTCAGTAGGAGAATAATTAGCGCCCAAGGAAGCTAAAATGTCAGCATGTCTATTTTGTTCTCGAGGAATTGCCTGAATATTCAAAGCTTTAAATGCTTCCAAAAGATCCCATACTCTATTGTGATAAGCCTTCAAGTAATGTTGCTTTGATACACATCTATTTGTAACTTGATTAACAATAAGCTCGGAATCACCAAAAATCTGTAGTTGTTCAATTCCTAACTTTTTGGCCTTTTTTAAGCCAAGGCATAGCGCTTCATATTCAGCCGCATTATTTGTACAGCTCCAGGTCAATCTGTAGGAGTAAGTTTTTTGTATGCCTTCAGGGGAGATCAACACAACACCTACTCCTGCACCATTCTTACATCGAGCGCCATCAAAGAACAACTTCCATAACTGATGCGAAATAGGTTCTAGGGATTCAAGGACTTGCTCTTGGGACTTCTCTATCTTCTGAATTGAATAACAACCAATATCTATTTCAATCATAGCATTGAAATCTGTTAGCAAAAACTCATCTTCCAGACCAAGCTCCTGGGGTATTTCTTCAACCAAGCCAACTTCTTCCAATTCTTTGGTCATCATGTTCACCATGCCTGGGACTTGTTCTGCCTCCTCAATTTTTTCAATATGAAAAGGGGAGGGCTTCTCATTATGAATGTGAATTCACCTACCTTTGAACGGAATCTCCAGATGTGAATAATCTAGGGAAAGATAACCTCCCAACTTAGCTGTGAATTCTCTTGAAAGGCACATGCTAAAGTAGGGCTCTAAATCAACAACCACCACTTCCTGGATGATGGTAATCTATGGCATGCTATGGAGCACTATTGGAATGTCCTTGATTACTCCAATAGTCTTAACTGGCGTACCATCCAATTGTAAAACTCTTGGGCTGCTTCTTGTATATTCCATTCCCATTACTTTGCATACTGCCTTTGGCATGACAGTAGTGGCAGCACCAGAATCGATCATACAATTATGCATGATCCACCCTTCCATTCTCAAAGATAAGTAAAATGGGGGAGGCCGATTCTTACCTATCGCTGAAGTGGGGAGCGCTTGAGCCAAGACTGTTTGTAAATGATCTTTCTTTTGATCTTTGGTAGTCTTCAGAGATTCTTGCAATAAATCAATCTGCCTAGGTAATTGCAATGCATCATACAAGCTAATCCTTGCTGGGATTTTCTTCATTTCTTCCATGATACTGTAGCCACGAGCAGGTGAGACCTTTTCTTCTAAGGGCCGCTCATATTTGTCTCGGTACTACTGCGTAGCGTCTACTCTTTGCCTTTTTGTCAATGAAGGATACTTGAGTCTTTCCTTAGCTTGCTCTTTAGTTTCGCTAGGAAATGGAGCAGTAGCGATGCATTGTGAAGTTGAAGGCTGAACCTGCACCTTATCTTGTGCTTGATCAGGTGATGAGTTTTTTGATTTATCAGCATCAAGAATATTTTTTGGGGATGCCCGCTTTTCTTCCTACGCTTTTGGAGCCGTAGGTACTTTCAAAGGTTGCAAGTCTATAGGATCAACAATCACTAGCTTCTTTCCAGACCTAGTAAGGACTGAAACTTGCTCTGGGGATGGCACCATACAATTACACTCCATCTCTCGAATCATGTTGACTTGCCCACCCGAAGAACTTTCTGTTAATGTCTGAACATAGTTCAGATGTACCATACATGTATCTTCACCATGAGGATCATTACATGTAGAACACCAATATGTCCTTTTGGATACGTTACTCTCATCATTTGCTTGGATCATGGTGTTTTTCTTGGGTCCCTTGCTGATAGATACTTGTTCTCGGGTTATTGGTGGAGTCTGAAACCTTCTTGATCGGAACTCAACCTCAACCTGCTTCTTCCTCACAGTAGTAAGCTCATTAGATATCATCCTTAAAGCCGCATTATTGGATTTTACTTCTTGTAACAAGGTCGTGAGAGGATCTGTATTGGGTGACGGAGTTGGCACTGGCAATGACAAGGGCATTGGAGGTGCAGGTAATGGTAAGGGCATTGGGGGTGTTGGCAGTGTTGGAAAAGAAATGGCTGAAGGTTGTGATGTTACTGACGGGATGGGAAATTGTGGAAAGCTCATAGCAGATGACTATGGAACAGGGATAGGAGCTACTTGAGGAGAGCCCGAATTCCATGAAGGGATAGGATACATCGATGGCATAGGCTATGAAAATGCATTAGAGTAAAGATACTATGGCAGATCAGGGAGGATAGGCATCGTCGCCTTCGGAGGAAGCCTACCTACAGCAATCAAATCTGACTCGACCTTTTGAGCTTGTGTATAGAGATCGAGGAATGTAGTCACATTGGCCTGGTGCACCGCCATACCAATATCGGTACTGAGTGCTCGAAGATAATAAAATGTTGCTTGCTCATGAGTTGGTCATAACCCATCTGGGACCCTCTACCAACTTCATGCAAATCGAACGTTGAAATCTACAAGTTCCTCTTGCGGATGTCTTTGGATTGAGGTGAACTGGTGCAATAGAGAATACGGATCAGCTTGTTCATGGAAATTCTTAATCAACAACTCTGCCAATTGATCCCACGAGGTAATGGTACCCGACTGCAAATATCGGTACCAATACAACAATTTCCCTCTTAATGACAGGACCAAAAGTTTTATCATCACATCCTCATCAGTTATATCATGAATAGTTGCAAGAGAGGCTACATCTTGGATATGCTCATAGGCAGTTTTTCTAGTACCATCATATGTGGGTAAAGCCTTCAGAGCAGCTTGAGGTACGGGATTTTGTGCCTACAAATTCAGTGCTCCTGAGCTATTCCAAGCCAAAAACTGCCTTGGAAGTTGTTGATGTGGTGGAGGATTCTGAGCCATGTGGATGGGAATATGAGGAGTAGGCCTCGGGATGTTAGCGGTTGTACTAGGCGGAGGCTGAGGGAAACTGGTGGTAGTGCTTACAGGACTCACAGGGGCAGAAAACACACCAGCTAACCGGGAAGATGAAACAGATGGTATGGATGAGATATGAGGAAGTGAAGATGTTCATCGAAAAGTGGCTATTTGAGGATGCTCTCCTAGCCTTTGAATGTCTAGTTCATAAAATCTAATCTGATTATCAGGATTTTTGGCTTTTGATCTTGTATTCATGAGAAACAACTTTCGTCGTCCTCACGCTTATGGAGTTCTGGGTAAAAATTGAGTCGCCGGATGTTCTAATCTCAAGAGGGAAGGCGAACACCAAACCTAATGTTATTGGAAGTGGAACCTTAAAGGTCCCACCGGGCGTGCCAAAAACTATTGGTCAAATATCTGCCTAATCAATAAACACTATGTTTATGCGCCCTAGATACGACCAACATTGAAAGGTCGAAGGAAAGAGATGTCCTCCATGCCAATCTCCAGAGAGGGCTGGTTCCCAAACTAATTCTAAAACTGGTAAAAGACTAGGGATGCAGGAAAGAAATTGGAAATAATAGAAAGATATGGGAAATATGGCCATAGGCCAAAGTGCAGGATTGGTGTTAGACTAACTAGTAGGAAAAAACCCAAGCACAAATTAGCATTCATGAAAGGAAACAAAACAAAACAAGCTCACAATATTGCCATAATAACTATCAAAATGGTACTCCAACATTCGCTTTCTCCTTAGCAACTTTAAATCCAACGACAGAATTTAAATTCAACAGCAAATTAGATAGGCGAATGGAAATAGAAGCACACTACACAGAAAATAATTATACACAAGACCGCTCACAAATTTAGAAGTCTGATGCCTTCTATTAATGCAGAGAGCTTAAGGGAATCTCTCAAAAAATGTCTAACCCCCCTTTTACAATGAAATTTACCTAGTATTTATAGAGGTTTTTGCCTCTTTCATTTAATACATATGGGGGAAGAATGTCTGGGAATCAAAGACAAAATCAGCAAAATCCTCCTTGAATTCCTGGAAAATCCATTCGCCAGGGGAACAAATTCCTAAAAATCCAAACTTCGGACGGAGGTGCGCCTGTTAGGAGAAAATATTAAATTCTTCGGATCGCCTCTGATACATTGGAAATCATGAAGGCTCGTTTCCCTTCGCCTTCCTCTTCGTGATCCACAAAATGGAGTAACTGAGAGTGCCCTTCATTTAATGCCAAATTCAACATCTTGACCAAAGTCCCATTCATTCGATTTATCTTCGCCCAACGTCAGTTTCACCCCTTCAGACGCGCGTGATCTTGATACAAACAGGTTCACCCAATTCAAGGGCGAACGACACGTTCACCCCTAAGGGAAGGCGAACGTGATTTTCCACCATCGCTAGGTGGTTCACCCATAGGAGAGGCGAACGGTGTGTTCGCCCCTCGACTAGGGTGAACGTAATTTCATTCGGGCATGTGCACTAGGTGGTTCGCCCATAGGAGAGGTGAACGGTGTGTTCGCCCCTCGACTAGGGCGAACGTAATTTCATTCGGGCGTGACCCCTCAAGGCGATGCCAAGGCACGTTCGCCCCTAGAAAGGGTGAACGACACGTTCGCCCCTAAGGAAGGGCGAACGCAATTTGTCACTTTTAAATTTTTGCCATTCTGCTTTCCAAAAGTGATTCGCCCTTAGGAAGGGCGAAAGGGACGTTCGCCCCTAAGGAAGGGCGAACGTCAATACATAAGATTTTCTGGCGATTTCGTTCAAGTTTTTTATGAAACTCATTCTCTTCATTTCTTTTGGACCTTGAAGGACATCTCTCCATTAATACATTCAAATGCATTGGATTTCTGAAAATTATTACAACTTATTACAACTATCCAAAAAAAAATAAAGGAGACAAATATATTATCGCTTTATACAAAATTTCCAATGAATACAAAATGGCCAATAGAAAGCTAAAATGAGAAGTGGAGAAACTCTAGGATATTTTTTTCAACACAATCACTCAACCTAAAGAGGATGAAGATGCCTAATAGAAATTTGATGATGTAGATGCCTAAGCATTGATGATCATCACCCTTGCCATAGTAGATCTTATCTAACCATATGTTTGTGAAACATAAACATCCAAGGAGGCATGAGACACACTCTCTATCATCTATGAAGGGAAAAATAATTCAACAATCCCTTACTATTAGTCTCAAATCCACACATTGAGAGTCCATAATGGAGAAATCATTGAGTTTTTTCTTCGTTGAGTTGTAGAGTTGAAGGCTAGATTGAATTCCATGGGAGAAATAGTAGACAATAAGCTCTTAGTACCCATTATATGTAGAGCTATGCTATATTCATTTAGAGTATTTATCACTTTATTGCAAGTTTTAAATAGGAAGGTGTCCTTTGATAAGTTGGTGAATATGCTTCAACCAGAAGAAGCAACTAATAAATTATGGGATTGATTGACAATAATGCACTCATTTATAATAAGTTTACAAAAAGAAGCCATAAAAGGGCCCCTCCTCATCATCATTATCATCACCGAACCAACCTTGGAAATAAAAGAGCTATAGTCATATTTATGATAAGAGAGGATACAATACAAAGAGTTGGTATAAATCTATAACTTAAGGAGATTAAGTCTCTAAATCTCACCAAAAAAGTCACAATACAAACCACATTTCAAGTAGAAGTGATGACAAGGGTATGTTGCATATGAAGAATTAGATTTAAACTCTGAAAAGCATGTAATATGCTAATGTTCAAGGTCATGACCAAAGGATGATGTTTGGTATAATTATTCAATTGGTAACAAGGATATGAATGGGGATTAAACATCATTTGACTCATTACCAGCCAAAATGGAAAACCGGTAACCACTGTCAATGATAAAACCTATCATGTCAAAGGAGTGGGATATATTCCTCTTAATCTTCTTAGAGGCAAATGCATAACTAAAAATATACTATATGTACCTATATTGGCAAACAAATTCTTGTCTCTACCACAAGTTTTGTATTGCAACATTGTGGTCAATTTTTGAGTTGATGATGGCAATAAAATGTGTTTTATTATAAAACATAGCAAGATTGTGGTAACCAATTCCCATAAAAATGGCTTGTTTGCACTTGATGTCATATCCTTTCCTAATATCACATAGTCAATAGCTATGATAGATGATAATTTCCTTTGGCATAAGATATATGGCCATCCATGTTCTAGATACTTATTCTAGCTGAGTAAGCATCACATGGTGTTGGGTCTAGCAAATATTTTATCCACATTGCTAGTATGCTTAGGTCATTTAGTAAAGAAGCAACACCAAGTATCTTTTGAATTGATACTTATAGAGCCAAAGGAACATTGTATGTGATATACACCAATATATGTAGACCCATACCCACTAGTTTCAATGGATGAAGGTACTCTCAATTATTTGTAAATGACTACACACATAAAATATGGGTGTATTTCTTAAAACTAAAGCCAGATGTGCTCAAGTATTTCTAGCACTTTAAAAGCATGTACAAGTATAAAACAAACATTCTATTCAAGTTCTTTGCTCCAATTTATGGGGGAATATACATCCAATGACTTTTCAATATTCTTATAATATAATGGGATCAAGTGATAGATCACTATATCATACACTCCACAAAAAAATAGGGTTGTTGAAAGGAGGAACCATTTCATCATGGAAATAGTTCACTACATGCTCATAGAATATAATCTAAATTAGTAGTACTGGGATGAAGCTATCTCCACTATAGTGTATCTTCTAAATAGAGAGCCCACAACGGCACTATAGGGCATTACACCTAAAGAAATATGGTCTAGGAGGAATCCTTCAACTACACTTCTTAGAGTCTTTGGTAGTAAGGCATACATGCATGTACCAAAGTGATAGAGGACCAAGTTTGATGTAAATACCCTACCATGCATATTTGTTGGGTATGATGATAATTCAAAATCTTATCAACTATCAAACCTATTCAACAAGAAATTGCTTTTAAGTAAAGATGTGGTGTTTGATGAAAAATTTAAAACTAATTCAAATACTGATGATTCTAAGTCTAAAGATACCACATGTCTAATTGTGAGCATCTATTTAGATGAGGAAGTTCATGAAAATTTCCAAAAGTTATTGATGAACCTATAGCAATTGCTCCATCACAATAAAGAAAGACTCCAAAATGGCTTATTAGTACCATTAGAGATGTTAAATTTGATGCAACTTCTAACCTCACATCCACATGACCATGTGCTCATAGTAGTTCATGTTAGGAAATAAATATGGATTTGATGACTTTAATAATGAAGATTTAGAACTGCCTATGAGGAAATCTATTGGAGGCAAAAATCAAGGGCTCTTTGGTTGAAAGATGGAGATTCAAATTCCAAGTTTTTTCACATCACCACGCTTAGAAAAAGAAGCAATAACAAGATAAAATTTTTAAAAAAAGCAAATGGTTATATTACTCAAGACTTAATAGAAATCAGAAAGGAGGCAGTAACTTATTTCAATTCTATCCTTGGTAAGGAATCGCAGTGCAATGAGGAGCCCAAAGATATTCTCTTGCAATCCATTTCTAGCATAATAAATGAGGATATAAACCTTAAGCTTCTAGGAAAATATTGATGCAAAGTATAAATCTATGAAGCAAAACAAAACATGGGATCATGTTGGTCTTGTAAAATAAAATATGCCTATAGGCTGCAAGTGGATCTTCAAAATCAAATATAAGGCATACAAATCCATTGATAAGTATAAGGTATATATCAGTACAAAGGGATATGCATAAAAAAATAAGTTAATTATGAAGCGACATTAGCCCCCATAATAAATATTAAAGCCATTCATGTAATGTGTGCACTAGAAACACATTTTGGTTAGAAAATTTAGCAAATTGATGTCAAGAGTGCCTTCCTTAATGGTGATATGCAACAAGAGGTGTAATTACACAACTTGAAGGATTTTTTGTCAATGGGAAACATAAAAAGGTTTATAGATTTATCAAGTCATTGTATGGGTTGAATTAGGATCCCAAAGCCTAACACATAAAAATTGATGATCACGTGTTACAACATGGTTTTATCATAAGTCCCTCTAATGCAAATATCTCTCTCAAGAAAGTTGGATCTAAAATAGTGATACATGTGTTGTATGCTTATGATTTGATCATCACCAATAGTTCAGGTGATTTGGTTAATTATGTAAATAATAAATTTAAAAAGTTATTTGACATGATAGATCTAGGACTTCTACATTAATATTTTGGCTTGGAAGTATGGCAAAGAACTAATCAAATTGTGGTCTCAAAGATGATTTTTTCCAAGAAACTACTAGAAAATTAATGGATAATAGACTATAAATCAAATACAATGCTAATGAATCAAGTTTTAAAACTATCCCAATACGGTAAGTCACCTCAAGTATCTAGTACTCTTTATCATAAATTGATCAAGAGTCTCATATACGTGATAAATATCAAGCCTGATATCAACTTTACTATAAATTATATTTTCAAGCTCATATAGGAACCTAAGGTGAGTCATTAGAATGTCGTAAAGAGAATACTACATTATGTCCATAGTAAAGTGGAATATGGCCTTAAAGTAGAAGAAAAATAATAAAAATCCCCTAAAAGGATTCAAATTATGTTATATCTATAGATGATATGAGGTCAAAATTTAGATATGTGTTTCATATAGGATCTAGATCTATCTCATAGCATAGGAATATATAGTAGGTAGTGGCCTTGTCATTTACAAAGGCAAAATATAGTGCTAAATGAGGAGCTATGCAAAGTGATATAGTTACATCACATACTATTAGATATTGGTGTATCTAAAAATATACCAACACTATTGAATTGTGATAATCAAGGTGTTTTAAAATTGGTCAAGAATCTAGTCTTTCATGAAATAATAAAGCACATTGAAGTTCAATGTCATTTCATTCAAGAATAAATTTATAATCACTAGATTTAGCTCCCGTACATTCCCACCAAAGAACAACTTGTATATATTTTCATAAAGGCACTTGCACTTGTCAAATTTGAATTGTTTCATAGCTCTCTTTGTATAATAAATAATGTAGTAAGGGGGGATGATAGACATATATTATATTATTAGACAATCCTTATTATTTCACAAGATATCTAGTTGTTTGTAATTACTAGGATTTTTCTTGTTTTGGTTACAATAATGTAGTTTAATATTACATATGGTTATAACCATATGAATGTATAAATATTGATGTCAAATCAATAAAATGTTGTTTAATTCTTCCTATTAGGATAGCATTAAAAATGGTGTATATAGTGCATAGAATTTACACTTATTTTTGGTTAGTTTGGAAATAGTGTATGGGTACATGACTTGATGTACCTCTTGACATCATTCCTCATATTTGGCTAACAAAAGTGTTGCCAATATTTTTTCCATATTAAAGTGATATTCTACATTGCTAAAGAGTGCTTCCCAAATAGTCTTTGATCACTCACCGATTATTAAAAAAATATATCTTATGTGGCAAAGGAGGTTATCTAGAAAATAAAAATAAAAACATGCTTATGCACATGAAGAGATTAGTATACATTTTCAAAATCAGAATCTACTTCACATAAGGTGGACCAATTTTAAGTATCATTCCCATAAGAATAAAGTATTGTGGTGAGTGCTATGATTTGAGACTGGATTAAACAATTTTCTATTGAATTTTCACTCCCTCTCTTATGCTTGATGATCAAATGAAACTATTATAGATATATGTTCCACTTTTGATTTCTTTCATTCCTTGCCTTACTCAACATCTAAATGAATTCCAAAGGTTTATGATATGTCTAGATGATGTTTTCCTTGCCTCAGATATAGTGCTCCACTATTTACATGCTTGGACAATGACATAGAGATCATTATCATATATGGGATATTTTGAAATTTTTTCATTCAATATTTAGTATGATATGTAATTGGATAACAAAGTTGTATAAAAATAGCTCCTAATGCATACTATGATGCATCTGTCATTTCTTCAAAATGTTGATGCAGATTAGGTAGAAAAGCATAGGAGCTAAACAAAATTGGTCTTTAAACCTCTCAAATATCCTTTGTTATGTATCTCACCAATGGAACTTATATTTAGCACCTCCTTGGGTCACTTGATGTAGTTTGATGAGTGTTTATTTAGCATGTATTATTTATGATATATTGTTTAATTTTTGTTTTTAAATAATGGATGTAATGTATTTTAAATGGTTATTTCTATTTATTTGTGTGATTTATCAACAAAAATGATGGATATGGTTAATTCGATAAATGTGTGGATTTAACACAAAACGTGTGCAAAGTTGTGTATGATTAGATAGGAAAATACTGAAGAACATTCCATAGTATGATGTGGTAACACAAGACTTAGATCAGATCTTGAACACAGGAGGAGATAGCCATGAAGAACAATGAATCAAGAATGTTGTAGATGCGGGTTATAGAACACAGTGGTTGAAGGTTGTTACTGAACATAGTTACTAAAGACTATTATCAAAGATAGTTGCTAAAGACTATTACCAAAGATGTCTAGTGTCAAAATTTACGAAAGAGATTTGACCAAGTTAATTGACCGATGCTGCATGTGACAACATGGTGGTATTACATGACAGTAAATGATTATTGTCAGCATAGTTGGTTGACTTGTCAAATACTATTGACGAGAATATTATGATTAATGAAGTTGTTGTAAAGATATTCCATAAAGTTGTAAAATTAGAATATTGTTAGGTTGTCTAGATTTTGATGCAAGATGTTATGTCCTCTCCGTGAATAAAGGGGCATATAGTTGTATTGTTATATCTTGTGAATATTTGATTTAGAAGCTTTTTGTTATGTTTGTTCATGAATTGCCACTTGGACAACTTAGATTATGACTAAGTCCAAGTAGGTTAGGGAACTATGTTAGTTTAGATTATTTTTGTTAGGAACATAGTTGTCGCATTATCCAGCCAACAAAACCACATGGAAAATACATGGAAGAATTTCATTTAGAATGTCCAAGTGACATTATATATTACAAAGGGAGACCTATGAAAATATCAAATCATCAATCGCTAGCTAAGGGAGAAAATTTCTAATCTGCGACTATTTCTAATATAATATTATGTGTATAATTTCATAAAGCTTGATGTGCAACCATGTACATTTGAATTTCTAATAGTAGAGCAGCAACACTTTTATTACACATATGGTGACTGTGTCAATTACTTTATCATTTATTTTTGCATGATTTCTTTTATGTAATCACCATTGTATTTTCCTACAATCATAAAATAATTAGCATTAGATTAATTAAATTAAAATATATTACTGAAGTTAAAATAGAGTAGAAAAAGGGGAAGGAGTTAATACTAACCTTTTGGAGGTAGGGCCCACTCTGAAAGGTTAGTCCCTAAATATTTTTCCCCAAAAACATGGTAGATAGAGTTAGAATGTAGAATAAGTCTTAGAGCATAAATATTAATTAAATTGCACAATAAATAATTATGAATTATACTATGCATCATTAAATCATACGTGGATCCACACATACTCATATAGACTTAGTCTAAATTGCATATTTAATTTAAACACAATTTTATTTTATTTTACTTTTTATAAACTTTAATTTCTTGCAAATTTTATTTCCTGCAAACTTTAATTTCTTGCAAAACTTGAGACTAAAAGAGATCAAAATCAAGCTTAAGAAATAATCACTACGGTACAATCTATACTAGATTTCTACTCTTTAAATCTAACCTGGATTAACCCCAATTGATAAAATTAAATGTAAACAACTAAAGTTGATCATTTTGACGCCAATGTTAGGGTGAGTAGCGTCGTAGTGGTTAATCATAAAAATTATTTGGTAGTGCAAAAAGGATAGGCTTACTTGTATGTGGAAAGAGGTACGTATGAGTCCTTGGTATGCATATGAGTCAAAGTGGTACGAGATGGTCCCAACAAGCCCCTTTGTTCGACGTTGCTAGGTTATTTTCTCTTGAGAAATCATTTTTACTGCTTTCATAGTTAAAATTTTATTTCCTACAAAATTTCATTTTCTACAAAATTTCATTTTTTGAAAAAATTTATTTTTTGCAAAATTTTATTTTCTACAAAATTTTATTTCTTGCAATTTTTCAAGCTTTGGGTGATTATTATTACTTAATTTGGTTTAGGACCTATAGAAAACAAGAAGTAGGTATGGTTGAGTGAGATAGTCATAGTGAAACATTCCTAAATTTGGCTTAGGACCTGTAGGAGCAGGAAGTAGGTATGGTTGAGTGACACAGTCATAGTGAAACATTCCTAAATAATCAAAGAAGTAGTAATAGTTTAACCTTTTTATTTTAGTAATTTTATTTCTAGTAATTTCCAAGCTTTGGGTGATTTCTATTCATTTGTTTTGGTTTGGGTTCTCCTATAAAGAAAACATGAAGTAGGTATGATTGAGTGACACAGTCATAGTGAAACACTCCTAAATAACTAGGACCTATAGAAGAAGGAAGTAGGTATGGTTGAGTGGCACGATCATAGTGAAATAAAAGTTCCTACATAATCAAAGAAGTGATAGCAAAATAACCTTTTACTTTCAGTAATTTCATTTCCAACAAATTTTACTTTTCAAGCAATATTTCATTTTATTTCCTGTTATACTAAAATTGGTTGTATGTATTCATAAGACCGTGAGTCGCACCTAGTTTTAGTTATAGTAGGATTACTCAAAAAAATAGAACATTTATTTCATTTTCCTACTATGTTAAGCACATTTATAGATTCATTTGTTGTGACTTATATCTAAACTTGGCAATAGTAGGATTAAAATAGAAAACAAAATCAAAACCAAGGAGAGAGAAAGAAGAATAAAATATAGGTTGCTAGATGGTGGAAAATAGTCTAAGACAGTCTACTACAATAAACCTCTAGAAATTATTTAAAACAAAAAATTATTATTAGAAATGATAATAATAAATATATATAGAATAAAATAAAAATAAAGTATATTTATATATATCTATATAATAATAAAATAAAATAGAGGTATTATATAGAACTAAACCAAAAAAACTATAAAATGGTAGGACAAACATATTGTATCATAAAAAAAATTAATTTGAAAATATTTGGAAATGGTGCAGTAAAACTCAAAGCCTATTGATAACTCAACTAGAAAATTACTACTTAATGGGCATAGGTTTAAACTATAAAAGAAGCCACTATCTAAAGAAAAATTCATACAACACCTTAGACAACAAGATAATTTGGAGTGTATTTCTAAACTGCAAACAACAACCATTGAATAATAACTTCTCTCCTTAAAAAAAGGGTATGCTTCCTTTGTTTCATAATGGAGTTCCTATATTTGCAAGACTCATATCTTCTTCTCATCAATTTTCAGTCTCAATATTTCAAAAATAGTCCAAAAGGATATTTCTTTAAGAGCTTATAGGAAAATGACTACCACATGTTGCATAACATCTTGTTTGCTAAATAAGGTCTAGGTGTTTTCAATTACTCAACCACAACTAGTGTTTTGAGAAAATTTTCATTGAAAGTCAAGCAATATTTTGGTCTTGTAAGTTATTCCTAGTCAATCAAGTTTTATCTTGGACTACGCACATTAGAACACATAAAAACATTGTGAAGTATTGGAAAATATTAACTCATGATTTACTATTGCCATGAACGGTTTCCCCTGTTTATCCATATATACACATGGTCTAGAGTACTAATGAACTGGCAAAAGGACAAGCTCGTCCTTCATCCTTAAAAAAAAATAGGAGAAGAATAGTAAGGATAGGATCAAATTCCCATCAAAATTTTGATAGAGTGGTTGGGAATTCGATTCCCAAAGTTCTTACTCATTCACAAAAAAAACAAATCCCTTGCTCCTCATCTAATCGAGCAAGTATCCCAAAAATATTTTCTTGCTCCCCCTAAAAATAAGCAAGAATGGTTAAAGTATGCAATATGAAGTTTTAATTAGTTTATCTTTAATCTTGATACCAAACTTAGGTAAGGGTAAATGCATTGAAAATGTGTGGAAACGTCTAATAGGGAAACTCTATGTAGTAAGCAAGGGGTAGCTTAAGTTCTGAACAAATATTACCTAATTTGAAACCGAAACTAATACCGAAAGTTGATAGGTGAACAATTGTTTTAAATAAAAACATTGCATAGGTATTAAAATAAGACAGTGAATGAGTTCATTTATATGTTAGTTGTATGTCATCCTCAATTTAAAGCAAGTCATCATAAGCATTGGGTGTATAGTTGTCTACAAGAATTGAGGGTGGTATTATGTTTTCTTATTTTTCTTTTAGAGAATGATTTAAATTTCTTTTAAAAACTCCTTTCGGTTAAATATTTTAGAACTATTGCCACAATGCATAACCTGATGCAAGCCAATAGCTCTATCTCTTATTTGTATAGTAAAATTTCAAAGAGTATTATAAGAAGAGATGATGTTATATTTTATTTTATTTGGAAGTAGCTTTTGTGCCTTTAATTAAGATGAATTCCGAAGGAAACATAAAATAAATTAGTATTGTAAAACTTAAGGTTCTTTAATTTGCATAAAAGGTTTCCAATGCTCATTGGTTTCTATTCAGCCTTAGTGGAAAACTTATCTGAGAGGGATGGAAACTAGTTATCGTTTGATACATTATTAAATCTCAATACCTTTAGGAGATGGTATATGTTTACGAAACTTTATTTAGACAAACTCCTTTAGACATTTCGAACCATAATTAAGTTGAGAAAAAGTGATATAAGATTGTGGGATAGACAATCTTATAACGCAACCTAAGGTTGTGGGCAGGACAACCTTGATAGAAAGACAAGATTGTGGGAAGGACAATCTTGTGGAAACTTATATTAATGATGTTTGCGGGTAGGCGAATCATCATGGATCAGGGCTCTAACTATACTTTTGATGAAAAAAGGTCAGAATGGGAGGTGATGAAGAGTTGTATGGGCATCTCTTCTAGGTTATCCTTGCTAGTGATGAGTGGTGAATTGTGCTTGACTAGGTGTTACCGACATCACGATGATATGGGACATCATGTTGGTTAATCAACACAAGACATCGGGTGGTTACCAGGGTATTGGTAAGACCCTAGATGATGCTCCATGGGAAATGGTTGATCGTCTAGCTCGAGCATGTATGCGCTAAGTCTTACATGATGTAAATATAAGACATAAGTTTATGAATTCATGTTAAGACATGGGAAAGTTATGCGTCACACCTCTAGGTGTTATGGGCCCTAGAGGAAAAGAAACCCACTGCTTGAACTTAGGATCTCGGGAGGAGAGTGAAGTTCAAAATGGGTAACTATGCGAGATTTGGCCAATCTTGATCTCATGAGTATTTCAATTGTAGTGAAATGGCACTCATGAAGATGGTTTTAAAATGCTCAAACTAGAAAAAGAATTTGATAGGAATTAAAATAAAGAAAAAATTTCTCATGTTGAAATCTTTGATATTGGACAACCAAGTGGTGGTGACTTGGGGTGTTACATTTGGTATCAGAGCCAAGGTTGCATATCTTTTAGGTGATAAATTTTAGAAAAACTATGATAAATCTAATTTGATGTTACCAATGTGTTCACCTAATACTCAAAAATTGATAAGGCTCTTTGTTTTGTTGGGCAAGCAATGGCATCCAGACAAAAAGCTAGTTCCTCAAAAATAACTATGATGGTTCAATGGGAAGGGCTGACCGAGAACCCTAGAAGGGTCATTCAAAAAGTTATGTAGATTGGGGCATCTGAGGAAGCCACAGAACATCCTCGAGAAAAGAGGAAGGAAAAAGAACTAATTAACAAAGAGGATAAAATGGTCCGGATGGTGCAATTATTACGAGAGCAAGTGAGCCAACAAAAGATCAAATGGAGCAGCAAAGTGCTCAAATGGCTGAACACATGGCACAACAAAATGCTCAAATGATAGAGCATATGGAGCAGCAAAAAGCTCAATTGGCTCAACAACAAGAAATGATTTCCCATCAATAGAAAATGATAGAAAACCTATCCAAAGGAAAAGAAATGGTAATAGTTGAGGATGAGATAACTATTGACCCAAGAAGGAAACAAGTTGGTTCAGAGTTGGACAAGGATATGAGAAAAATTGATATAGCCAAATTTGATGGCAAAGGTGATGGGGAAGAAGCTGAAAGATGGATGAATAGTGTGGAAGCATACTTTGCGGTTAGGACCCTTTCATCTAAGTCAAAAACCTCGTGGGCAGTATTTTGGTTGATTGGAGCTACCGCTGATTGGTGGGATACATATAGAAAAACTCACAATGTGGAGGCTGCCGATGTTCATTGGGATACATTTGTATTGGCATTTAAGGATAGGTTCCTAACACCACAATTTTACCTTGAAAGGACTACAAAATTTTCAAGGTTAACACAGGGCAGTATGTCCGTAATTGAGTACTATCAACGATTTGTGCAATTGCTCAAATACATGCCCAAATACGAATAGAGGAATGAAATTAAAATTCAAAAATTTCTCCTAGGGTTGCATCCAAAAATTGGACACCTGATTCTTATGTTAAAACCTGCTACCCTAACTGCAGCTTGTGATTTGGCTCGACAAGAAGAGGATAATTTTAAGGCCAAGAAAGCTTATTATCAACAATATTCAGAAAATGAAGAACCACAGAAAAATAAAAGCATGGGTCCAACCAAGGGAGACAAGGGTTGGAACAAGAATCATGGTAATGGGAACAAAAACAAGTTTGACAAGAACAAGAATAGGTACCAAGGAAATAGGGGAAATCAAAATTATCGGGGTGGCCAAAGAAATTTTAGGGATAGGTATGAGCAAAGACCTAATGCACCAAGAGTTAGTACTCAGGAAGATAATGAGGGAAATAAGAAAGAGAGGGCACCATGGACTGGTTGTTGGATTTGTAAAGAACCTCATTATGCTGATAAATGTCCTTTACGAGCAGATAAGAGAAACGAACCTATGGAACCTGCTCATAAGATATATGCAGCAATAGGTAATTCTAAACTCAATGGTCAAGCAACATATTTTCTGTTAAAAGGTAAACTATATAATATAAATGTTTGTATTTTGGTTGATTCTAGAGCAACTGATAGTTTTGTTTCACCAAATATTTTGAGGGACATACCGGAAGTACTAGGATTTATGGCTAATGGGTGGAAAGTCGAGTATGGGTCTGGGAAAACCTATACTGTTAACCAATGTCTATTTGACCCTCAATTAATGTTACCTCAAGGGCAAACCCGATGGCATTTATATGTAGCCCCTTTACATGCTTTTGATATAATATTAGGTATGGATTGGCTCAAGGTACATAAGGCTTTGTTAAACTTTGAGGAAAGGTGGATGGACTTCACTGATGACACCAAACAAAGGATTCGGGTTCACTGTGGACGAGAAACAGTGGAACCACATCTTTTGATTGCAATGCAAGTTAAAAGAGCTCTGAGGAAGGGTAGTAGAGTCTTTGTGGTTAAACTTAATAAAAAGGAAGAAAATGAATCTAGAGCAAGTCTTTTCCAAACCTATCCAGTGTTAAATGACTTTCGAGATGTTTTTCCTGAAGAATTACCTGGTCTTCCACCACAAAGGGAGTTTGATTTTACAATAGAACTTTTGCTAGGAGCAACGCCAATAGCTCGAGCACCTTATAGGATGACTACAATAGAATTGCAAGAACTTAAGACACAACTTCAGGAACTTTTAGAAAAAGGACATATTAAACCTAGTGTTTCACCATGGGGTGCACCAGTGTTGTTTGTGAAAAAGAAAGATGGGACACTAAGGTTATGTATTGATTACAGAATGTTAAACAAGATGATTGTTAAGAATAAATATTCTCTACCCAGAATAGATGATTTATTTGATCAACTAAAGGGAGCCATGATTTTCTCCAAAATTGATCTTAGATCTGGATACCATCAGTTGAGGATTCGAGAGGAAGATACCCATAAAACTGCTTTTCAAACCAGATATGGTCATTATGAATTCACAATGTTGCCTTTTGGGTTGACCAATACTCCAACAACTTTTATGAACTTGATGAATAGTGTGTTTCGAGAACAACTAGATTGGTTTGTGTTGATATTCCTGGATGATATATTGATCTACTCCAAAAAACAAGGAATATCATGATCTACATATGAGGATTGTTCTTGAAATTCTTAGGAGGAATCAATTATATGGAAAAATTTCTAAATGTGAGTTTTATGCAACTCAAGTGCAGTATTTGGGTCATATAATTTTTGTTGAAGGGGTATTTGTTGATCCAAGGAAAATTGAGGCTATTATTGAATGGCCTGCTCCCACAAATGTTTCTGAAGTGAGAAGTTTTATGGGGATGGCTGGATATTATCACCATTTTATCCAAAAAATTCTAAGATAGCTTATCCAATAACCAATCTCCAAAAGAAAGGAAAAGCTTTTAAATGGATAGAAATATGTGAAGAAGCATTCAAAATTCTTAAAGAAAAGTTAACATCAACACCTATTCTTAGAATAGAAGATCCCAAACAACCATTTATTGTATGTACTGATGCTTCTATAGAAATATTAGGTGGGGTTCTCATGCAAGAGGATGGTGTTATTGCTTATGAATCATGAAAACTTAAGAAGCATGAATTGAATTATGCCACACATGACTTAGAATTGGTTGCGGTTGTGCATGCTCTAAAAATGTGGCATCATTATTTACTTGGTAAATATTTTGAGCTAAGAATAGATCATCAAAGTTTAAGATACATCTTTACTCAACCAATGCTCAATGCTAGACAAAGATGTTGGATGGAGTTTCTAGAAGAATATGATTTTGGCATAGAGTATATTAAAGGAAAAGAAAATAAATTAGCAGATGCTTTAAGTAGAAGAAGGCATATCAATGCTATGTCACATTGTCAATCTGCTATAATTGATCAAATAAGAGGATTGCAGATTCAAGATGAATATTCTCAAAAATATCGAGAATTGGTTCAACAAGGTTCTAATAAAGCAAAGGAATTTAGAATCTGGGAGGATATACTATTTTTCAAAAATAGATTAGTAGAACCTAATGATCAGGATTTGAAAAATGTGATCCTGCAAGAATGACATAGGGCTCTATATTCTACTCATCCAGGCTATGTAAAGATGTATGAAAATTTTAAAAAATATTACTACTGGCTGGGAATGAAAAGGGACATTGCTAAATTTTTGGAAAAGTGTTTAGAATGTCAAAAGTTGAAAGCGAAACATTTACATCCAGTTGGATGTTTATTTTCACATGACATTCCATAATACAAATGGTAGGTGGTAACTATGGATTTTATTGTTGGATTGCCTAAGAATCATTTTCAACATGATGCCATTCTGGTAGTAGTGGATAAATTGACTAAGGTGGCATATTTTTTGCCTAGAAATATAAAATATGGAGCTCCCATTGTAGCTCAAAAATTTTCTAGGGAAGTGGTACGGCTACATGGATTCCCAAAAATAATTATATCAGATAGGGACTCTCGATTCACATCTGAGTTTTGGTAGATATTGCACTAGGCATGGGGAACAAAACTCAATATTAGTACTACCTATCATCCAAAAATAGATGGACAAACTGAAAGAGTAAATCAAGTCTTAGAGGATATGCTCTGCATGTATTGTATGGATCATCAGACAAAATGGGAAGATTATCTTTTCCTAGTGGAATTTTCTTATAATAATAGTTATCATACTTCTTTAGGTATGGCTCCATTTGAGGCTCTATACGGGAGGAGGTGCAGAATACCATTGTCATGGAGTAATCTGGAGGATCGGGTGATGATCGGGCCAGATATGGTCAGAGAAATGGAAGACCAACTCAATGAAATTCGTCAAAGGCTTAAGGAAGCCTCAGATCGATAAAAGAGTTATGCGGACCTTAAGAGAACACCAAGGGAATTTTTTATGGGAGATAGAGTATTCCTAAGAGTTAAACCTACTAAAATTTCTATCAAATCCTCTAAGCTTAGTCCACGATTTGTAGGGCCTTTTGAAATTATTGAAAAACTGAACCCTATTGCCTACAAATTAGACTTGCCACCCAATTTGTCAAAAATTCATGATACATTCCATGTGTCCCTTCTCAAGAAATATGTTCCTGACCCATCACATGTTTGGAATGTTGATCAATTGCAGATGGATGATCCCCTGTGCATTGAGGTGCGACCAGTTAAGATCCTTGGATATCGAACAAAACAATTGAGAAAGAGGAACATTGAATAGTGCAAGGTCCAATGGGACCAGTTTTCTGAAAATAGTGCCACGTGGGAAGATGTGGCCAACATGAAAAGACAATTTCCATTCTTGTTTGAATAATGTTTGGACATTGTTATCATCATGACATAGTATTATTTTGACTGAACAATAACAATATCATATCTTGGTTGTGAAGTATGATACCTATACTTGATATTTATGCATGTTTCATGTCATAATTTTAGATATTATCATATCTTGGTTTGTGAAGAATGATACATATACTTCATATTTATGCATGTTTTGATATTAGATGATGAAGCAATTTTAAAAAAAATTGATGATGTATTGAACTGATTTTCTTCTATCATGGCAATATTTTCTTTCATTTATTTATGCTTCAAATGGTAAATGCAAACACAGGGACTGTGTTTAATATTAGGGGGAAGTATGTAACAACCCTCCAAAAACCTATTTTATTATACGCCTAATTTATCTGCAAGGATGAGATACTGCTAATGTATTTGTGGTTGCAGGAGACAGGTATTGTTACTAGCAGGGCGATGCAAAGGAATGTGGTCTCCTCAATAGGCAGAAGGGTTATTCCGGTGCAAGGTAAGTCAAGGGAGATGATGAGCGGTGGTGTATTCACCAGTTGATAGGGGCAAAGAACCCTATAGGCAATGCATTCACCAACGGTCCATGTAGAATGCATATCATGTAGTTGCATATGTAGGAGTGGTTGATGTTTGATAATTTGTGAATTTAAAATGTTTGGATGGCAATGAGAGTGCTTAATGCATGGGAGCCATAGTTTAAAAATTAATAAATATATATATATATATATATATATATATATATATATATATATATATATATATAACTAATAATGCTTTGAGGTTTGAAAGGGAATTGTGTGTTCTTAAGAAATTTATTTATTTAAAAATTAAAATAAATTTATATAAATACAAATATAGCTAATTGTATAAAACATCAACACAAGACTATAATGAAAGTGAATAATATTTAATTGCTTTTGTGATAAGGTAAATAAAATAATTTAAATAATAGAAAATTTAAAAATAATAATATAATATGATTATTAAGGGAAATATTGTTTGCATTCTATGAAGAAGGTAATTAAGGAATTGTCGGTATAATTCTAGAGATTATTGTTATTGCTATTGTATGGTTGTTGAACA
Organism: Wollemia nobilis; assembly: GCA_028583015.1. Taxonomy (NCBI): domain Eukaryota; kingdom Viridiplantae; phylum Streptophyta; class Pinopsida; order Araucariales; family Araucariaceae; genus Wollemia; species Wollemia nobilis. The sequence goes on from JAQPPZ010001204.1 coordinate 62,295, forward strand.
TGGAAGAACATGGCTACCACCTGGCATACTTAGATGGACGGATTTCAAAATGAAGTCAGTTTTGCATGCAAAGGATGAGGAGAACCATCCTCTAGATGGGGAATATGGTGATAGGAAAAGAGGATACACACGATGGTATGGTGTGCTTGGTTTTGCAAGGGAAGAAGGATGGCGAGAGGAGAGCGAAACATTGAAGGCAAGAAGAGAGCAGTAAGTTCACTTAGATGAAAATTTTAAAGAAAATTCTAAGTAGAAAATTTTGAAAGTGTAGCTTAAATAATTATGGTGAATGTTGCTCTGAGTTAAAATTCAGATTATTAAATGCATTTTAGAAAAATGAAAATTCTTTCTGTGTGATATGAAAATGTATTTTTAATACATGCACTTGAAGGATTGATGGAAATGTTAGGCAATAAGCATTTTTTTGAATGCTTGCAATGCATGCACTTGAAGGACTGATGGAAAACATCATGCCATAGTGATTTATTGAGAGTCTGGTGGTGTGAACCTAAGACTGAAGTTATCTTTCTTGAAAATTGATAAATGATGCATGTTGTGTTGTAAAATGTTGTGAAGTATGTTTGACATGTTGGGAAAACTCTGCATGATGAATTAAGTTTTGGAATGATGTTTGCATATAGACATAGTTGCATATCATCGTAGCTCGACCGTTCTAACCCTTGGAAACCATCGGATAACCAAAATATGAAAGAAGAATTCTATTGAATGCTTCAAGCCTAATGCATGCAATCTATTAGCGGTTATGTCTGCATTTTGGCAGTAACAAATTATGTTAAGAGGAGGAAAGGAAAATACTGTGTATGTTGTGTAAATTGGAAAATATACTCAGTGCATGTCGAAGCCTGGGATATTAAAGAATTATAGTCAGATTTATTACATGTATTTGTATTTGATTAGGAAGCTCCTGAGATAAGTCCAGGGTAGAGTTTAGAAGGAATGTGTAATATTATTGGAAACAAAATTTGAGAAACATGCATAATGGATTTCAGGATGTATAGACTGCAATTTCTTTTCTTAACATACCCATTTGATGAGAGTTCATTTTATGTATATATTTTAAAAGCTATTGTTTTGTATTTGAAGTTGTTGCAAAATGAAGAGTGAATACTTTATGTGGTTTTATGTTAAGTGTGGTTGCATAGTGAAAACTAGAACAAGACATCTTGAAAATATATAATGTCGAGAAAAATGTTTAGGAAATATTGATACGTAGGACATGTTTAACCCTTAATGCAAACAATAGCTAGGAGGTGTTCCTCTATTTATAAAGACCAATTTGATATCTTTTATAAACTTGAAGTCCCATAAGTGTGTACAATGATTGATGGTTCTTTCATTACTTCATTTGGAAACATATTCTACCTTGAGATAATATTTTAACACATCTGGTATAAACTCATGACGGCACCATTGGTAATACAAAGCATTTAGTTTGAATAACCGGGATAGATTATCACTACGATGGATTGACCAATTAGATGTGTGTATAACATGGATCTGGTTAAAGTATGCAGTATGAAGTTTTAATTAGTTTATATTTAATCTTGATACCAAACTTAGGTAAGGGTAAATGCATTGAAAATGTGTGGAAACATCTAATAGGGAAACTCTATGTAGTAAGCAAGGGGCAACTTAAGTTTTGAATAAAGATTACCTAATTTGAAACCAAAACTAATACCGAAAGCTAATAGGTGAATAATTGTTTTAAAAAAAAATATTGTGTAGGTATTAAAAAAAGACAGTGAATGAGTTCATTTATATGTTAGTTGTATGTCATCCTCAATTTAAAGCAAGTCATCATAAGCATTGGGTGTATAGTTGTCTACAAGAATTGAGGGTGGTATTATGTTTTCTTATTTTTCTGTTAGAGAATGATTTAAATTTCTTTTAAAAACTCCTTTCGGTTAAATATTTTAGAACTATTGCCACAATGCATAACCTGATGTAAGCCAATAGCTCTATCTCTTATTTGTATAGTAAAATTTCAAAGAGTATTATAAGAAGAGATGATGTTATATTTTATTTTATTTGGAAGTAGCTTATGTTCCTTTAATTAAGATGAATTCAGAAGGAAACATAAAATAAATTAGTATTGTAAAACTTAAGGTTCTTTAATTTGCATAAAAGGTTTCCAATGCTCATTGGTTTCTATTCAGCCTTAGTGGAAAACTTATCTGAGAGGGATGGAAACTAGTTATCGTTTGATACATTATTAAATCTCAATACCTTTAGGAGATGGTATATGTTTACGAAACTTTATTTAGACAAACTCCTTTAGACATTTCGAACCATAATTAAGTTGAGAAAAAGTGATATAAGATTGTGGGATAGACAATCTTATAATGCAACCTAAGGTTGTGGGCAGGACAACCTTGACAGAAATACAAGATTGTGGGAAGGACAGTCTTGTGGAAACTTATATTAATGATGTTTGCGGGTAGGCAAATCATCATGGATCAGGGCTCTAACTGTACTTTTGATGAAAAAATGTCAGAATGGGAGGTGACGAAGAGTTGTATGGGCATCTCTTCTAGGTTATCCCTGCTAGTGATGAGTGGTGAATTGTGCTTGACTAGGTGTTACCGATAACACGATGGTATGGGACATCATGTTGGTTAATCAACACAAGACACTGGGTGGTTACCAGGGTATTGGTAAGACCCTAGATGATGCTCCATGGGAAATGGTTGATCGTCTAGCTCGAGCATGTATGCGCTAAGTCTTACATGACATAAATATAAGACACAAGTTTATGAATTCATGTTAAGACACGAGAAAGTTATGCGTCACACCTCTAGGTGTTATGGGCCCTAGAGGAAAAGAAACCCACTACCTGAACTTAGGATCTCGGGAGGAGAGTGAAGTTCAAAATGGGAAACTATGCAGGATTTGGCCAATCTCGATCTCATGAGTATTTTGACTACAACGAAATGGCACTCATGAAGATGGTTTTAACATGCTCAAACTAGGAAAAGAATTTGATAAATGAATAAAATAAAGAAAAATTTCTCATATTGAAATCTCTGATATTGGACAACCAAGTGGTGGTGACTTGGGGTGATTGGACAACCAAGTGGGTAGACTTGGGGTGTTATAGGATCCCATCCTGCTGGAGTGTTCAGAATAGGAAATGGATCAGGTTAGAGCCTAAATGTAGCAAATACTTCTGGTCATGGATCTGTATTATGAAGGCAAAGAAGCCCATGTTGGGTTAAAGAAGGAAGTGGAAAATATGAACATGATCAATATTGCACTTATAACTCTTGGTTTTATGGGATTCTAGGACAATAATAGAGAATTTAAAAGAGAGTAGGACCTCATCAATCATTTTGAGGCCCTAAAGTAGGATGGAAGTGAAATTTCTGCACTTCAAGATCTAGTGGCGGTAGACAAAATGATGAAAATTATCTTAAGGATATTTGATCTTCATGCCAAAATAAAAGAGGTAGCTCAGAATTATCAAAACCCCTCCTATAAAGAGCTTTTTCAATTAGAATCCATCAGTGACCAGATCATGAATGCTTCCCTTCCTACCTTCAAAGTTTGGGAGCACACCTGTAAGAACCTAAAAATTCAAATCCTTGCAAGGGCAGTGTCTCAGGTAGAGTCTTCAAGAGGAAGAGAATAGCAACGATCCAAGCTAGGATGGGCAGTAGGTTTTTGAAAGAATATGAAGGCCTCTTCAAGCCTGATGTAATTTTGGTTGATATTCATTTTGTTGACTCTGTATCCCAATGGATAGTGGCTAGGGTTATTTGTTATTTTAAATTTTGTTTCAAAATTTTGATCAAGTTTGAAATTTGCTTCCATCCCTGTTTTCTTGGGTTCTCCTTTTTTACAAGTAAAAGGTCCTCAAAATCACCAAGAGTGCGGGGAAAAAGTTAGCATTCTCAACCTAAAGTGGAGCTCAGAAATCCTCACCCCAAAAACAAGGTAAAATCCATGCTTTGGGTAGAATTTTTGGCCATAAGATGTCCACCACCACTCTCAAAGTACCACTCAAGTTGAAAGGTATACAATGGTAGAGATTAAGACAAATGTAGAATCAAGGCAGGTCCCAAAACCTTGGTCCAGCCTGGGCAATAATTTAGAAAGGTAAAATTGGTGGAGCAATCCTAAAATCCCACCCTCGCCCAGGAAAAAGTTTAGAAGGGATGTAAGAGCAGAAGGACTCTAGAATGTCATCCAAAAAAAAAGTAGACAGGACAAAGAAATAGGTAGCTGACGACAAGTAAAGGCACTCCAAAGTTTTGCCCTAAGTAAACCAGATTCTATGAAGGGAAAAAAATTAAGACAAGTCATAGGATACCTTGAAGCCCAAACTCCACCTAGAAAAATAGATGGAAGAGTAGCGCGAGTCCAATCTTAGGGGACCCTTTGGTACATACATGTACATCTGGAAGTCTACCAAGAATTAATGGAGATTTATGGAGAATCTGGAAGATTGCCATGAAGTCTAATTTGAAATATCAGGGGTTTTATTTCCTACTAAATCACTACATTCAAAATAGAGGGAGGTTGTAGATGGAGTTAATGCCCCATCCACCTAGCCTAGGGCATACATGCATTAAGTACTACAGTATCATCAAAGGCAAAGGAAAATTGAAAAGTTATATGAATGCACTTAATGCAACCAATATAGATGATACAAAGATGTTCTAGAGATGTTCCATCAGAAGCAGAGGACTTGCAGAAGTTTTACAGAAGCCAAACATCCACTACTATGATGATGCCTCATTAATTGAATGTAGTTTTCTTATAAAAAAGAGAGGGATCCAACATCTATAAAGAGGAAAATGCAATGTATTCTTAGGGTTGGCTCTTGGTTATTACAATTTATATGTAATATTTTGAGGCATATGGAATACAAATAAACTATTATCTGGCCTTCAAGTGCTTTCATGTATGTATGAATATGTTGGTTGTTTATTTCTACTAAAAGGAGTGAATAAATTAGTCTTAATTTTGTATTATGGATTTTATTGTTTACTCATTTATTCTAGAGTTCACAATCAATTACTATGTATCAAATGATATTGAAATGTGTTGGTTGATCTGTTAGATGATTCAAGCGTGCTTTTGTTATGTTTCCATATTGATTTTATGTATATATTGATGCGGCTAACCTATCCCTTTGCATATTAAGATTTTAGATTAGATTTCTCTTTCCATTTTTCCTAACCAAAGCAAAATAGTTAGAACCTTCAAGGAACCGTCCTGCTTCGAAGATTGGTTTCAATACTTCACTGTCTTGAAACCATTCAATGTTGGTTGATTTTGTGAGCGCATAACTCCCTACATTAGGTGCAGATATTCGACCAATATAATGTTCTTTTTTTTACATACTATGCAAACTTTATAGGAATCGATCTCATACCTGCCTCATAAATTATAGTATATAACCTAAAAATTAAAATAATTTACAATATCTCAAAAATATTCTTTCATAGTACATTCATGGAAAATAGTATCCAAGTTTGTTTAGTATATTCAAATGACATAGTGCTCATTATCACCTTGTTAATGGGACACTCCAACTTCAACTATTTTTTCCTAAATTTTATTTTTTTTAATGATAAAATATCTTCCTTTGATTTTTGATATAACAAATTTTAGATGATTTAGTATTATGAGTTCTATAGAACCAATTATAAGAATGAAATAATTTTCTATAAAAATTACCTTAACCTAAAGAAAAGTCTTATAATATTTGTTCAAAAGCATAAATCTTCCCAAGATTCAAACTGCAGCATGGGCAAGTATGTGAGGGGATGGGTGTGTGGTGGTTGTGTGTTAAATTCCCTATTGATAAGCATAGCTCTTGGATTTACAATGGGTCATGGTTGGGAGGAGACTTCTCAACCCTATGTGTTGGTCGTAGGAGTTTCTCACACTTACCAAGTCTTAAAAAAAAACATAAACCTTCTTTTTAAAATGAATTATTTCTTGTAAGTAAAAATTTTGCCTAGTTTAGGAAGATGTCAAACTATTAAATTTTTAAAGTACAAAATATACATGTTATCTTTTTCTTTGTAATCTTTCTTCCTACATTTGCAAGATCTAAAAAGCACCCGCATGCTTATTTAGGATAAAGAAAGAACTGAGGCATGAATGAGTATCATGCCTCAGTTAAATTAGTATTTTTCTAAAGGGTGAGTATCCTTTAGATTAGTTAAATTGAGGTATATTTTGTCATTCAATCCAATTGAACCAGGGTTTACAGTTGTAGAGCAACTGAAGTGGACTTTAATTCATGTTTTTATAAATGTGCAATGTCACTTGCTCTTGGATAAAAGAATTCCTCCATGTATCTGTCTTTTGAACGATGTTTGACATGTTATTTGAGAACCCTCTTTTATTTTTATTGCACTTAAAATTTCATGCTCAACTTACTACATAATTATCCGAAAACCTCAAATAATAATTATTTATTGGATGCTCTATTTTCATAAAATAAACTTATGTAAAATTAAAAGAAGTGCATTATAGTTTTTTTTTTTTTTTTCTTCAGGAGAACGTTTACAAATTACATCAACAACCACCCTCAAAGGGTTTGAACACAAGACCACTTAAGAAACAACCACCATATTTAGCCACTAGGGCAACTGCCTGTCGGCTATTATAGTTTTTCCTTAAGAACCTAAGTCATTCATTTTCCTTTGAAATTATACATAATAAAATATAATTATTAAGAAAATATAACTATTAGAAAATCTTAGCACAGTTTTAAAAAGATAAAAACTAATAAAAACATTATCTATATATTATAATTTTTTTAATAGGTGTAAATATATTATTAAAGTTAACTAAACATATTTTTAATTTTTAATGATACATTCAAAATAAAGTAGTTAAAAAATAGCTAATTTAGATAAGTTATGAAATTAGAATTAGTTTTTAAGTTAAAATCAAAATTTAGACCCACTTATAAAATAATATAAATTACAATACATATGTGATCAAATATAAATAAATAGTTTGTTTGATTGTAATAGTTTTAAAATTATAGATCTCTAAATAAATAATGGTCAAATTGTAGCCTTGACACATGGTATTAGGTCTTGGTTGTTAAAACTTGGAACTTTTGGATAATTTAATTTAATCTGTTTAATATTACAAATGTCTAGGATTGGACAAGGAGTATATAAAGTGGAGCTTGAGAGAAAATGAGGAGCACCACTGAAATTTCTTAATCATGAAGAGGGGTTGCAATAAGGAAAGCACAAGGTACCATCACAAAATAAAGAATGTTCACATGATCACATGGAGTCTTGTAAGTTAAGGAAAATCTCACTCATGTTATTGTAGAACAATTTTGAGGAGCACAAGGAGAAATATGTAATCTATTATTGGCTAAAGGAAGAAACCCCATACTTGATTCATCTCAACAAGATGAAGCATAAAATATACCCATGGAAAAATAAGAATGATGAGTTATCTTTAAAATCTTGAGGAAAATTGAACAACCAAATGGTTTGTGAAAATGGAAAGGTGTTTTAGGCTTGATGATATTTCTAGCAAGGATAAAGGAAAAATTGTTAAATTTCATTTGAAGGGACCCACAACTATATGTTGGAGAAATGAGGATATCATAATGGGATTGATAAAGTAGAAGTCACTTTGGAGCTTTTTAAAGAGCAGTTAAAAGAGAAGTATATATCTCAGGTGTTTATTCATAAACAAATCCAAGAGTTTTATAGTCTTTACCAAAGAAGTGTGTGGGTAATGGAATATGACCATAGGTTAGTAGAGCTCTTGGGAGATATTCTCACCCCTAAAATTTAAATATTTCTAGTTAATTATTTTCTCTTTAGATAAATGCCGAATTTGACTCAAGTCATTAGCATATCGAATTTTATGTTTTCTCGTTCAACTTGAATATATGTAGGTAAGATCTAATTGTGTAGGATGGACTAGGGGGATATTTAAATCATAAGTAGCAATCCCATTAAGCAAGGATCTAACTTTAAGCAAGTATCTCCATTAGGATAGTCTAGACCATCATAATTCACTTAGCATAGACAATGGAATATGAGTAAGGGAGGACAAGTAAGAGGACCTACCAGGCATAGAGAAACTTTGAAATTTGAATCATCATCTCAAATAATACTCACTTTTTATTCTCTAGTGCAACAATAAGGGTCATTGAGACCTACTCAAATCACACATAGTGTTGAATCATATGGTGGTTATTTTAACTATGAATAATCTCATTATGCTTGGAGTTGACCTCAATAAAGACACATAACTAAGATAGTTAAAACTTATTCATCAGTACAAGTAGGAATGTAAAGTATAGCCATAACACATAGTGTTTATTGTAGTAAATTGCAAGCATGTAGAACATTAAAATACCATCATTGAAGCATTAGTTATTGAATATTACTAGAATATAACCATTTTTATGGTTTTAGGTGCCATAATTTATTTTATTAATGTTAATTTTATGGATAAGCTTGGCTTAATAGGTAAGAGTTTAAAAACTTGGAACAAGTAATTACAACTTCCAAACTTGACAATCCATAAGGAGGTAGTGTCAAAATATGAAATAGCTTTTTGAAGGTTGGAAGACATACCAAAAACTATCACTAACACATTTGGTAACATATGAGATCATCTTAAGAATGGATTAGTCAAGTAAGTATCAAGAAAAAAGCAATTGTTACTCTAAAGAGGTAAAATGTATTGATAAAAATGGAAACAAGAAGATGATTCATAGTGTGAATAATCTAGTGTCACTTATATAAGGTATGAAAAAATAATATGCACTTTAAACCATCCATATTGAGTATATTTACAAAAATAGAGAAACCTAACTTAAATTCTCACCCTCTTCTTGGAGAATATTTATGAAGCACACAAGTAGTGTATGAACTATAGACATCTAGTCTACTTAGGGATTTTTTTTATTGCAAGCCAACAATGTTAGCTTTTGAGGATATATGCAGTGGGAGAGATCTAACATAGGTCCTAATAAGATGCAAAAAATATGAGAGAGAGTGATTGAATATGATTGAAATCTACTATAAATAGAAAGTGGCAAAAATACAATGTTGTATGGAGGTAATGGTCACTCCATTACTATAAACTAAAGAACTACATTGTACTCCATACAGGAGTTCTACCACTATCTACTACTCTCTACTATAATGCACTTGATATGTATGATCTCTATATGAGGCCCTTTATATAGGAAGATAGATTCCTTGGCCAACACTCTACCTAGCTGTACAAGGGGACACCTTGCACATTGACACTTGTGCATTTATTACATTGCTTGAAGTAAGTAGCTAACTTCCCCCTAAAGTAATCTCCTACTCTAACTATGTACCATAGGTGGTACATTTATATGACTCAAATGATGTAATATACTCTAACTCTAACACCCCCTATATTACATTATTTGGGTATTGAAGATTTCAATCTTCAATATGGATCTTCTTCTTGAGAATGGTTTTCAGCTTGATCTGATCCTTTCATCAATTGAATTTTGCATTGTAATATTTCTTTATCTGGTTCATCTTCCTCTTCTTATTTAGCTTTGCCTTTGAATCTGGTCTTTGTGTTCCTATAGGTGGTAGTACTGCTGCTTGATTCCTGCAAAGATATAACTTTTTTCTTTGTCCTTACTCTGTATAGAAGTTTCTAAACAACCTCTCAAGACATCAAGATAAGATCTTGAATTAGTAGAACTTGAAGTACCAATACTACATGAGGATTGAAGCATCTTTTCTAAGTATGATTCACTCAGTTTTGTTTTATTTTTATGAGCTTCTATCAATCCTTTTAGTTTTGCATTCTCATTCTTGTAGCATTTGTATGTAAGTAATTCCATATACAATATGCTTACAAAATCTAAGGAAAGTAGAATGTCATCCTTTCCATTTTCAATTGCTTCATTGAGTCAAGCTTGTAGATAATGTTCCATGGTATCAAAGTCATCATCTAAAGCTTCACTATGAATCATTTTTGAAGTAAGATCTAAATATGCTTCACCCTTTATAAGTAGATTCATGATTCCAATTTTTATGGCACTTGCTTTTTCCTTTCTAAAGGGGTTATTCATGTATTTTTTTGTTGTATTATTTGAGGTAGACATCCTTATAGCCTCCTGGATTAGAGTATAAAGTGCTTTGATAGAGCCTGTATCTTATGAGATCAAATATTCTAAGTAGTCTACCTTATAACTCCCTGGTTTAGAGTATATGAGCTTGATTTGATAAAACCTTTTTAGAGCTTTAGGTTTTGTAGGCTTCCTTATATCTCCCTAATTAAGAGATGTGAATTTGATTTAATAAAATCCTTGTAGAATTTATATTTTGTAGAAACCTTATGGCTTCCAAATGAATTGGGTACTTGATAAACTCTGATGGATGCTATTATTATCAAGTTTTGTAGAATGCCTTATGACTCCCTAGTATTTTTGGATATGCTATATGATTGATAAAGTACTTTTTGAGAATAGTAGTTCAATTTTGAGTTGATTTTGTAATGTTTTGTAAATAGCAAAAATCAACTTTATTACACCTTATTACTCCTATTGAACTTAAGAACTTTCTAATTTGATGAGGTCCTAATGGTTGGATTTCTTTTATCTCTTTAATGTGTTTTGAGACAAGTATACCAATTAATTTCCAACTCTTGATAATCCTTAATGAAGCTCCTTTTATAGCCTTGATATTTAATGTTTCTAAATTCCAATAATTTATTTGGTGTAGTATTCCTTATACCTCCCTAATTTGGAATATTAGAAAACAATAATATTTGAAATAATAAGGTTTTAATTTCCAAGTTGAAAAAACCTTATACCTCCTACTTTATTGTTTGAAAATATAAATATTCTTGAAATCTGCTTGCTAAATATATTACTAACGCTAAATGGATAATTGCAATATAATGCATCCTTATAACTCCAATATATCTTTAGTTTATAACAAGCAATAAATAGCATGAGGTTTTACCTTTATAACCCTTATGGAATGTGGTGTGCATGGGCAATCAATGCCTTCTTTGATTGGTGCTAGTTTCTCCCTTGAGTAGCGCTTCTCTCCTCCATAAATGGTGTTGATATTCTCCTTAAGGAATGCTTGGTCTATGATGAATATCCTCCACGAATGAGGTGCTAGTATTATTGGTCTATGATAACTTCTTAAATGTAGGCTTACTCCTCTAAATGGCGCACATGCTAGAATTAGCCTTCCTCCCTATGAACATGATTCACACCATTCAATGATTGAATTCTTTTGACCTCATTATTTTCTATTTATTCAATATGGGTGCCTTAAATAGGACTGTTTCCTTGCTGATTGTGGACAAGCGTCACTTGAGCGTTACTAAGTAGATGTTGATATTCCAATGTACCTTTATGCAATGATGAGTTTGGTGGTAACCTCCCAAATATTTGTAACTCCTTTTTAGGTGAGCGTTGGATTATTCATGAATGTTGGGGTGCTTAGAACTCTTGTGCCAAGTGGCACTCAAGGCTTGTGCATGTAAGCCTTTCTTCTAACGCTCCATGGATGAGCATTGTAACCCTATATTTGCCTATATATTTGTATTGTACATTGGATTGCTATGTTTATTGAAATGCAAGCATTTATTATTACTCTTCTTCTTCTTCACACGTTATCTTGATGAGGATAATGGGTGGCTCCAACTATAATGCTCCAAGGTTCTATGGTGCTCCTAATGTCGGTCTTGTGGTAGCTTTTTGTGCTCCTTTTTGGTGGTCAATCACTCCAAGTAATGGCCTTGGGTATAGCACATTTTCCTTGTTCCTTTATGCTATTTTTGTAGCTTCTATAACAACCCCTTATGCTTTGCTTGATAAGTAGATAATATTCTTCTGTATGCTACTCTTTCTCTACGTAGACTCGGATGATAATAGCTCCAATATTGCAGGTGAAATGCTTGCTTCTAGGGCTGGATTGGACGTGGAGAAATGGTGTTTTTAACACCTTTATTTTGAGAAGTGTGAGCTCTTCGGTGGATCTTTCCTCTTGCTCAAACTTCTACCCTAATACCTATTGAGATAATGGTCATGTTGTTTCTTGCAATGAGATATTCTTTTGTCCTTTGAAGGAACAAAAGAGGTGCTTTGTAATAGTTAGATTTGCACCAATATGACGAACCTTTTTTTGAATTTTTTTTTATTTTGATGAGGTAGCTCCTTGCCTTCATTAATCCTCTTCCTTGGATAATTTTAATCCATGCTAATAAGCTGATTTTAAAGTAAGTATTTTTGCACTTTGCACTTAAATGAAACCCTTATATATTCCTTGAATCTTGAGACTCACCAAGTCTCGATTTGAGGCTTCCTTCAAGGACTTTAATGGTGGCTTCCTTCTCCACATTTCGACTTGTATTGGTGGCTTCTTTTGGCCATGAAATGTTGTAGATTTTGTGCTAGTTTTGTGCCTTTAACAATCAACACACAAACTAATTTCTTGAGAGTAACTAGTTAAAGATCAACTAGTATAGTGCTAATGGATTAGTAATGCACTTTAATGGTAACAATAATATCACCTTATTGCTCCTATAAATAAACTCTCAAACTAATTTCAAATGCACTTAATAATTTCTGCAACTTTTAAGAGTAATATGTAAAGAACCCTTAATGAATAATATGTAATTTTCACTACAATCAATATTATAGGATGTAGTCTTCCTGCTTTCTAGATAGATAATAGGTAGGTGATAATTTTATTTCTTTCAAAAAATATCCAACTCCTATTTAATGTGCAAATATATCTTAAAATGAATTCTCCTTTTTGCACTTTCTTGAAGACTATGATATGAGCCCTTCTCCTTGCAACTTTAATCCAAATTTGGTGCTTAATGGAATTTGATAATGAACCCTAATTTGAAGTTCAACTAATTGCACCCTAGTTGCTTACCTTTAATGGCTTTTGTAGTAGATGTAGATCTTGGTGTTTGATTCACCAAGTTGCTACCTTGTAATGGATGAATTTGCAACTTCTTTTTGGTTGTCCAAAATAGCTTCTTGCTTCACCAACCTATGGTCTTGAACTTTCTATCTTGAGCCTAGGGTTTGGTGGCTTGATCCTTCCAGTGATCTTTAATTTTTTGTAGTAGGTTCAAAAAGTCCTTGCTTCTGAAATGTGCCTTCTTTCTGTGAGAGGTAATCTCCAAATATCTTGTATTTGGTAGGCTTCTTCTATCTGAATCTTCCTTCAATATTCTTGTTGAATTTTGACTTCAAACAGGATCTTCTTCTTCTCAATATTTTGAATGTCTTGAGGTCTTCACTGGATTATTCTTCTAGATTTGGCACTCTTTGCCAAATTCTTCTTCTCTTGGGCTTGTTGTCATATGGTGATAATTGTCCCAAGTCCTTCACTATCAGGAGCTTCTCCTTGGTAGTGGATTTCTCCAATGAGTTCTTCTAGGAACTCTTTTGATGATGCTTCTATAAGCTCTGCAACAAGGCTCTCCAAGCCTTCTTCTTGTTTCTCCTTGAGACCTCTCCAAGGTCTTCTATCTTGTAGCTTATTTGGTCTTCCAACTGAGACCTTTTCTTCAACATTCTGCTTCTGGAAGTGTTGGTGATGAGATATTCTTCTTAGATATTTGAAATCTGCTACTTCTGGATTCTAGAATGGGACCTTGTTGGTCCTTTTCTTCTATAATTTGCAAGCTTTAATGGAGATCACCAATCTCCTATTTCATGGAATCTTCTCTGGAGTCTTCTTTTGGAACTCTTATATGGAGTCTTATTTTGGAATTCTTCTCTAGAGTCTTCCTCAAAATTGGGAACTCTTATTGAGAACTCTTCTTCTAGAATTCTTCTTCTGAATCAGGAACTCTTCTCTAAAGTCTTCTTCAAAATTAAGGCTTCTATGGCCTTCTCTTCTGTATTAGTTCTTATGTGGATCTTTCTTTTGGATCAAGGCTTCTATGGACTTTTCTACTTCTGCAATGTGAAGTTTTTTAATCTTGCAATGGATATCTCCAATCTCCAAAATTCACCATGACTCTTCTCCTAGAGTCTTTTCTACAACAAAGAACTAATATCTGCATGAGGAAAACACATAGAATTTTAGGCAACAAAGGTGAAATCCTTCTCTATATATTGTAGGAAGTGTCCCAACTTCTGAGAGTTAATTTTCTACAACAAAAAACTTTAGACAACAGTTAACATTAAAAAATCCAAATCCTTAAATAGTCTTCACTAGTTGATCCGTCAAACTAGTGGAATGAATGTTGAGTCCTAGTCTTCATGAGTTTTTTTGCAACTCTGTGGAAAGACTCTAGCCAAATGTAATCTCATAAATTTTGTAACTGAGATTTATTTCAGTCCTTTCAATTTTTCCTATGACTTTCTCTAATCCTATTGACTACTATGGCTTTTTCTATCAATCGATTCCTAATGGTAGCATTTGCATGCATCGATGCACAATAGCAGATTTGATTTGTAAAGATGCAGGTCAACAATAGCAATGGTGACTCTCCCTAATCCTATCTCTATTCACCATGGCTCTGATACCACTATTAGCTTTTGAGGATATATGTAGTGGGAGAGATCTAACACGGGTCCTAATAAGATGCAAAAAATATGAGAGAGAGTGATTCTGCAATATGATTAAAATATACTATAAATAGAAAGTGGTAAAAATACAATGTAGTATGGAGGTAATGGTCACTCCATTAATATAAGCTAAAGAACTACATTGTACTCCATACAGGAGTTCTACCACTATCTACTACTCTCTACAATAATGCACTTGATATGTTTGATCTCTATATGAGGCCCTTTATATAGGAAGATAGATTCCTTGGCCAACACTCTACCTAGTTGTACAAGGGGACACCTTGCACATTGACACTTGTGCATTTATTACATTTCTTGAAGTAAGTAGCTAACTTCCCCCTAAAGTAATCTCCTACTCTAACTATGTACCATAGGTGGTACATTTACATGACCCAAATGATGTAATATACTCTTAATCTAACAAATAAACCACTCATTTTCTGTGGTAATAGTTTTTAATTTTCATCAAATATTTAAAAAAATTAGAATAGATGTATTATATTTTAACTGAAATTAATCAGTATTTCAATTGATGGTTGCAAGGAAAGCATCATCAAGCATGTTAGGATATATGGGAACAAATTGAAATTCCAAGTAGGTAGTGTACTACGATATTGGCTACAAATTGAAAGGCTAGTGCATTATATGCAATAGATATAAATAAAGATACTTGCCTTATAGTGAAATCATCCTATTTACTCTCTACATACCTTGATTTTCATGATTATTTATAAAGTTGTTGTGGGTTTTAAGTAATTTGCACATTTCATATTTTTTAATCTTGTAGATTCAAGGATTTACATTAATTTATAAGTTATCATTCATAGAGTTTTGGTCAATAAATGGTGAGACATTTAGTCTATTCAAGTTGTAACATTGGGTATTCTAATCCTCGTGAGTGTGGTCTACTGACAAGGATGCCACTTGCATTATCGGTGATGTGACCCGGGTTCAATCCCCACGACGGATGTGTATAAGAAGTATTACTCAATAAAAAAAACATTGGGTATTCTAATTACTTATGCAATAATATCAATGTTAGGGAAAAATATTTATTTTGTTCTATTTGCTTTTGGTTTTGTAGGTTCTTAGTGGTGTGTGGTTTTCTAGACAATTTGAGTTTATATGCTAATGTTTTGTGGTTTAGACATTGCTACTACTAATTGATTATCTATTTTATTTGTTAGTTTTTAAGTCTTTAATGTAAAACATATTATTTTGTTCAATTGATATTTTGTTATCAGTTATATGAATTTGTGTTTGCTTCCAATATGGTATTACTATGAATTTGTGTTTGCTTTCAATTTGGTATTATTAAGAGGTCATGTCTTTGCTTATGATTGACTTCTTTAGGTATACACATGCCAATATACTATTATTTTTTTATTGAGTAAATACTTCTTATACATATCCGCCGTGGGGGTTGAACCCGATATTTTATGATATATTTTTTCAAGAAATATAGTAAGAGATGAGTTTATTTCAAAGAAATTATGTTGTTTATGAATATAATAAATTTTTTACTTGAGTTTAGTTGATATTTTACAATTGTTTTATATAATTATATTATTGTTAGTGTTTATTTTATTTAGATTTACTAATTACTAATTTAAATAAGTATAAAAGTATGTTGTTACTAACCTACTTATGAACCTTTTATATGATTTATAATGGAAAAATAATTTAATTTAATGATGTATTTTATTTTATTTAGATGTTATGTAGAAATTTGTCTATTTTTTCTAAATACCTTTGTTTTTCTCCTCATTTATGAGATAAATAATAATTAAAACATTAGTTTAAAGCAACCTTGCTCTAAAAATATGGTGGTTCTCTATTGCTAGTGTTTTACTAAGCATACAACTTTTATCAATGATTATTGTATTAAATGTATTTTTCTATGTGTATATGCTTTTATGCAATGCGTATTATGAAGGCATAATACAAACCAAAAAAAATGTAAGGTCCTTATAATCTTAAGGTAGAACTATGTAATCTTTCTTAACTTTATTTTATAAATAAATAGATGTGTTAGACTCATTATTGTTATTTGATAGTAAACTTTTAGAAAACAATTATAAAAGTATCATATCTTCTATATTTAGTTTTGGATGGTATAGAAGAACCAAAGTTTTAGTTATTTTTAAGAACTGAAATAGGAAATTGCACCCTTCTTAGTCTTTTCAATATACATTTTTTTCTAGAACATGGTAGAACCATTAATGCAATGAGAATAGTAAAATGATTTTTCTATTAAAATATATAAATTATTTTTTAAATACTAAAATGCAATTTAGAATGCGTAGGAAAAATACAAACTTTTCCATAAAAAGAAAAAAATGATATGTCATCAATATTGAAATGCAATTTATGACGCAAACAATTTATGATGCATGAAAGTGATCTTGGATTTGAATCATGTTACTTTGGAGTTTTTGAAAATAGTCTTTGTCATATTATCCCTAGGGCATGGTTCGAATTTGGAAAGCTACCACTATAGCCTCCACCCCACCTCGGAAACATGCTTTATAATAGTAATGGACAACAATGTTAATCTTTGCTTAGATGTGATCTAGAAGTGTCTGTGTTTTTTTATACCTTGGTTTTTTCTAGTTATTCTGAGAGAAATAAAAAATAAAACATTAGTTAAAGATAAAATAAAACAAGTAAATTTAGAATAAAAGACTCCTATATGCAATATGTATACCAGAATAAAATCAAGAAAACTAGAGTTATAGAACTTAAAGTGAAGACTATGTAGTAAAACTTTATTAATTTTCTTTTATCAAAATATTAGAAACTCTTATAGTTTTTAAAAGTGAAGACTGTGTAGTTAAACTTTATTAATATTATTTTATGAACTCTTATTTATAGCAAATGGTTGTATAAAACTCATTATGGGCAATAGATATCTCTTGGAATACAATCATGAAAGCACCATATTTTTTATATTTAATGTTAGATGCTTTAAATGTTGAAATATATTACATTATTTGGTTCATGCTAATGTACCACCTTGGGTACATCCTTAGATTAAGAAAGAGTGTTCTATATTAGAAGTTATGATTTAATTTATGCAATGTAATAAATGCACAAGTATTATTAAAGTGTGCAAAGTATTTTGGTGTTGTAAATGTGCATAGTTATCCATGTGCACATGAGTTCATAGAATAAGAAGTGGAAGAGTCTCTAGAAGAGTGAAGGCCAAGAGTATTCCATATGATATATATGTAGTGTATGTGTATATGTAAAGTGACATGACTTGACACTTACTTGATACTTTCAAATATATTGTACTATTTTTGTAAGCATTTATTAATGGCAAGTTTATAAGTGATTGTTGAAGTTATTTCAAATTTTTGTATTTCTAAAATATTTTTGTTATCATATAATCATATTGCAACTTTATTATTGATATTTTGGTGAATTTTATCTTAAGTATTTAGCTTCAAAAGCTAACAGTGGTATCAGATCCATAGCAAGGTTTTGACTTGCATAGGTTTTAAAGTTGCAAAAGAGATTTTGACTAGTTAAGGAGAAACTAGTGAAGTTAAGGAGATTACCTCTGGAAAGGAAAACCACAGAAGTTTGGATATTTACCTATACCAAGAGCAAATTCAAAATAGGATATTTTAGGTCTTGAAGATAGATCTTGACATTGAGGAGATTAAGAGACGCAAGAAAGAGGTCATATTGGAGAGTTTGATAGATTGAAGTAAATTCTAGATTGCAAGTTGACTAGAGTCTTTCCATAGGGTTGAAGGAGAACTCGTGAAGACTAGGACTTAACACAATTCTTTCCACTAGTTTTAAGAATAACTAGTGAAGTTTATTCATTTTAGAATTATGGAATTTTTTGTGCATTTGGTTGCTATTGTCTAAATTTCTTATTGTAGAAAATTAACTCCCAAAAGTTGAGAAGCTTTCTACAATAGATAGAGAAGAATTCACCTTCATTGCCTAAAAATCTATGTGTTTTCCTCGTGTAGAGATTAGTTATTTATTGCAGAAAAGTAGACATTGAAGATTGAGGAGGTCCAAGAAAATGCCCATTGAAGATTGGATATTGAGGAGAATCAAGGAGGAGATCTCATTGAAGACTAGAGATTGAAGGTTGTAGATTGGAGAAGTTGAAGAGACCTGAAAGAGGTCAGATTGAAGAACTTCTACATTTGGAAGATTGAAGATTACAAATTGGAGATTACATATTAGAGATTGAATATATAGGACTAAGAAAATATCCTATTACGAAATTTAGAAGCAATAAATTTTAGAGATCTAGGAAAAATATCTCATTGCAAAATTCCCACAATCGGAATATTGAAGAGATAAGAAAAGGTATCATTAAAGTTGAGAAGTTGTAAAATTAGAAGACCCAAGAGGAGAGGTCTCAAGAGAATTTGGATAAGGAGAAGGAGGCTAGAGAAATTTTTATTATAGAATTGAAAGAGTGACTATTGGAGGAGTTGCAGAGAAAGCTAGAGAAAGAAGATTGCAAGCAAGGAGACATTTCTGATAAGAATGATTTGGGATAATTATCACCATCCAACAACCAGTCCAAGAGGAAGAAGTTTTTGGCAAGAAGTTTGCCAAATTTTGGAGAACATTTTTGAAGACCTCAAGACATTTGGATTCTTGAGAAAGAAGATAGTGAAGGAGATCATATTTGGAGTTGCAATTCGACAAGGAGATTGAGGGAGAAGAGAAGATTGAAGAGCCCATAATTTTGGGAAATTTAAGGATAACCATAGTAGTTTTGAAGGCTGATTTGATAGGAGAAGGTTACAAAGTTTTGAGGAAGACATTGAAGGGTTGAAGGATAGTAAATTGAAGAAGGTATTGAGCTACAGATTTGGAAAGTTTTGGATATATTTTGGAGTGCCCTTGAATAGGATATTGAAGAAGGTTGAGACATCGAAAGAAGACAACATTTTGGAGAAATTCATTGCAGGTTTTGGATAGCAAAATAAAGGAGTTGATTGGAGAGTTACAATTTTTTTTATAGCATTTGGGAAGCACTAATAGCTACAAGTTTTAGAGTTTGAAGGAATAGATTTGGAGCCACAAAATCAGATCTTGTGGACAACATTAGGAGAAGGAAAAGAGTTGTGATTTTGGAGAACTTTAGGGCATATTTGAGAGAGTTTTTGGGCAACAAGAAAGTTGGAATTTGAGCAACAATTAGAGCTACAAATTTGGTAAGTTTTGGAATAGTAAAGTGAAGGAGAGTAAAGGTGCAAAACTTACAAGATTGAGGTTGCTAAAGGGTGAATCAAATCACCAAAGAAACCAGCTAAAAAGGAGACCAAAAATGTATGTGATATTGATGCAACATAAACTTATTATTGAAGCATTTAAATCAGGTATACATTAAGCATTTGAGAGTACCATATTACTTTTATTAATATGAAGAAAAAAGTTGAAAAAAAGGAGTATTCAAGCATAAAGGAGTTGATAATGTTTGCATCTTAATATTTACAAGATTAAAACAATAATTTTTAAAGTAAAAGTTTATTTAGAAATGAGAAATAAGAAGGATACAATATTATTATTGAATGTTGTTTTTTAGCCCATAAGAGTGCAAATTTATTAAAGCAAAAGGAAATAAAGTAAGAGCATTGGTTTGAGCAAGTTAAAGACCAAGCAAGGATTAAAAATAAAGCATATTATTTTAGTGTCTAAAGACACTAAGTAGCCATAGTCCAAAGGAAGACTGTAAGCATCTGTTTGGAGTAGAGAGCGCCACTATTGAAGTGTAAGAGTCCATTTGGAGGAGACAACGCCATTGTTGCTCAAGGAAGAGCCATCACCATTCAAAGGAAAGTCACCACCATACGAAGAAGCACCATCACAGTAAAAGATGACAAAGCCACTATCATTTGAGGGAGATCCAGCACCATCTAGATAAGAGCCACCATCAAAACATTGAGCAAGCTATTGATTTTTGCCTAAGGATTCCAAATGAATGTATTTTTTTGAAAGAGTGTAATAGACGTAAATAAGATAGAGAGACTAAAAATTAGGGTAAATTACAAGTGTTGAGTATTGGTGGATACATTACATGCAATAGACACGTGTTAGAGAAGACAAAGGATAAGCTAGCGAATATTTCAGGTATCGAATAAACACTAAGGCTGAAAGAAGGTATTAAATATTTATTTGGAAGCAAGACACTTGGTAATAGTCATGGCCAAAGTTTCATATTATCATCCACACAAGAAATAATATGTTATATGAGTTTTAGGAGGATAAAGGAGATGAATTTAGAGCATTGGAAGAGTCTAAGTGCCATGTGGTACATATAACATAGGCATTCAATAGGTTTGAAGGATTTCAAGTGCCCATCTCAAGGAGAGAACATATTTTAAGGAGCAAAATATTGAAAAGTGAAGTGCATATCTACAGAGATACGCCAAAAATAGAAGGTGTAAGTGGAGTCATCAATTGAAGTTTGAGTGGGAGTACGCAGAGATACACCACTTAGCATTGTAGGAGTGATACTCAAACCACACAGGTAGTCAAAGGGTCAAATACTGAATACATTGCAGAGCGCCTATGTAAAGACTGAATTCACTTGGCCAATCAAAAGGGAGATAAAATAATATTTCAAGGTGAGCCAAAGCATAACAAATATTCCATATAAAGGATAGCGATCATTTGGATATGATCAACAACTATTGACCAAAGAGAATTACCATGTTCAAGGTTGAAGGCAATTCATTTTATTTTATTTTTTTGTTTTTTTTAAAGGGCCTGATTTTGTTCATATAGGGATTTTGTGTACAAACTTATACCAGAAACCAATGAACGCCTATCAATACATTCCAGCTTCTTCTCATCATCCTGTCCACCAGCATAAGACCTTCATTTTAAGTGAGCTCAATAGGTTCTTAGTCATAGAAAGCTCAAGAGAGAGCTTTACTTATGTTAAAAATACTCTATCCAAAATATTTGAAGGAAAGAATAAAACCATCATTTTAAATCTTCAAACTCAATTGCATTCTCTAAAGGTTAACACTGGTGAAAGGATAGAGTTGTTTTTAAAAAATTGATAGATATAAAGGGAAAGTTATTAACCCTAGGAGAGAAGGTAGAAGACAAATTTCTTGTTCAAGTAATTCTAAGATCACTTCTTGAAAGTTGCAAGCAACTATTTACATCTTTACAAATTTTGAGTAAGGATACATCATTTAATAAATTATTTAATATACTATAATAATATGACGTGGAGAATTCAATCAAAGATGAAATGACTAACAATGCATTAGTCTCAAAATATAATCAACAAGGAAATATTGCTACATATTCAAGGAACAAAACAAAGTGAAATGATAGATATTGTTAAATTTGCAAGAGAAGAGGTCATAGTACAAGTTACTGTAGATTCAATCCAAGGAATCAATATCAAGGGAACCAAACAAATTCAGGAAATCAATCAAATAGGTTGTTTCAACCAAGACAATATCAAAATCAATATAGACCACCTTAGCAACAGTTCCAACATCAGTACAATCCACTCCAACTACAATATAGAGAAGGAAATCAAAAGGGACACTTAGTCCAAGAGATACAAGAAATGCAAGTATTAGAAGAAACTACAGAAGAACATGAAGCTAAAGCCCTTTCAGTAACATTTTATGAAGATACTAATCATTTGCTTGATCAGAATACAAACAAGGAGCAAAATGAAGAAAACAAAAAAGAAGAGCACAAGCTTCAACAAAAGGATGAAGACCATATTGAAGACTAAAGTCTTCAATAACCAAATAATGTAATAAAGGGGGTGTTAGAATATATTACTTTATTGGTTCATGCTAACTTACCACCTTGGGTACATCCTTAGATTAAGAAAGAGTGTTCCAAATTAGAAGTTATGATTTACTTTATGAGTGATTTTTGAAGTTATTTCAGAGATTTATATTTCTAAAATATTGTCATTATCATATATATCATATCACAACTTTATTATTGATCTTTTGATGAATTTTATCTTAAGTATTTAGCTTCAAAAGTTAAAATTAAAAGAACCATAATTTTAAATATTTTTTAGGAATTGATATAGTAAAATTGGACACCCTTCACTATATCTTACATTTACCTCTTTCTAAAATATGACAGATTGATTATGCCATGGGGAAAATGAAATTAACATTTTTATTTGACTTTTTTCCTATAAAATATTTTGTAGAAGATGAAATTTAACTTAGGATGTGTTGAAGTGATCTTGGATTTGAATTGTGTTAGTTTTACCTAAGTTTTTAATATCTTTAATCACACACATATATACATAATTTTTGAGATTGTTTATCTTTGGATTGGATAAAATCATGTAACTTGGTGTTCTTTAAAAGAATAGACATCTTTGTAAAATGTCTTTCATTTCAATTTTCTTGGATTGAATAAAATGATTAATAAAGAGTATACTAGACAATGATCTATTTGCTTTATTGAAGATTGTAGTAGGTATTTATTAATATTAAATTCGATATTATATTTAATTGGTGCATGATTCACAACAATCAATCATCTATATTTATATGTTATTCTTTACCTCTAAGATACAACCTTTACATTTAAAACACCTCCTTTTAACTTTATGTAACAAAATTTAATTTCACAACTTTTATTTATACATTCCCTACCCCTTTTATCATAGTTTTTGTAATTATCAACATAAATAAAAAGTAAAAGATTTTTTTTTATTCTATTTTTCTTTATTTTTAACCTTATTAATTTATAAAACACTAACTTTTTATTATAATAATTTTATGAATAAAAATAATTATATTGGTTTTTTTAACTTCAAAAAAGTCAAGATATCTTACATAAAATCATAACCTTCAATCTTTGTTGTTTAGTTCTATTTTTTCAAAATATTTAAGATTTTGAAACATCTTAGACCTCATATGACATGCTTTTTTTTTTTTTGAAAAAAATGAAAAACTTGTATTAATACAAAGAGCAATTACAAGCGGGAGAGAACACATCCCAACCAAGAACAACAAACAACACTACAAGAGAAGAGCACAAAGTCAACCCAACACAACACAAAGCAAAGAAGTCAACTGGGCGCGAACAAGCGACATGTCGCGAAATCGCGACATGTCGCGAGATCGCGACTACCAACCCCGGCTCCTCCATCGCAGTGCCAACAACACGAAACCGCGACATGTTGCGAAATCGCGACATGTCAGACGCACATGTCGCGAAATCGTGACATGTCGCAAAAATCGCGACGACAGCACCCTCCAGCAACCCTTCGTCAAAATTGTCGCGAAATCGCGACATGAAGACCAGCTTGCTCCATAACGCCAAAAAGGTCGCGAAATCGCGACAGAGAGCCTCCGAATCATCCAACCATCAAAAGTGTCACGAAATCGCGACGAATTATCCTTATGGCATCCAGATCGCAAAAGCGTCGCGATATCGCGATAGTTTTCTCCATTCCGCTGGTAAGCCAAAATTGTCGCGAAATCGCGACGAGATTTTCATACAGCAGCCATCGCTAAAAAATGTCGCGATATCGCGACAAAATATCCACTTTGCACCACATCAAGCAAAATGGTCGCGATTTCGCGACGGGTTTTCCTTATGACACCGGATCGCCAAAAGTGTCGCGATATCGCGATCGGTTTTTCCTTTCGCCGCTCATTTTTAATTAAATTATATCGATTTTTCCTTTCGCGCCCAAAACCTGTCACGATATCGCGACGAATTTTCCTTTCGGCGCCTTTCAAACTGTCGCGATATCGCGACGAATTTTCCACTTTGCTCTCCATCTGCAAAAGTGTCGCGATATCGCGACAATTTTTCCAGTTAGCCCCAAATTGCCAAAACTGTCGCGATATCGCGACAATTTTACCATGCGCCTTCCCCGAGGGCCGTGATGGCGCGACATGTCGCGATATCGCGACAAAAACCCGCCAAAGGCCGAGAGGGCGCAACCTGTCGCGATATCGCGACAGCTTCCAACTTGAAGCAGCGACGGCGCTACATGTCGCGATATCGCGACATAAACCTTCCTTAGCATAAAAACACTGCACATCATTTCAGAAAACGTTCAAGGCCTTGTCGGATCTCTGCATCCTCCATAAGCATGTCACTATGCAACTGCATCCCAACCTCCCTTTTAGCACCCATCTTAGCAAGGAAATCGGCCGCCTTATTGAGATCTCGATTCACATAGACAGTTATCACATCATCTAATTCCCTCCAAAGCTCTTTGATTTGGGAGACTAAGATCCGCAACCTCCAAGCTTTCGAGACAAAGTTTCTCATACAATCAAGAGCACCCACCAAGATTTGGGAGTCGACTCAATAATAATCTTCCCGTGTCCCTCGTTTGGCAGCCCGAAGGAGGCAGATTTAATGGCAAAGGCCTCGGCTTCATTGTTTGTGGCACATCCCGCACCCTGCAGCCTCCCAATAGAGCAAAGACCCAAGCATGATCGCGGCACACTACTCCAATTCCAAGGACTTCCCGGATTGCCTTTAGCAGCTCCATCGCATTGATTTTGATCCATCCTTCAGAAGGAGGTTTCCAACTACCACTCACCCGCCTTTGTTGAATAACGACTCCCTCTTCCAAAGGCTCAGAAGCAGATCGAATTTCCCCTCGGCATGAATGGCAACCGTTTCCGCCACTTTGCTCCAAATGACTTGCCATATTCCTTCTAGAGGGGAGAAGGTTTCACGGAAAATACGGGCATTTCTCTCCAACCAAACCTCGCCACCAGATAAAAAATAAACCAAGCTCCCAGCCAATTCGAAGAGCTTTGGATTTAAATCTACCTTTCTTCCAGCTTTCCCAAATGTTGTTTCGAGACAAGACCCCATTAGCCTGAAGTTTAAAGTGGGAGAACCAGCGCTTCCAGATCTGTCGTGTGAAAGAACATTCAAACATTAGATGATCCGCAGTTTCCTCCCCGCTTGTGGCATAACACACATTGAGAAGGGCCAATGATGCCTCCGAGTCTGAGATTGTCATAGGTGAGAATTCCATTATGCAAAAACCGCCGAGCGAAGAAGTTCACTTTCGGCCGACCCCGGGGATGCCATATCTTTCTCCAATCATGAACCAAAAAAAGTGTGGGGGGGCTCGGGAGGATCTCATCATATCCCTCTTTCACAAGATAAACCCCAAGGCTCCCATAGCCCCGTGCCGCTCATCCTCCTCATCTCTCCCAGTAAGAAACCGTTCTGCCAAGATTTTTCCCAAAGTAGGTACCAACTCCGGAGGGATTGGTATTGGCCACTCATCCAGTCGCTTAAACTTTATGATCTTGTAGTCCCCCAATTGACTAGTGTTAAAGTAGCTCTCAATTTGGATCCATCCCTTATCTTCTATAGCAGATTTTATCGGTTGCAATTCAGGAAACACAACAATAATGGGAGGATTCTGGTCCCAGGAATCAGTCCGTAACCGAGCCTTATCCCCTCTCCCCACTTTCCAAAATAGTTGATCTTTGATGAGTTGAGCTCCAAGCTTGAGCGCCTGCCACACTGGTGATCCAAAACCTTCCAGAGGAAAGCGGCCCACATCATTAGGATGGACAGAACCCAAGTATTTGCTAGAGAGGATTCTGTTGAAGAGGGATGTTGGCTGAGAAATCCACCTCCAAAGATGCTTTGCCACCCAAAGCCTTGTTGTTAAACTTGGAGCTTCTTAGTCCCAACCCTCCTTTTTCCTTGGGTTGGGTAACCTTGTCCCAGCCAACCAAGGCCCATTTCCTCTCTCCCTTGGCACCTTCCCATAGAAATCTTCTAGCCATTTTATCCATCTCTTTCCAAATAGACTGGGGAGCAGCCAGGACGGAGAATTTATAAATTGGCATGGCCTGAATAACTGACCGCAAAAAGTTAGACGACCCCCATAACTTAACCATCTATGAGACCAATGGTTCATTCTATCTTTGATGCCATCCAATAGGTCCTTCCAAACATCTATTTTCAGTTTTTTGAAATGGAGAGGGACCCCTGTGTAAACCATCGGGAGAGAGGTCCGAGTGAAACCTAAAATCTCAATAACTCGGTCCTGTAACCGTTGATCAATATTGAAGAAGATCACTTTGGATTTATTGTCATTGATGACTTGATTAGAGGCCCGGAGGTAGACATTTAGAGTATCTCTCGATTCTTCTTGCTTCCCTAAGGCCGGCCACTCCCACCAATCCAAAGATCATCTACAAACTGTAAATGAGTCAAAACTTCAGCCCCGACCTTAATACCTGTTATCTGACCTTGAAGTCTTCTTCTCAGAAAGAGTCTACCCAATCCTTCAGCCAAGATGAGGAAGAGATAAGGAGAGCAAGGGTCTCCTTGCCGCAGGCCACGAGAGGCACCAAAAGGAGGCGAGGGAAGTCCCTTGATAAGAACAGAGTATGAAGGCGTAGAAATACAGCTCATGACCCAGTCTGTCCAGTCCTGAGAGAAACCAAAGGCAATCAACATCTTTGCCAAGAAGCCCCACTCCACCCTATCATAAGCCTTGGACATATCCAGTTTAATGAACATTCCTTTGTTCCCAGATTGGTGCATTGTATGGATAGCCTCCCGTGCAAGAATCACTCCATCCAAGATTTGCCTCCCTTCAACAAAACCCCCTTGCTCGGGGGAAATTATATTATGCAAGATAGGTTTTAACCTTTCAGCCATAATCTTAGTAATTATTTTATAGATCACATTGCATAAGGCAATAGGTCTAAAATCAGATAAATGAACCCCCCTGCTCCTTTTGGAATTAAAGTAATGAAGGTATGATTTAGAGCCTTGAGCATTCTTTTATTGGTTCTGGACTCCTCAAAGGATGCACGTAACATCTTCCTCCAGGGTATCCCAAAAGGCCCGGAAGAACTCAATAGGGAAGCCATCGAGACCAGAGCGATTTACCAAGCACTCATCCCAAAGACCACCTTCTTAAGTTCATCTCTATCTATAGGTCTAAGTAGGGCCTGGTTCTCTTCAGGAGAGATTATAGAAGGAATGACAGTAATAACTTCATCTTGGGCTGCCCCATCTTGCTCCATACTTTCCTTAAAGAGTTTTGAGAAATACTCCATTGAGTGGGAGTGCATACCAGGAAGAGTGTCAAAAGAGTATCCATTCTCATCTTGAAGGAAATCCATATTATTCACTTGTCTCCTAGCACAGGCAGAGCGCTGAAAAATTTTTGTATTTCTGTCTCCTTCTAATAACCAAGTATTTCTTGCTCTCTGTTTCCAAGAAATCTCTTCCTGATTATCAATATCCTCAACCGCTTTGCGCAAAGCATCATCCTCGGATTTAAGGTGCTCGGAAATGTTTCCTTCCCCGTAATGTTTTTGCACCTCATCCCATCCGGCCAACAAGGGGGCCCGTTGGTGCCGGGAAGTCCGATTTGTTAGTTTGCCTCCACTGCTTCGGCTTACACTTGACAAATTGAAGTCGTTTGTGAAATTTGAACATTGCAGTCCCAAAAGGTGGGCGGCCATCTTCCCACCACTGAGGAATTTTTCTTCGGAGATCTTCTTTTTGCAACCAAAAATTTTCAAATTTAAATGGTTTATGGTACTGCCCTGTCATAGCCCCTCCCTCCAAAGAAATGGGAAAGTGGTCTGAAACTGGGCCTTCCAAAATCTGAAATTTAATATTCCATTTCACAAATGCTTCCTCCGAGACCATAAACCGGTCTAGTTTTACCTTCCTACTGTGTGGCTCTCTTCTCTTATTAGTCCACGTAAAATAAGTGCCAGGACCTTTGATATCAACAAGGTGAAAGGCCTGGACTTGAGCAATCGGAAGCCTATCCCCTGGATCCAAAACTGGGAAACCACCTTCCCCGATCCCCGGCGGATAATTTGGCATTAAAATCCCAAGCAATAATCCAATCGCAATCTTCCCGGGAGGATCTCATTGAATGAACAACATTCCATTGAAGCCGCTGGCCATCAATGCTTTGAGCCCCATAGAAGTTTGTGATTAAAACCTCGCTCAACTGTAACAATGTTCTTAAAGAGAGATGTGAGAACACCCCTCCAAGCTGTATGTTCTATTGCTATCCACACCAGAGGGTTCCAAAGAGTAACAATCCCCCTCGAAGCTCCTTGGGCCGCCACATCCATATATCCAACGCCCCTCCATATTCTACTAGCAATTTTACACATAAGATCTAAAGACATTTTTGTTTCCTGAAGGAGCAAAAAGTCTGTTTTGTGTCTTCCTAAAAGTCTTTGAACAACAGATTGATGGGTTCTACTGTTTAAACCCCTTACATTCCAGGATTGTATAATCATTGGAAACCTTGGGAGCAATAAGAGTCAATTGTTCTCACCGATCCTCCATTGATCAGCCTTGTCCCCTTGCGCTACTAGTAGATCCTTATTGGATTTTCTACCACCTCCTTGGGAATTACTATTCTTAGACCTCTTTTCCACCTCGGGTAATCCCCAACGCCGGTCTTTCTCTCGTTCTTTTCTCGCACTTCCCATGTTGACATCCTTAATAACTCGGTTGTGCAGGGGAATGGATTACCATAGCCCCTAGGTTCTCTCGGGCCGCAAAGTCTCAGTGGGTTTCAATCACCTGTTCTAAGACAGGAGTAGATGATAGAGGAGCATGAGAGTGGGTGTTAGTATCCTCAGCATTCCCATCCACTCCTTCCATGACTTGGTCTTCTTGGTCTACAAGGGATTTGAAGATTTCATATCGATTGGTTGGCTTGGTTTGGGCCTGCTCTTTGCCATTTCTCTTTTTGTTTTTCCTCCGCTTCGCTGTTCAAAGCCATCTTTCCGGGGCATCGTAACCCTGGGGGATATTGAGGGGTTCTTTGACCGGAGTGAACTTACCCTCTCTCGGGGCGATTTGGCGCTCCCGACGGAGCTTCCGCTTTTGTGGTCAGGCTATTTGGGCGGAACCTAGCCAAATGGCCATGCTTATGGCAGACTCTGCATCTAAAAGGTAAGGCTTCATAGTCTAGCTGTTGTATCCAAGTTAGTCCTGCCAACTCCAATTCCACCTCGACTGGAAGTGGCTGGCTAATGTCCATTTCTACGCATATTCTAGCAAAGACAAGCAGTATTTCCCTCCATGGTATCTCTTGAAACTCCCAAATATCTACCTAGAGAATTACCAATCAACTCAAGAATCTGCTCACCCCAAAACTCCATTGGGAGAGCGTACAGCCGTATCCAGACCGGGACAGCCGTGGGCTCAATGCGAGGATCAAAACCCACTCTCCACGGTTGGACAAATAATCCTGTCGGGCCGTGGCTCCTCTTCTCTGATTCAAATGCTCTGTTTCTATCTGCTAAAGAAGAGAAACTAATAATAAAATACCCATTGCTTATAGGCCATAGAGAGTACTCACCAATGGGCTCCCGGCTCTGTCTCACCCGGTGTGTAGAAAGTTCAGTAGTGGGGCCGGATACCCATGAATTTGCAGATCGGATCATGGGTAGCACGGTATATAATCGTATCCTCAACCAGTTTTGGTTCTATGACAATCTTAGGCCTGGAAGCAGATTGTGGAAGGCAGCCGTTAACTCTGTTTGCAGGTAAACCCTTTCCAAAATTCTTAAATAGCATTTGATAAGCACTTCGTTGAGCTTCATCGGAGGAAGATGCAGGGTTTTCTTTTAATATATCAGCATATGAGCTTTTCTGCCCATCGATAGATCCTGGAGGAGACCCCATTGGGCCCTCCCAAGGCAACGAACGATCCTTCAAAGTAGTGTAGATTCAATCCACAGGAGGTCCTGGAAGAATCTTCCAACCAGAGACCCTGGAGCTTCGCCCGATGCCTGCACAGAAGGTTTCCCGCCAAATCGCCAGAGCTCGGTGAAAATTCCGATCGTTTAATCACCTTCATGTCATCCTCATATGACATGCTTTAAAAGTATCTATATGTCTTATTAAATAATTCTACCTATAAATATCTTGTAATATAGTTTTAAAAAAATTATTTAGAAGATTATAGGCTACAACAATTGAGTCAACACTAAGCTTAAACAATTGAAATATTTTTATTATTAATTATTATAAAATTTTGTTGTTGCTCCATAAGTTATATTGATGCATACTTTGGATGATTTATAATGATTTACCTAGAAAATGAATTTCTAAATTGATTCATGCAAGTAAATATATAAAATCTTATTATTAAGTACTAGGCTATCTTTTCAAAATTATATTTAAAAAAAAAGTTTTTGCTTTTATTTATCTATCCTTAAATTTTTTGTTGGTGGCTTTCTAGGGAAACTCCAACGATATGTCATTGTTGTTTCAACTCCATGACCTCAGCTCAAATCATGAGGAATGAGGCTTTTTATTGATATGTCTAATGAATGTGCCCCCAATTATTCCACCCATTATACTATGTTGCTATTGGTTGTGAGTTAATCATCAGTGCAAATATTTTTTAAAATCTATCACAATTTTATATTTTTTTATGGAAAAATGGGCAATTTGTCATGTCTTCTACATGAGTTTGGACACTATTCGTTTGGATTTCGAAACTCGTTCACCCCATTTTTATAAATACATTTTAGTGCCGACCCCTTACACATAAACTTGGTCATATTACAAAATTAAATCAATGCATTATATTGGATTGAAATGAGCATACTATTGTGGTATTTCAATGAACCACATAGAGATATTATAACAATTTGTACTAACAATTATGCATATGTTGCTTAATAAGATTTGAACCTAGGTTTCTGATTTGGGAGTTGATGCAAATGATAGAAGAGAATCCTCCTATGAATGTCCTTCTCAAGCAACGAATTATTCACTCAATTTATGATCATCTAATGCACGGTAATCACACATGCAATTAGCAATATTTAAGATGGCAAGAAAATTTTCAAGTCTTCTATGAGACAATAGAGTTTAAGAGGACATTTCTTGTAGTCTTTGTACAACACTCCTTCAATCCTTGTACGACACTCCTTTGGTCTTTGTATGACACTCCAATATTTGAGCAGATCACTCTATATTGCGAGCGAATCGTTCCCTTGATCCAATCACTCTATTTTTTGAGTGAAACACTCCCTTGATCAACCACTCCATTTTATAAGTGAATAACTCCCTTAATCCAACCACTCCATTTTGGAGACAACCAAGTTTTGACAATTTTACAAATTTTACTATTTTACAATGTTGTTCTTGAGTTTGGCTAATTCCTTAGAACTAGAAGGTAGTAGATGAGATACTACAACTTTCAAAACACCATCATGCATGACGGTGGATTGACTAGTAAGAAGATCTTAGGAGAGAAAGAGGATGCACATTTGAATCACATGCACACCGCTTTAGATTGGCTTGTATTGGCTTGATTTTGTTGCCATGTGTTGGTATGAGATTGTATAGAAGGGAGATCCTTTTTCCTCCCAATAGTGCAATGTTGATATGGCTAGTGCAACGCCTTTGACATCCATGAGACCAAAGATCAAACCTCTCTAACACTGCTTATGCATTTTGTAAAATATAATTGATGATGCTTGGTTGATGTGATCATATCCTATTTCATGCACTATATTTTTAACATATATAAACCCTATGCACCAAAAAAATATTGACAAATGTGCAAATTAGAAAAGCTAAAGTAGCAAAAAAAAAGACAATGAAATGCACCAACAAATCATAGAAAACCAAGTGATAGGTAAGATTTGTTTCTACATCTCAAAATGTATTCAACATCTTCATTAAAAATATTTATAATAATACCAAATCTCTAATAAAAAGTTAACCTTTAAAAAAACAAAAACAAAACTTAACTTGATTTTGAAATTAATTTTAATGTCTTATAAAAAAAGGACACCAAGGCAATGGGTGAAATGCTGCTAGCCCCCAAAACAAGGCTGCATCTTTGCTTTCGTAAAACTTACAGCACTAACAATAATAACGTACGTATTTCAATGTGATTTTGTATTGAGTATGTTGTGAAGGGTGGGTTAAATTGGAAGGCAAATCTACAACACACACCTTGACTTATGCGACGTCTATCCATCTATCTATTCATTCACAATTGATGGTCTGGACCTGTCGAGGACTCTCAAAAGTCAATTATTTATTTATTTGTATTGTCCATAAATGCAGGTGACCATGCCTTTGCAATTCCATCCGAGAGGCAGTTTCTTCGTTCGTTTACTCCACTCATAGTGACTTCTGCGTTTTGAGGGGTTTGTTTGTGTTGGCAATTTTGGGTACCTTGAGTACATTGCCTTTGCCTAAGTTTAGTTGTTGTCATTGATGTCAAGGAGCTATTGGTAGATTTTTTTTGATGTCAAGGAGCTATTGGTAGATGTTGTTTTTGATGTCAAGGAACTATTGGAGCAATTTGTTTTTATATCCAAGGATGTGTTTTGATGAAGGTTTCAGCTGGTCAGTAAGTCTCCAAGAAAATCCAGAAAAAGATAAGTTAGAAAAAGTTTGCAGGCTGCTGGTAAAACTGTCGTGATTTCGCGACATGTTTGAGGAGAGAGAAAGTTTGGCCGAAATTGTCGTGATTTTGCGACATGCAGGGAAGCAGAAGCAAAGTAGGAAAAACTGTCGTGATTTCGTGACATGCTGGAAGGTAGAGGCAAAGCTGGCAAAACTATCATGATTTCACGACATGTGTGAGGAGAGAGAAAGTTTGGGCAAAAGTGTCGCGATTTCGCAACATGCAGGAAGGCAAAGACAAAGCAGACAAAACTGTCACGATTTCGCAACATGTCACATTTTCGTGACTCAGACAGTGCAACGAGGCAGAGAAAAAAAAGTTTCATGATTTTGCAACATGATGCAAAGATCCAAGTGAGGACTGTTGCGATTTCGCAAAGTTCTATAAAATACTAAGTATGAAATGTCACGATTTCGCAACATGATACAAAAGTCTAAGTATGGACTGTCGTGATTTTGTGGCATGCTGAAAAGATTGGAATGTGAAGTGTCATGATTTCGTGACATGCAGCAAATTGGAAAGAGTCTGAAAGGAGCAGCATCGCGATTTCGCGACAAGCAGTGAAGAAAGCTTAAAGTAGCAAAAGCATCGCGATTTCACGACATGTTCTAGTTTCGCAAGCAGTTGGCAAGAAAAAGCTTAAAGCAGTGAAAGCGTCATGATTTCGTGACATGTTTCATTTTCGCTAGTGCAAACCAAGAAAAATATGAAGAAGCAAGAGGTGTCACGATTTCGCGACAAGAATCATGATGACGTCAGCAAAAGGCAAAGATATCACGATTTCATGACAGTAGCAGAGAAGAAGGCTTTGAAGTCTAGAATGTCATGATTTCATGACAAAAATAATGATGACGTCAGCAAGAGACAAAGGCATAGCGATTTCACGACAGTAGCGGAGAAGAAGGCATTGAAGTCAAGAGCGTCGCGATTTCGCAACAAGATTCATGATGACATCAGCAAAGGCTGTAGTGTCACGATTTCGTGACATCAAACCAAAGAAGGTGTATGATAGACAAAGGCATAGAGATATCGCGACATGTTTGAGTTTCGCACAGAAAAGCTACAGAACAGCAGAGGCGGTTGAATCCGACGAAGTTAACCTTTGTTGACAAAGTGGAAGGTTTTACAGCCAACGTGGTAGAAGGTTGAACAGTCGACTAAAGAACAAGATTTCATCTTGAGATTGTGAGTATTAAAGGAGGATTGTTTGAGCAATTTTGTGTGATCAACTGAAGTGTGCATTCGAAGAGTGGCATTCACAGAGTTAGTGCAAAAAGTGAGGTTCGATCATTGAAAAAGCAGAGAACGAAGTTTGACTGCAGCTTTAGAGTGCATTTCACAGTGTCGAAGTTTGTGCTGCTGTTTATGAGAAGACTATGATCAAGTGTTGTTGTGGTTGCACATAGGCGCATTAGTTGTTGTGCGATAAGGAGTTTCAGTGTTTGCGAAGATCATATAAAGGCGCATAAGTTGTTTTGTGATAAGGAGCTTTAGTGTTTGCAAATACTGTGTAGAGAGTGGAATTTAAACAAGGGCAGTTGTGATTGCGATTGAGTTCACGCAGTCTGTGTAGAGAAAGAAAGTGCGCGAAGTAGATGCTGCTGTAATTGCGAACGACTGTGAAGAATGAACGGTGATCAAGTGCTACTGTAAGTTGAGAAGAGAGCGCTGCTGTAATTTAAGAAGACTGTGCTGCTGTAGTTGTGCAGACAGTGAAAAGTTGTTTTCCAACCAAGTGCCGAAAAGAACAAAGAAAGAGGACAAAATTGTGCAAGACCGAAGGACTGTGTTTTGGTGCAAAAAATAGGACCAGCTTGCTGTGACAGAGTTAAGGACAAAGATCTCTAGCCAGATCATGGAAGACAGGTGTCTTCCGTGGAAAGAGTTCCACTTGCTAAGGGCAAAAGAGATAGAGGTCTTCTAGAGGATCACTAGCAAAGCAGATTTAGGGGAAGGTGTCTCCTTTGAGCTGAGGCTCATAAACATTGTAATCGGGAAGCATTCCTAGAGGTTTTGATATAACTTTTAGAGGAAAAGTTTTATCCGTGGAGTAGCCCACCTTGGGTGAACCACGTAAATTTTTGTGTCTCATTGTGGATTGCTTCTTATGCACTATTTTACTGTTGTTATTACTGCTATCTTATTCTGCATGTTAATGGTTTGAAAGCTGTATTGATAGATAAAGTGAAGAGAGGTCTTATACTGTTCACCCCCCTCTCGAGATAAGCTTGTGTTATTCAATTGGTATCGAGCCGGTGCCTTCGAAAAGTGTAACGACTTGAAGGAAAAGTTTGCAAAGAACACAATGGACTACTCAAGTGGCAATGCAAGCACCTATTCTAGATGGTTCAGATTTCGGTCTGTGGAGTGCAAGAATGAAAGTCTATCTTATGGCTCTTGGTAATGAAGTATGGGAAGTTATTGAAGATGGGTACACCATTCCTGCAAATGGTCCTTACACGAAAGAAGACAAGCTTCTACATCACAGCAACTCAAAAGCTATGAATGCAATCTTGAAGGGTTTACAAAAGGCAGATCTCACCAAAGTTATTCACTGCAAGACAGCTAGTGAAATGTGGAAACAATTGCAGGTTGTTCATACAAGTGATGCAAATGTTCGAAATGCCAAGTTGAGACATTTTAAAGGTATGTTTGAACAACTCAAGATGAATGATGATGAAAATATTAGTGACTACATGCTTCGTATGGATGAAGTTGTTAATTCTATGAAAGACCTAGGTCTTGAACTTGCTAAAAATGATGTATGTGATAAGATTTTAAGATCCCTTCCTAATAGATTTAGTGAAAATATTTCTGCTATTGAGGAAGCTAAAGATTTAGATAAATTGAAAAAGGATGAGCTCCATAGTATTCTTGCAGCATTTGAGCTGAGAACTCAAGTAAAAGTTGATGTAAAGAAAGAGGCAACTTTCAAAGCTATTAAGAAATCAAAGGGCAAACAAATTCAAGAAAGTGATGAGTCTTCTAGTGAGGAAGAGGCATATTACAGCAGGAAAGGCAAGTTTTCTAGAAAGCACAAAAGCAAGAAAAATATAAGATGTTTCAACTGTGGGAAATTTGGTCATTATGCTACTGATTGTACTGTTTCTAAAAATGAAAGTGATGAAGATATTCAGGATGTTAAAAGCAAGGATTCTGAAAAGCACAGGTATAACCAGAAAAGCAAAGATGAGTACAGCAATCATGGAAAGAGGCATTCTCACAAGAATAAGAAAAGCCTCTATCTAGAAAAAGCAAGTAAGTGCTCTAGCAGTGATAGTGAAAGTTCTTCTAGTGATGATGAAAATGAGATGCTGTTCATTTCAGAAAAAGAAGAAGAACCGAAATATAAATTCATTGTCATGAAATGTTTTAGATGTGGAAATTTTTGACACCTTGAGGATGATTGCACAAATAATTATTTGGCTGCTAGTTTGTATGAGGATGCTTCAAAAAATTACAATGAAGATGCATGTATGGTTTTCGAAAAAGGTAGCACATCTTGTGATAAGAATTCTGAAAAAGGCCTTGATAATTCAAAGTGCCATCAAATAGAGGATCTTGAATATGAACTCAATAATACTATTAGTGTTTTGAAAAAGGAAAGAAAGAAGAATGATAGACTCAAGTTTAAGTTAGATGAATGCTATATCGAGATAGATGAACTTGTAGAAAATCTTGAAGTATCTATGACTAAGTCACAAGAACTCAAGAATGAGTTAGATTCTAAAATTCTTGAGTCTGGTGAGTTAGAACAGGAACTGGCTTCTTTGAAAGAAGAAAATAAAGAGTACAAGGATAAGCTCTACAGATTTCAGGATAGCTCCAAGAAGGTTAAATTTCTCATCGAAGGACAAAGAAATCCAACAGATAAAACAGGTCTTGGTTTTGTTGAGCCGCACAAGAAACAGGTTGGAACATCTAGCAAGAAACTTCAAAAGGAAGAAAGTTCTGATGAAGAAAATAATTCAGATCATGATTTTGTGAGTGATGAATACGCAGAAACAGAAGACAAATTTTTGGATGTGAAACAGAAGTTTACGGGACCCAAGAGATCGATTAAAAAAATATTTCACGGTAGATTTTTTGTGTGTTACAGGTTTGGACACATGGCTGCACATTGCTTATCTCAAATGAAGAGGGTTAACAATAATTTCAAAAGTGGTAATTTCTTCCAAGGGTACTGTTACTCTTGTAATCGTTTTGGGCATAAGGCAATGTTCTGCAAGACTAATAACAGGAACATGGTTACTCATAATAGACGGATTCAAAAAGGAGGTATGCCGAACAGAAATAACTTTGTTACCTGTTATAAGTGCAACAATGCAGGCCACACAACTAGATAGTGTAGAACTGATTTTCCAAGGTATAAAAACAGGGATGATAGAAGATACAAGAACAAAAACAACAGTATGAACAAGTCCAAAGATCAAAGCATGGATAAGAACAGGAATAACAATAGAAACAAGAAAAGTAATATGGACAGGTTCAAGGATCAAGGTATGGAGAAAAACAGGAATGATGGAAGGAACAGGAATAGCAGTATGAACAGGTTCGAGGATCAAAACAGTAACAAGAACAGCAATGTGGAAAAAGAATTCAAGAGAAGGCCCGACAAAGAAATAGTAGACATTAATGATGATGAGTGTCTAATGGGAGTTTCACTCCCAACCCTGTTTTAAATCACCTCAATAGAAGGTGGGGGAGGGACTAAGCTAAGAGATTCATTCTTAGTCCCAAGCCCCAAAGGTGACCCTTTGCCATTGATGACAAAGGGGGAGAGATTTAAGTAAGGGGGAGAGTTTTCAAGTAAAGAGGAAAGCTTCAAGTCAGGGGGAGCAAAACTTGAAGAGATTGATTTCAGTTTTGGCTCTTGAAAGTTGTGTTTTAGTTAAGGGTTGCCATCAATGACAAAGGGGGAGATTGTTGGCAATTTTGGGTACCTTGAGTACATTGCCTTTGCCTAAGTTTAGTTGTTGTCATTGATGTCAAGGAGCTATTGGTAGATGTTGTTTTTTGATGTCAAGGAGCTATTGGTAGATGTTGTTTTTGATGTCAAGGAACTATTGGAGCAATTTGTTTTTATATCCAAGGATGTGTTTTGATGAAGGTTTCAGTTGGTCAGTAAGTCTCCAAGAAAATCCAGAAAAAGATAAGTTAGAAAAAGTTTGCAGGTTGCTGGTAAAACTGTCACGATTTCATGACATGTTTGAGGAGAGAGAAAGTTCGGCCGAAACTGTTGTGGTTTCATGACATGCTGGAAGCAGAAGTAAAGCAGGCGAAACTGTCGTGATTTCGCGACATGCTGGAAGGCAGAGGCAAAGCTGGCAAAACTGTCGTGATTTCGCGACATGTGTGAGGAGAGAGAAAGTTCGGGCAAAAGTGTCATGATTTCGCAACATGCAGGAAGGCAGAGACAACAGAAAAAACTGTCATGATTTCGTGACATGTCACGTTTTCGTGACTCAAACAGTACAAGGAGGCAGAGAAAGAAAAGTGTCACGATTTCGCAACATGATGCAAAGATCCAAGTGAGGACTGTTGCGATATCGCAAAGTGCTATAAAAGACTAAGTATGAAATGTCACGATTTTGTAACATGATGCAAAAGTCTAAGTATGGACTGTCGCGATTTTGTGGCATGCTGAAAAGCTTGGAATGTGAAGCGTTGCGATTTCACGACATGCAGCAAATTGGAAAGATTCTGAAAGGAGCAGCGTCGCGATTTCACGACAGGCAGTGAAGAAAGCTTAAAGCAGCAAAAGCGTCGCGATTTTGTGACATGTTACAGTTTCGCAAGTAGTTGGAAAGAAAAAGCTTAAGGCAGCGAAAGCATCACGATGTCGTGACATGTTTCATTTTCGCTAGTGCAAACCAAGAAAAAGATGAAGAAGTAAGAGGTGTTGCGATTTCGTGACAAGAATCATGATGACGTCAGCAAAAGGCAAAGATGTCACGATTTCACGACAGTAGCTGAGAAGAAGGCTTTGAAGTCCAAAACGTCATGATTTCGTGACAAAAATCATGATGACGTCAACAAGAGACAAAGGCGTAGCGATTTCACGACAGCAGCGGAGAAGAAGGCATTGAAGTCAAGAGCGTTGCGATTTCACGACAAGATTCATGATGATGTCAGCAAAGGCTGTAGTGTCGCAATTTCGTGACATCAAACCAAAGAAGGTGTATGACAGAAAAAGGCGTAGCGATATCGCGACATGTTTGAGTTTCGCACGAGAAAATCTACAGAACAGCAGAGGCGGTTGAAGCCAACGAAGTTAACCTTTGCCGACGAAGTGAAAGGTTTTACAGTCGACGTGGTAGAAGGTTGAACAGCCAACTAAAGAACAAGATTTCATCTTGAGATTGTGAGTATTAAAGGAGGATTGTTTGAGCAATTTTGTGTGATCAACTGAAGTGTGCATTCAAAG
Source organism: Wollemia nobilis (assembly GCA_028583015.1). Lineage (NCBI taxonomy): Eukaryota > Viridiplantae > Streptophyta > Pinopsida > Araucariales > Araucariaceae > Wollemia > Wollemia nobilis. The sequence goes on from JAQPPZ010001204.1 coordinate 101,715, forward strand.
AGTGGCGTTCGCAGAGTTAGTGCGACAAGTGAGGTTCGATCATTGAAAAAGCAGAGAGCAAAGTTTGACTGCAGCTTTAGAGTGCATTTCATAGTGTCGAAGTTTGTGCTACTGTATGCGCAAAGCAATGTGTTGTTTTTTATGAGAAGACTGTGATCAAGTGTTGTTGTGGTTGCACATAGGCGTATTAGTTGTTGTGCAATAAGGAGTTTCAGTGTTTGTGAAGATCATATAAAGGCGCATAAGTTGATGTGCGATAAGGAGCTTTAGTGTTTGCAAAGACTGTGTAGAGAGTGGAATTTAAACAAGGGCAGTTGTGATTGCGATTGAGTTCACGCAGTCTGTGTAGAGAAAGAAAGTGCGCGAAGTAGATGCTGCTGTAATTACGAATGGCTGTGAAGAATGAACGGTGATCAAGTGCTGCTGTAAGTTGAGAAGAGAGTGCTACTATAATTTAAGAAGACTGTGCTGCTGTAGTTGTGCAAACAGTGAAAAGTTGTTTTCCAACCAAGTGCCGAAAAGAACAAAGAAAGAGGACAGAATTGTGCAAGACCGAAGGACTATGTTTTGGTGCAAAAAAGAGGACCAGCTTGCTATGACAGAGTTGAGGATAGAGATCTCCAGCCAGAGCAGGGAAGACAGGTGTCTTCCGTGGAAAGAGTTCCACTTGCTAAGGGCAAAAGAGATAGAGGTCTTCTAGAGGATCACTAGCAAAGCAAATTTAGGGGAAGGTGTCTCCTTTGAGATGAGGCTCATAAACATTGTAATCGGGAAGCATTCCCAGAGGTTTTGATATAAATTTTAGAGTAAAAGTTTTATCCGTGGAGTAGCCCACCTTGGGTGAACCACGTAAATTGCTGTGTCTCATTGTGGATTGCTTCTTATGCACTATTTTACTGTTGTTATTACTGCTATCTTATTCTGCATGTTAATGGTTTGAAAGTTGTATTGATAGATAAAGTGAAAAGAGGTCTTATACTGTTCACCCCCCCCTCTCAGTATAAGCTTGTGTTCTTCTGTTTGTTTGGGTTTGATTAGAGATGGGAAGCTCTTCATTATTATTGTTGTCGTCCCTCCTACTGCTAATCTCCACGCTGCTGTTGCTCTCGCCTCCTCCTGCGCGTTCCGACTCCGCTCCCTCCAATGTCTCTCACCATGACCAGCAAGCGCTGCTGGGATTGAAGCGTGCCATCACGTCTGATCCCAACAATTCCTTGGCCAACTGGACTCCATCTCTTCCTTTCTGCAATTGGACAGGTATCACCTGCTCTTTTCCTTTGCATAGGGTTCTTAAATTGAATATCTCATCCATGGGTTTAGTTGGTACCCTTTCTCCCCTCGTTGGAAATCTATCTGCTATTGAGTCGCTAGATATGTCCAACAACCTCATTCACGGTCGTATTGCACCTCAACTAGGAGAGCTTAGCAATGCCAAGGAACTGCTATTGTACGAGAATGACTTAGAAGGAAACATTCCACCCAGTCTTGGCAGTTGTCAAAGTTTAGTTCACTTGTCACTCAACTACAATCGACTGCAGGGGAATATTCCAGTTGAGCTGGGCCACTTGTTAGGATTAAAGATTCTTTATTTGGGAGGAAACAGTCTCACAGGAATGATTCCTTCCTCTTTGGGAAACCTTTCATCTTTGACTGATTTGGATTTGGGAGAAAGTAATCTCACAGGTCCCATTCCTGCAGAATTGGGTAGGTTGACCCACCCGCAAGTTCTTCACCTCTATACAAATCAGTTGTCAGGCACCATCCCCTCCTCCATAGGAAACCTTTCATCCTTGACTTACTTAGGATTGGAAATAAATAATCTCATAGGGCCCATTCCTACTGAATTGAGTAGGTTGATCCATTTGCAAGTTCTTTACCTCCATACAAATCAGTTCTCAGGTGCCATCCCCTCCTTCATAGGAAACCTTTCATCCTTGACTGAATTACAATTGCAATCAAATAATCTCATAGGCTTCATTCCTACAGAATTGGGTAGGCTTACCCACTTGCAAGTTCTTTACCTATGGGAAAATCAGTTGTCAGGCACCATACCCTCCTCCATAGGAAATCTTTCATCCTTGACTAACTTGTCATTGTCAATAAATAATCTCATAGGTCCCATTCCTATTGAATTGGGTAAACTAACCCAACTACAACTTCTTTACGCATGGAGAAACAAACTTAGTGGAAGCATACCAAATTCCATTAGAAGTTGTTCTAAACTTGAGCAACTTACCTTAGAGAATAATTTGCTAAGTGGAATGGTGCCTATGGAGTTAGGTAAGTTGTTGTTGCTTAAAAGAGTTAACTTAAAATACAATCACCTTGTTAGTGGGAGCAATAGTTCATTGACTTTTATTATTGCTCTTACAAATTGCTCTCATCTTGAATATCTAAATATTGCTCAAAATTATCTTACTGGTGTTTTGCCTCCATCCATAGGCAACCTTTCTTCTAAGTTGTCTTTCTTGGACTTAGGAGACAACATGATAGGTGGAAGTATGCCCAAAGAGATTGGCAATCTTATTAATCTAACCTTCTTGAACTTCAATAACAATATTTTAAGGGGCTATATTCCATATGAAATTGGAAGACTCCACAAGTTGGAAATATTAGGTTTGAGTAGCAACAACCCTTATGGAACCATCCCAAATGAGATTGGTGAGATGCAAAGATTAGGATCTCTAAATGTTAGTTGGAATAATCTCTTTGGAAGAATTCCAAGTTCTCTGGGTAGACTCCAACAACTAAGAAGACTTTTTCTTCGTCACAATCAATTCTCAGGAGAGATACCCGCTAGTTTAAAGAGTATTCCAAATTTGGAGCTTGTTGATTTCTCTTACAATGTTCTAAGGGGAAAAATACCAGGAGAGGTTATGGCTAGTCTTCAGAATATTCAATTTTATCTCAATCTATCAAAAAATTTCTTGCAAGGACCATTGCCTATAGAGATAAGTAAAATTATAAATGCTCAAGCAATAGATATTTCTAGCAATCATCTTGATGGGGAGATTCTAGGGGCACTTGGGAATTGTATAGCCCTAGAGCATCTCAACCTCTCCCATAATGTATTTGAAGGTCTAATACCAGATGCACTTGGAAAATTACAGAATCTACAAGTTATTGACGTCTCCTATAATTTTCTATCAGGTACAATACCTAAGTCACTTGGACAACTAAAAGAGCTTTGTTATGTAAATATGTGTTACAATAATTTGACAAGTCAAATTTTAGAAGGTTTGTTTCCACATGGCAATGTTACTACACTATTCAAGGGAAATCCCAACCTTTGTGGCCCAAAAGAATATTTATCACCTGTATGTTCAAAACAGGGGCAAGAAAAGCATTTGCTTTTTATAAAATTAATACTCTCAAGTGTTGGAGTCACTGTCTTCATAATATGCTCTTTAATTTTGGGAATTATGTGGAACCAAAAGTTTTCAAGGCAGCAATTTGATATTTCAAACTTTTTTTTTAAAAGATTGGGGTATCAGAAGTTCACATATCAAGATCTCTTCATTGCAACAAATGGATTCAATGAAATAAATTTGCTTGGATCAGGTAACTTTGGTTCAATTTACAAAGGAGTATTAAGGGATGGTAAGATCATTGCTATAAAGGTTTTTAGCTTCCAAAATGAAGAAGGGCAAATAAGTTTTAAGTGAGAGTGCAAAGTTTTGGGAAGAGTTCGACATTGTAATCTCATTAGAGTCATAAGTGCATGTTCATACAATGATTTCAAAGGTTTAGTTCTCCAATTTGCATCTAATGGGAGTTTGGAAAAGCATTTGTATCTTGATAATAATGAGGAGGATGTTTGTGGATTGGGACTGAGTGAATGTTTGAACATTGCCATAGATGTGGCCCATGGCATGGAGCATTTGCATTATGATTCTCCTGTCCAAGTTGTGCATTGTGATTGAAACCTGGCAATGTGCTTCTTGATGAAAACGTGACAGCCCTTGTAACTGATTTTGGTCTGTCTAGGCTGACTAGTTCTACAAACTCTATGGATTCCATGAGTACAACACTCACTCTTAGAGGATCGATTGGTTACATCGCTCCAAGTACTTTTTTTTCAAATAATGACATCTACTTATTGTTTTTTTAAATATTCTTAAGAATATTATTAGTGCTAGATGACTTAATTGCAGAGTACGGATTGGGTGAAAGAGTTTCTACAAAAGGAGATGTTTACAGTTATGGGGTTTTATTATTAGATATGGTTACAAGGAAGAGGCCAACTGATTCCATGTTTGTGGAAGGCCTAAATTTACAAAAATGGGTGAGCTCAGCTTTTCCTAATATGCTACAAGATGTTGTTGATAGCATGTTATTGAGTAATGTGAATATGGAACAACATAAATGCCTTGTTTCTTTCATACATATTGGTTTGCTTTGTACAAATGGATCTCCTCAAGAACGACCCACTATGAGAGATGTAAGAAGAGCATTGAAGATTCTAAGAGATGATTTCATTGGAAGTGTTGCAACCACTTCCTATTTAACAAGAACCATATCAGATTTGATATTCAATCATAATGCTACTACACAAGTGGAAGGGATGTCTGAAAGCCAAAGTTCTACATACTAATTAATGCAAAAGCATAAAAAATATTTATAAGGTATATATTTTTACAATGATCTTTGTTATGAATTGCAATTAAATGATCATAATGAAAATTTAGAAATAAAGGTTAGATAAGTAATAGAGCCATATATATTTAGTCTAGGTATTTTACAGTAATTAAAAATTTATACCATATAATGTATGGAAGAGTTTGGGTTGTTCTATTTCTCATATAGTTTAAAGAGTTTAGGCTCATTGTAATACATAAGGTATCATTAACAGTTATTGATTAATAATAATATTAAATATCATTTTAGATCTATGAGATGTTTAATTAGATGTTTTTCTATGACTCAAGTTTAGCTAGTTCAACAAGTCTAATCAAGAATTTATTATTGTGCTTTTAGATATTGTCTTTCATAATGGCATGCAAACAAAGAAGAGGAAAGAAAGGAGTTACTGTTTTTTTAGATTCTCTTGAGGTTTTTGTGCTTATTCCTACCTTCCTACCAATTCTTCCATGTCAAAGTATCTACATTTATTGAAGATTGCAAATGAATTAATTGGACACATTTACATTACTTGAAATATAGGGCAATCCCATCTTTGCTTGATAGAAAATAAATGGTCTTGCAGGCCTTACATTCTGCTGTTGGGGTTGCAGTGTTTTGGTCAAGGAATTCAGTTTGACATTATCACTTGAAGCTGCAGTGACAAAGAGGTGGAAATTTGGAAGTATTGGGTTATGAATTTTACACTATTACTACTTTCTATGCCGGTTTTGGACTGAAGAGGATAACTTTCCTAAGGCAGTGAAACTTAAGATATACTGCCATTCAAAACTTGCCAATGACTGGTCCACAATTGCTGTAAAGGTGAGCTATTTTATTGAAAACATCATTCTTACATATACAAATGGCATTGTTTAAGATTCTTTGTGTGGGCTTTGTTGTTAGGCATGGCATCATCTGTTCCTGGATTCACTATCTTTGTTTCTGTGGTTGAGAGCTCAGTCTGTACATTGCTTACATTTGTGTTCCCAATACTGATTCACCTTAAAACTTTTAAATTTTCTCTAAATTTTTCAATAAAAAACCATTGATATGGCCATCTTAGTTTTTCGAATTCTTTTTGTTGTTTATGGCACATATAGAACATGTCCTGAGGTCTTTATTAACTGATTTGTATTCCCAAGCAGTTCAGTTGAGTACAAATACAGGTTCCCTTGCAAAAGTTTGAGTGAAGCAAAGTGAGAACTGAGTGTTGACATGTAAATAAAAGAGGGTTTCTTGTAAGCTGTACTTCTCATACGTGACAAGTTTGATGTTCAATTGTTCAGTGTGACACACCTGAACAAGCACTGGTTTATTAAGTAATTGTAAAGTCTTTGCACAGTCTGAGAAGATAACTTCTAGAAAATGCATTCTTTCACAGGCTTTCAATCTTATGCAAATTGAAATTCTTATCATATTTCAAACCAAACTGGGATGGCTTATTTGATAGCACCTATGGAGGATGTGCATGATTTAGTGGATTCATTTTGCATTCTATTTTCAGCACAGGCTACAGAAAACCTAGTGATGGCTTGTAAATATTCTTCTTCCTGATCGCATAGATTACATATTTAGCACTTTCTGTGATTCAGATCTTAACAGGCGCTATCAGGAAAATTAGTTAAAAGAATGCATTTAGATTAGCTTTCTACATGCATTATTATTAAAATTTTTAATGTAAATTATATTTCTTCCCTAGAGTTTCTATTTGATTGAATTTATCAAACAGATTGGAGAGAAGCCACTAAGTGTTTAGCATTGGCATTCACTTGATGAGGGCCTCTTTTATTTTCAGGTAAAATGATATGACATTATTATGGAAGTGTAGAAAAGAAATGCATTTTTTGTTTTATTCAACTAAAGAGATGAAATGCTATACCCATGAACAATTCAACTTAGATAAATTGACTTTTTAAAGTTTAAATTGGTACTTAGTTTTATCAAATGGTATTAGGAATTAAGTTTATCAAATGGTATTGCTTTACTGGTTTAATTTATTGTTTTATTCAATTAAAGAGATGAAATGCTATACCCATGACCAATTCAACTTAGATAAATTGACTTTTTAAAGTTTAAATTGGTACTTAGTTTTATCAAATGGTATTAGGAATTAAGTTTTATCAAATGGCATTTCTTTACTGGTTTAATTCTTTAACTTCTAACTTCTAAGGAGGAGACTTATGTTCAAATCTTTACCAAAAAGGGCTTTACCTTAATCCTTTCATAATTACCTTATTAGTAATCATCTTATTAGTCCCAGTACTACTAGTCCCTTAAATGAACAATGAAAAGTTATATAGCTTAATCTTGTCGTAATTTCATTTATCATTTCATCCTCATGCTTTACTTAATATAACAAGTTTCAAACATAAAAATTTTATTGTGTTGAAATAAAAGGCTATGGAACATACCAACTTCCAACCCATACCTCTAATAGAGCTATTGTATAGTTGATAGTTACATACTCATGAGAAGGGTGTATCGTCTAAATTTTTTCGCACCCTTACCTTCGGGCTAAAGGATCCGTGCCCTGGAAGGGGGATGCGAGAAGGATGGGACAATACCTCGGACGGAGAGGCCCTTTGAAGGTCACGCCTCTCGGGGGAGGGGTATAAGGGTGAATTTTCGACGGATGGTGGGGTTCACCAGGAAACTTTGAGTGGCGTTTCCACGCCTAGGTTGAGAATGGGTTTGATGTGTTCATTTTATATTCAATCATTCATATTCCTAGGTTGGCCAAAATGAATCTAAGCTATTCTATATGAAATTTCGGGTTTATATGCAGACAACAAACATGAATGAATCTTAAATACAGAGACTATGTGAAATGGAAAGGAATACACCTGATTCCTGATGTCTGATGAAGATTCTGAAGCTTGTAGGAGTCCAGATCGTCCCGGATATGACAGGATCGTCTGTAATTGTATAGAATCATCTCAAATCACAGGAGATCATCTGAGATAAATTGTCAGCGACCTGATGAATTCGCAGACGAATTCGTCAAAAACCTGCAATCATGGAAACAGACACCAAAAACCAAAAATGCAATTGCAAGAATGATGCAAAATGATAGAAATAATAGTATAGATGCTTAAATAATAAATCCAGATAGCAAATCAAATGGGAAGCACTGTTTTAATAACTTATTTTAAATTTTATCATGCAAATATGCTAAATGAGGTGAACTCCAGGATGCAGAACAGAAATAAATCGATCTAATGCATAATTAAATAAGAGAGAAAGGTAGAAAGCGCAAACTCGGGGCTCTGGTTGCCCCCAATATGAACTGCAATCGAAATCATCTACAATCATACGAGATCGTCGCCGATCTCGTCAGGATCATCCGAAATCGTGTTGGATCGCCTGCGACGATCCGAGCTTCCTCCGGTTGAAACACAGTAAAATCCTGCAATAAAACCTAAAAATACAAATGCAAATGATGCGGGCGAGGATGTTCTAATACAACAAAAAACTAGAGTTGCAGGGAAATGATCAGTCTGGGGGATAAACTGGGAAAATCCCAAGTTTATATAGGATTAGGGGGAGGTTAGGAGGTTGGGGATCATCCCAATCTAGGAGATCTCCAACGTAGGAATCTCCAACCGCGTAGACACGCTTCTGCCCGAGTTGGAGAGGTTGTTGAAATAGAAGCTAATTATAAAAATTTGGTTTTGGGACGAAATCGTCTAGACGTTCTATCCCAGACGAATTCGTCCGATCCGGGATGATATCGTCAGATCGACGACGATATCGTCCAACGGTCAAAACAAATTCTAAAAATGGCACGAAAAATGAGGTGAGCGGTTAACGAGCGGTTTTGGGGTTAAAATTCAAATTTTTATCTTTTTACTGATGGTTTAACTACGCCAATTTTAGGGTGCTACATTTTGCCCCCTCTTTAGCAAATTTTCTGAAGAAAATGCGTTAAAGACGAGTTCTTCATGCTTTATAAGAAAGCAAAAATTTACTCCATTTTTTAGACGACGATTCTAGGTCGAATCGTACAACTGCTTGCTATGGTGCCCCCTCCGAGTTTTTACCCAAATCGAACGTTTGAGGTAAAAGCGCGAAAAAGAAAAATTAAAAAAAAATGTTGTTTTTAAATAAAAATAGGAAAAATAGGGTAAAACCCTAATTCATTTTTACTGTTCACTTTCACTGTTTCAGAGCTCTGCAGGTGAAATGGTGGAAACAACACACAGATCGACAGAGGTCCGACGCGGGTTGCGGGTAAGGATCTAAACCTAGTTTATTATGTTTTTAGCTTGATTTGTTTAATTTTTTAGTTGAATTTTAATTGTTTTTGGGCGTCGCGACCGTTTTTAGGCCGTCGACGACGTCGGGATGAAATCGTCCCAATTCTACCGAAATCGTCCCTAGATCGTCGATTTCGTCCGAGGACGAAATCGAAGAAATAGGGGCGATCCCGTCCAATAAGGGGCGATTCCCAAATTGACGAATCGGAGACGATTTCATCCTATTAAGGATGATTTGGCTAAATTTGGTACGATATCGTCCAATAATGGGCGATATCATTTTTTTTTATGAGATGAAATTAATTTTAATCGATTTTAATGATTATGTACTAATGATTTTTGCTTTTTTATTGTTTATTTTGCAGAGGGGATTACTAAAGAGTCGGGAATGGAAATACGGGGGGCTCAGAGATGATGTAGCCGCGCTCGATCAGGCCGAGCGAGACAGGCTAGCAAAGGTTGGATTACAGCATGTGGCAGAGATGCCACAAATTCCTATGGACATGGGGCTACTGACGACCCTAGCAGAGAGATGGTATCCGGGATCATCCTGCTTTCGGCTACCGACAGGGGAGATGGCTCCCACTCTAGAGGATGTATGGAGGATCTTGAGGATCCCCATATATGGGCGATTCATGACTCCTTCGGCCAATCAGGGCCATGCTATGATGCGACTGTGCATGGACCCGAGCTTCGCCCTGGAGAAGGGCGGAGTGAACATCGAGGCATTGAGATGCCTGGGGCATCTCGATTGACCCGAGTTTTGGTAGGGGTGGTGGGTGGCCTACTTCTATGCCACCAGAGCGGATGCAGGTTACCGTGGCTCCTCTTAGATGTGGTCTGCGACATGAGAGACCACGATTACAGGTTTTCTTGGGGTCTTTTTGTACTATGCCGCTTGTATAGGATCCTCTACGAGGTCGTATACAAGGGAGGTCGATGTCTGGTATTGACATCGCTACTACAGGTTTGGTGCTGGGAGCACATTGCAGTACGGAGGCCGGTAGGGCTTCCACTGACAGGAGTTGACCGGGAGAGACCCCGGGTTTTCTATTGGTGGCTCCAGAGAGGGTCACAATGACGGATAGATCTGTCGATGTCTCGAAGGTTGCTAGACGACCTCATCCCAGATCAGATCACCTAGAGGCCATGGAGAGAGCATCCAGGGTGGGGAGAGGATGGACAGGAGCTGGCTCGCATTAGGTGAGTCTTCTGGTTGAGGATGGAGCGGGGAGAGGTGGAGCTCCACCGCTACGATCGAGTTTTGAGGTAGTTCGGTCTACAGTAGGGGATCCCTTCTCTTAGGGATTACGAGTACTCCCAGACTATCCGGGATAATACTACACTGAGTGGGGCTCTAGACATGTAGTGGTTCTAGAGTCAGGACGCTGACGATGCCCCCATTCAGCCAGTGGATGGGGACGATGCTGGGGTGGCAGACGGATATGATGCCTGGTATGCAGGCATCCACCCTCCTCGGATGACGAGGGCACAGGGTCCGATGCATGCTATTGTGCAATGGATGGGGAGGCGGCGCCAGGTTGCCATCGATGCAACGAGGAGTCATAGAGGGAGGGATCAACGATGGCCTCCTCAAGAGAGATGTCGGAGAGTGCCACAGGCTTCGAAGAGACCACAACAACCAGAGAGGAGGGAGGAGGGACTCCCTTCTCAGTAGAGGGAGAGGCCACCATCGCCCGATAAGGGCAAGGGTGTCGAGGTGGGGGAGAGCAGCGAGATGGCGGCTCTCCGAGCGGAGAATGCTCGCCTACGAGCTCAGGTGCAGACGCTGCAGGATGAGGCTACATGACTCAGGGCTCAGAGCGGAGGGGCGAGCATGCGGGAGCTGGCATGGGCTATTGCTTAGATCGTGTTCTATCAGGGAGTATACTTCCAGCTAGTTCCAGAGGGCCAGAGGATACAGCTGCCAATCGGCATTACGGAGCCGATCAGGATGGGGTCATCGAGGACATCCTCACGATCGACGTCGAGGACCCACGACACAGGATGGACTGCGATGGGACCACCTCCTCCACCTCAGGGTGGGAGAGGAGATGAGGCTGAGAGCTCGAGGGCTTCTCGAGACTAGCTGCATATTGACTATAGACTATATAGTTTTGAGAGGATTGAGTATGCCAGGGTATAGATTGTGGCATACCAATCCGTTTTGATATGATGTACATATATTTCTTGTTAAATATATATATATATATATATATATATATATATTCTTTTTGTGATATGACTTGTGCATATGTTTTATGATGCTTTAATATTTTAATTGTTGATTGATTATTCATGTAATTATGTCATTGAAAATATTATAATTTTTATGTCGTGCCATAAAATTTAAATGAAATAATCTGATGTAAACAAATTGGTTGTTGTGGTGTGATTTGATGAAAAAATAAAGTGACTTCTAACAATAATTTCAAAGGACATTGTCACTCGCTAGGTCATTAAGCTAATCCCAGTAGAGAAATATTGCTAAAAGTAAAAGGGTGCTTAAGAGACTTTCTTAAGACTTTTGTGATGTGATGATGAAAATTGATGATGGTGATGATTTGTTTTCAGATGTCCATGAAAATATTATGCATGAATTTTTTTTTTTAATTTAAATATGATTTTTGCTAGGCATAAAATTCCTAAGTGTGATAGAAATTTGAACAATTGCCTAGGAATTATACCATCGTCGCAAAAAACTGAATGTTGACATAATGAAATGAAATAGGAAAGTTTTCGTTCTTTTTAAAGCACAATTGTGTAACATAATGATTTAAGCCATATGCTTTTATGGATTAAATAAATGGGAAATAAAATTATAATGATGGCTTGCGCTAGGCATAGAATTTTAGGTATAGACTTATACCATCATCGCGAAATCCAAGGAAGAAATTGATATAATAGTTTTATTGCATAGTTGATTTTTGATTTTGAGATAAACAGAAAATATAAGATGAGGACTTGCACTAGGCATAAAATTCCAATTTAGGTTTAGGAACTATACCATCGTTGCGAAAGTCGAAAATATATAAATGTGACTTTATTGCTAGATTTTTGAACATGTTTTGAAAGAAATTTTGGATTTTGAAAAAAAATGTATTTAATTGTTTTTATGCTAAGCCAATATTCTCAAGTAAGAAAATCAAATTATTCCAGAAGATTTGCATAAATATTTTAAATTATCTCAAAGACAAAATTGACATTTATAAGGAACCCCGTGTGCATATGTGAGTTCATTGCCGATCTTGATCTATCATAATGATACAAAATCTCTCAAATACAAATGTGTGTGCAATTGTATTGTTCATTTACCAATTTTGAGCAAGATAATTTGATACAAGTAATTTGAATTAACCAAAAGAGTGTTCGTTGACCATGATTTATATGCATATAACCGTACCAAACTACTATGTAAGTCAGGTCATCAAGAGCTAGCTGATCCATAAGTAGACATAGGTCTGTACAAAAGAAGGTCGCTAATGTAACAGACATATCACCACGCTAGGAGTTACCCAAGGCCAAGCGGGTTGGGCACAAACCACTTGTTATGGGGCTTACCTCACACTTTTTGAATAATTGAGAATTCCAGGGATTCAAGCTCATTCACCCTTATTTTCTTTTCAAAGGGTAGGGGAAGGGATTTTATTGCTTTTTTGCTTTTTCTTTTCTTTTCTCTCTATTTTTTTTGTTTTATTTTTTTTGCTTGATACTGAGATAATGCTGAAATATTGCTGAGATGGTGCAAAATGCTACTGAAATAATGCTTCTTTTTCTCATGCTTTTTCTTGTTTTTCTTTTTCTTTTTCTTTTTCTTGCTATACTAGGGATACTTGCTCGGATTGGTTGTAGAGCAAGGGATTTTTATTCTGGGCAGGGGTGAGCTTGTCCTTTTGTCAATTCTCAAAGATTCTAGACCATGTGCATGATAGGATAGCAGGGGAAACTTTTCGCTCAAGAGACCACTTCTACTATGTAGCATCATTTTGAATTTGCAATGAAATCATTTTAATGTGAAAAGGTATACTTGGTTCAAGTAAATAACAAGATCAGTTCTCTATGCTCAAAACTTTATTTAATTCAACTATGGACTTTGATATAAGAGAGATTAATAATCATACCAAAAAGATCAATATATTTATTCATGTGAGTGTGAAAGTGAGGGATTCCAAATAAATGCTAATTTATCCAAAATAACTAAAAATATAACTGCAATACTTCAAGAATTGACAAGTGCAAAAATAAAAGATGTTTTTGAAGATTTTGATGATTTTGATTTTTTTATATTTTGATTTTGATTTATGAATTGAGAGAATACATAATATTACTATTTTTTGAAATTTTTATATGAATTTACTAAGAATGAGACAAGATGTACAATATATACAATGACGAAATTACCATAATTATGCGTAATAGCGCTTAAGATGCATAATGTTCATAGGTTCTTTAAGATCTTTACCATCTAAGGTAGCTAATCTGTATGCTCCCGATCCAAATTTAGCAGTGATGATATATGGCCCAAGCCAGTTAGGTTCAAATTTACCTTTAAGGTCTTTAGTTGCATTAGTATTTTTTTTATTTTCTTTTAAGACGAGGTCGTCGATCTCAAAGGATCGATGATGAACTTTCTTAAGATATGCTCGTTTGAGCTTGTTCTGGTAGGCTCGAAGATGCTCCAAAGCATTGATGCGCTTCTCATCTAGGAGTTCCAACTGACTAAATCTGCCAACACGATATTCATCTCCTACTTCAGTATCTTGAAGTAGCAGAGCCAAAGAAGGAACCTCTAATTCAAAGGGAAAAACAACTTCAGCGCCATAAACCAAAACAAAAGGTGAAGTGCCCGTGGGAGTACGAACGCTAGTTCGATAAGCCCACAAAGCAGGATATAATTGAATGTGCCAATCTCGGCCAGATTTATTGACCAGTATTTTGAGGATTTTAATTAATGTTTTATTAGATGCTTCTGCTTGGCCATTACCCTGAGGATAATAGGGAGTGGACCAACGATGTTGAATTTTATATTTTTGACATAGTTTCTTTACATATTTATTTTTGAAACAAGTTCCATTATCCGAGATGAGATTTGCAGGAATTCCAAACCTACAAATAATTTGATTAAAAATAAATTTGGAAACTTGAGTTCCAGTGCAAGAAGCTAAGGGCATAGCTTCAACCCACTTCGTAAAATACTCGATGGTGGTTATGATGAATTTGTGTCCATCAGATGACACAGGATTGATTTTTCCAATAATATCTAAGCCCCATTTTGAAAAGGGCCAAGGAGATGAAATAGCCTGCAGTTCTTGTGCAGGCGCATGGACAAGGTCAGCATGTTTCTAGCACTTGTCGCAATGGCGCACGTAATCATGTGCATCATTCTCCATGGTAGGCCAAAAATATCCTATCCTAAGGAGCTTCTTAGCAATGGCGCTACCACTAAAGTGTCCCCCACAAGATCCATCGTGGGCTTCACTCAAAGCTGATCTAGACTCTCCTAGATTCAAACATCTCAGTAGGATACCTTCAAAAGATCTCCTATATAAGGTATTGCCAATTATGACGAAGTGACTTGCTCGTCTACGCAATAACCGATGCTGGTTTCTATTAAAACCTTCAGGGAAGGTCCCATTTTGAAAAAAATTGAGGATATCAGTGTACCAAAGTTCAGGAGTGGTTTCGTTGATTAGAAACACGTCCAAAGGTTCCAAGCATGATTTAATTGAAGCGGGTTCCTGGAGTCAACGAATAATGATGGTAGCATATTCGTCATCTAACTCCAAGGGTAAAAGAGATGCAGCTACGGCCATAGCATCAACCGCACGATTGCTAGTTTTAGGAATAGCTTCCAAGGTAACTTGATCAAATAAAGATATTAATTGTAATACATATGCTTTATATGGGCACAATTTATCATCTCTGGGTCTGATAAACATCATTAATTTGATTTATAACAAGTTGAGAATCACCGAAAACTAATAGATTTTTAATTTTTAGTGCCATGGCAGCTCGTAATCCAAGGATTAGAGCCTCATATTCAGCAGTGTTATTAGTACAGGCAAACGTTAATTTAAAGGATAGAGGTATGAGGTGTTTCTATGGAGATATCAAAATAATACCCGCACCAGCCCCACTCATGCATCGGGCTCCATCAAAGTATAAGGACCATTGCTCCAAATGATCTACCTCTAATTTAAGGCATTCGTCAGGAAACTCAATGACGAGGGGATGGGTGGATGCTAAGGGTGCAGCAACTAATTGATCTGCTATGATTTGACCCTTAACAGACTTTTGTCCTATAAACGTGAGTTCAAACTCGCTTAGCGCAAGAACCCACTTTGTTGTGTGACCAGATAAATAAGGTCGACTCATGAGATACCGCAAGGGATCGAATTTAGCAATAACGTATGTTTTTTGACTGAGCATATAATGGCGTAGTTTCTGTGTAGAAAATATGACTGCTAGACATAACTTCTCTAATGTTGTGTAGCGGGTTTCATAACTAATTAATGTTCTGCTAATGTAATAATTAGCACGCTCTTTCTTCTCATCATCAAGTTGAGCTAACATAGCTCCTAAAGCAAAATTTGAAGCAAAAATATACAAGATAAATGGGCGATCCGGTCTAGGTGGCGAAAGTACAGGTGGGTTAAGAAGATATTGTTTGAGGAGTTCAAATGCTTCCTGACATTCATTGTCCCAATGGAAAGAGACATCCTTCTTAAGAAGCTTAAGAAAGGGTCCGATTTTATCCGCCAGCTTATCGATGAAGCGACGGATGGCTTGAAGCTTACCTTGTAGACTCCGTAATTCAGATATATTTGTGGGTGCGGGCATATCGCTGATAGCCGCAATCTTGAGAGGGTCAATTTTGATGCCACGTAAAGAAACTATAACCCCCAATAATTTATCGGACTTAACTCCGAATATACATTTGGCTGGATTCAATCGGATAAGATATTCCCTTAACCGATTAAATACTTTTCTCAAGTCATCTAAATGGTCATCTTCTTTAGTAGAACGAGCTATAATGTCGTCTACATAATCATGTAGTATATCATGCATCATATCATGAAAGATATAAGTCATGGCTCGTTGATAGGTTGCACCTGCATTCTTTAAACCGAATGGCATCACTTTCCAACAAAAGGTCCCCCAAGGGGTAATAAAGGCTGTTTTAGCCTGATCTTCAGGAGCTATCCTGATCTGATTATAACCAAAAAATCCATCCATTAAGGATATCATTCCACTCCCAACAGTAAAATCAATGATCTGATCCATGTTGGGAAGGGGAAAATCATCTTTAGGGCATGCAACATTAATATCTCTAAAGTCTGTACAAACCCTAACCTTAGTAGCTTCTTTCTTAGTTACTGGAACTACATTCGAGATCCATTCAAAGATAATCAATGGCTTGTATAAAAATAACATTCAAGAGTTTTTCTAACTCTCCTTTGACTAGTAAGGCCACTTTAGGATGCATTTTTCTAAGTTTCTGTTTAACAGGTTTAGCATCCGGATGGACTACTAGGTGATGCATAACTACATAAGGGTCTAAACCTCGCATATCTTCATATGTCCAAGCAAAGACATCTTCATATTCTTTAAGAAATGCAATGTATTTATCCTATTTTTCTTGACTCAATTCTGATCCGATGTTGATTATGTGAGGGTTATCCTCGGTTCCAATGTTAATTTTTATGACATTTTCTACTTCCATGTGTAGATCTCTCTCAAAATTAGGTGGGGCGGGTGAAACGCCCAATTCCTGTAATTCTTCCAAGGTTAGCTTGGATAATTCATCTTGAGGAGTCATGGCCTCAAGCTGGGCTATAGTAGGTATAGAGCCATCAAAATAAAATCCATTATGTAATAATTCCTCAACGGAGACATCATGGAAGATATCTCCCTCCAACTCATCGTCGGATTCAACGATCATCTCAGGATAAGCTATAGATAGCATATTACATGTGAATGGCTTATTCGTTAAATGCAAAACATCGCGTTCATCTAAATAATCTTGGTAACATATAAGATGGTCATCATCCTCGAATGGTTGACCCTTACTAGAAAATAGGCCCACACCACATCGGGCGGGCCATGGCTCTACCTCAAAAGGTTCTTTCATACCATCTTGGAAAGGTCCCAAACCTTTCCCTTTATATCCCAATTTAAGCATTATAGGTTTGGCTTTAGTATACTCATTAGTAAAATAACATCGAGCATATCCATCATAATGAGTTCTGATGTTTCTGGGTATTCTACCCCAGCCATATCCCTTATAAATAAAGGCACAACTCCCGACTTGGTAAATACTTCCCATAGGCTGTGGGAGGCCCAAGGTACGAGGAGATGGTGGCAATTTATTTAAAACAAGGGAATCTTGCATAGAAACATTCGTTTCTTCTGATATAAGAATTTTAGATAGATCGGGTAAGAGCTCATCAAGAAGAGCATAAGAGGTAGAAGGAATATTTCCTACGTCTTCTGATGCGGAGAATATGCATTTGGTGGATATAGACGGTGTAGAGGTGTCAATAGATGGGTCTATTATAGGTATAGAAGTTATAGGAGTAGAACAAGAGACATGGGTTGTGGGATTAGGATCTTTCTTAGGTCCTAATGCGGTTTGTTCAGAAGATGGTTGAGCTATATGTGAAGGTGCATCTGATGGAGAAGAAGTAGATGACATTGTGGGTGTGAGTTTCACACGTTTAGATGGATAATGAGAATTAGGATGTGTGGATGACAACATGGGGCAAAATTGAACTCCAATAGGTTCTGCCAAAGCACACATATCAAAGGGTCTTGGATCACCATGAATGGTAACCAACTGATTCTTAAATTCAAATTTAACACATTGATGTAAAGTTGAGGGAACAGCTCGCATCGCGTTGATCCAAGGGTGACCCAAGAGTATATTGTACGATGCAGGGCAATGTACAATAAACACAGTCGTATCCAAGGTTCTTGGACCAACCTGCAATGGAATGGTAATAACTCCACACGTTTCTTGTGTTTCGTCATTGAAAGCTTTTATAATCATATCAGTTCTTTTCATTTCATCACTTCTAAACCCAAATATTTGGTAGAAGTCAAAAGTGCAAATATTTAAAGATGAACCATTATCAATCAAAACTCGTTTGACTCGCTACATCTCCAATTAAGGCGGTAATATACAAGGGGTTATCTTTATGTAAACTATGTTGAGGTATGTCTCTATCCCGAAAGTCAATACAATCAACTTCACGAGTTATTATAGTATTGGCCATGTCTTGAGGGTGAATGTCTTGTGGTACCATCATCTGGCTTAATGTGAGCATTAATTCATCTCTATGTGTGGGAGAAGATCTTAAGAGGTCCAAAAGGGAAATTCTAGCCGTAATATTTGATAATTGTTCATTAATATTATAAGGAGGTTTAGGTTGAACATTAGGTGCATGATTCCCTTTATTAGGAACCTTCAAAACAAATGGAGTTGATCCACCATTCTGAATTTGATCTTGTTGAGAATTTTGAGCCTGTTGTCTAGTAACAGCTTCGATGGTACCCACAATATTATTCTACGGATGATGAATGGGTCTTGGTCTAGCGTTTATAGCTAACTCATTAGAAAGTAATTGGTGGGACGATGGTCTAGTAGTGACTCTTCTTGGAAATGGTTCTTCTGGAACCATATGACTTGTGATAGGGTGAATAGTATCCGATTCATCTTCAGAGCTATTCGATTGATTTGATGTGATTTCCATATCACTCTTAGTCTCATATTCTGTATCACTAAGATCAGGTATCTAAATATTATATAGAGGCCTGGTTGTAACCACGGATAAAGTTGTGTCAAAGGTTTCCAGATCATGAATAGGTAAATGCCCACTAATAGTTCCTACATATCGGGTAGGAGGAGGAACATTATGATGTTCAATTTGATTAGCCACCTCCTTACCATGTTTTGGTAAAGGATGTTGAAAGATGTCCAATGACTGATTGGCGTTCTGATTCTGGTTTTGTGTGATGTTCTATTGAGTGTTATTAGGAGGATTTTGCTTAGGTTGAAAGGCTTGTACCTCCATCTCATTGTTATCAATCAAGTCCTGTATTTTATGTTTTAATCTTTTACAAGAGTTGGTAGTGTGTCCAGGTCCTCTATGGAAGTCACAATGTAAATCTGCTCTGTATCCGGGTATAGTTGGATCAGGTTCCCGGATATTTGGTAATTGAATCAAGCCTCGTTCTAATAATTGTGGTAGAATAGTTGATAAAGGTTGATTTAACCTAGTAAATTCTCGAGGAGGTCTATCAGGAGGTTTCAGTACAAACTTCTCCGTTGTCTTTGCAGCATTAACATTAGCAATATTTCTGCTATCAGTGACTCCATCACCCACAACTTGTTTATTCTTATATTGATTTCTGGATGTTTTCTCATCGTCTTTCTTTTTAAGTTGACCTCTCCTAATGAGAGCATCTTCCACTCTTCGGGCTAAGTCTATAGCCTGATCGAAGGTGGTCAAGGTAGCAGTTGATAATTCGTAAGATAGTTGCTCTTGCAAATTATTAATAAAGATGTCCAACATCTCCCTATAAGGTAACACAAAGTGCAATTTTCCTATCAATTGTCTCCACCTAGCTAGGAAATCAGCAAAGCATTCATCTTTGTCTTGTTTTAAGTTATACAAATCTTTAATGGTCACATGTCTTTCGATATAGGCACTAAATTGATGAACAAAAGACTCGGCAGCTTCTTCGAAATTCCTCAAAGAATTAGTGGGTAATTGATAATACCACTCTAATGCCATTCCTCCCAAGCTTTTTGGGAACATTTTTAGTAATAACAAGTCATCATGTGATATATCATGACATGCTATCCTAAACATACGAAGATGCTCTATGGGATCTTCCGTTCCTTTATATATGGGCAGGACAAGCATAGGAAAATGTTTAGGATACGGCTGTGCTACAACTATAGGATCTAAAGGCTGACTACACATCTCTCGATAATTGTACGAGGGTCGGTAGGGATCTATCTGGTCCATGCGGGAAACTAACTATTTCACCATGGTTTCAAGATTACTAGTTTGTCCACCATATTGGTTCGGTGGGACATAGGTATGGGATTTATGAGTGTATGATGGTGTGGCATAAGGATTAGATGCTATATTGCTATTATGCAAAGTGTTGGTAGGAAGAGTATTATGAAGGGGATTTGTAATAGTATTATGTTGTATCCCAGATTGTTGGTAATTGGTGTTTGGTTTTGTTTTGGGTTTTTGTTGATTTGAGGTATGTTGCTCAATAGCTTGGCAAAATAGAGCAATAAATGATGGTTTCTTTTGTGTGGGAATGGCCCTAGGCTTGTTAACATACACTTTAGGTGGTTGAGTAACCTCGTTGTTGTTGCATGTTCCGGATCGCAATGGCCTACTATATCCAAATTGGATGGTCCAGCTTGATCACTCTCTTGTTCAATAAAGGACAAGGGATTAGTGCGTGTGTGAAATACGTCTTCTAGAGTTGCTTGAGTGTCACTAATTCGATCCTTGTCCATATGGACTGCTCTATTAAAAACACCGATATTTGTGTTAATGAACTTCCAAAATTGTTCCATGTTTTCAAAAGTGATAGCTCCTCCCGGAGACATTTTAGGGGATGAGGATCCTTCCTCTTTATTAATTTCTTCTTGTTCATTTGCTACAGCAAGCTCTTCTTCTTGCTGGTCTAGGATTTCTTCTTCCTGAACTTGGTCCTCAGGAGGGACATTTTGGTCAATTAATGGTCTTCCTAACCAATCTTCTTCTTCTTCGGTTTGTTTTCCATTCCTAAGTCTAGGCATTGTGCTAAACTTAGGTTTTAGCAAATATATATATATATATATATATATAATATATATATATATATATATATATATATATATATATATATGCGATAGGGTTGAGAGGTATATATTTTAACTATATACCTACTATAATACTTAAAAAGGAAATGTTTTGTCTTTTTTTTTCGTTTTTTTTTGTTTTGTATTATTATTTCACAAGTATAAAAATAACAAACAACATGCTAGTTGCAAGAAATAACAATAGTAAAAAGAATGACTTAGTTTTCTATAAATAGTTTATGGATATCGTTGATAGGATCAAGTTCATCAGGAGTCATGAAATGCTCCTCTTCAAATTGGAAGTGGTTTTTCAAGAACTTGACAAAGTGTGCTATGGTAATATGATCTACTTCAGACTCTGACTTGTAAAAATAAAGTTCATGGCAATATTCTCGATACAACACAACTCTAGGAACTCTATTCCATATTTTTCTATCCGTAAGAACGACTTCTTGATCCTCTATACGAGATAGAAACTTATGTACTACAACTGCATTCTCAAGGTATTCCTCAAAGGTGTACAATTCTGAAGACACAAGTGCTCTTTTATTTGCTAACCACCTATGGCAAGCTCTCTAGAGTTCATGGTACAAAGTCACCTGATCGGGATCCAGGATTCTATCTAGGACAAACCTCTTAATTTGCCTAAGTTCTGCAGATCTAGATTCAATAATACCCAATCTCCTATCAAGTTCATCCCACAAAGGTTGGACTCTATTTGTTTGAGGTACTCTAAGCACATAAGTAATCTCTATGGTCGTTAATTGATTTTCAACATTTATGGTGACAACTCGTCTTCTATTATAATCTACCATCTAAATATGATATGTAAATTTAACAGTTTTCTAATGATTCTAGATGTTCTTAATAATGTGTTTTTTTTTTTTTTTGGATTGTTTTCAAAAGGTGTTTTAGTTTCACGTCGGGTTCACCAAAATGTATCGCCCAAATTTTTCGCACCCTTACCTTCAGGCTAAAGGATCCGTGCCCTGGAAGGGGGATGCGAGAAGGATGGGACAATACCTCGAACGGAGAGGCCCTTTGAAGGTCGCACCTCTCGGGGGAGGGGTATAAGGGTGAATTTTTGACGGATGGTGGGGTTCACCAAGAAACTTTGAGTGGCATTTTCCACGCCTAGGTTGAGAATGGGTTTGATGTGTTCATTTTATATTCAATCATTCATATTCCTAGGTTGGCCAAAATGAATCTAAGCTATTCTATATGAAATTTTGGGTTTATATGAAGACAACAAACATGAATGAATCCTAAATACAGAGACTATGTGAAATGGAGAGGAATACACCTGATTCCTGATGTCTGATGAAGATTCTGAAGCTTGTAGGAGTCCAGATCATCCTGGATATGACAGGATCATCTGTAATTGTACAGAATCATCCCAAATCACAGGCGATCATCTGAGATCAGACAAGATCATCGATGACCTGACGAATTCGTCAGACGAATTCATCAGAAACCTGCAATCATGGAAACAGACACCAAAAACCAAAAATGCAATTGCAAGAATGATGCAAAATGATAGAAATAATAGTATAGATGCTTAAATAATAAATCCAGATAGCAAATCAAATGGGAAGCACTGTTTTAATAACTTATTTTAAATTTTATCATGCAAATATGCTAAATGAGGTGAACTCCAGGATGTAGAACAGAAATAAATCGATCTAATGCATAATTAAATAAGAGAGAAAGGTAGAAAATGCAAACTCGAGGCTCTGGTTGCCCCCAATCTGAACTACAGTCGAAATCGTCTACAATCGTACGAGATCATCGCCGATCTCGTCAGGATCATCCGAAATCATGTTGGATCGCCTGCGACGATCCGAGCTTCCTCCGATTGAAACACAGTAAAATCCTGCAATAAAACCTAAAAATACAAATGCAAATGATGGGGGCGAGGATGTTCTAATACAACAAAAAACTAGAGTTGCAGGGAAATGATCAGCTAGGGGGATAAACTGGGAAAATCCCAAGTTTATATAGGATTAGGGGGAGGTTAGGAGGTTGGGGATCATCCCAATCTGGGAGATCTCCAACGTAGGAATCTCCAACCGCGTAGACACGCTTCGCCCGAGTTGGAGAGGTTGTTGAAACAGAAGCTAATTATGAAAATTTGGTTTTGGGACGAAATCGTCTGGACGTTCTGTCCTAGATGAATTCATTCGATCTGGGACGATATCGTCATATCGGCGACGATATCATCCAACGGTCAAAACAAATTCTAAAAATGGCACAAAAAATGAGGTGAGCGGTTAACGGGCGGTTTCGGGGTTAAAATTCAAATTTTTATCTTTTTACTGATGGTTTAACTATGCCAATTTTAGGGTGCTACAAAGGGTAAATTGTCTTCCATAAGACTTGTTGACCCACCCACAAGTTCTCAACCTCCATACAAATCAGTTGTCAAGTGCCATCCCCTCCTCCATAAGAAACCTTTCATCCTTGACTTACTTGGAATTATCAACGAATAATCTCATAGGTCCCAATCCTACAAAATTGGGTAGGTTGTCCCATCAACACATTCTCACCTCTTTAAAATCAGTCGTTAGGCACCATCCCCTCCTCCATAGGAAACCTTTCATCCTTGATTGAATTAGAATTGTCAACAAATAATCTCACAAACCCCATTCCTAGTGAAACGGGAAGTTTGACCCATCTACGAACTCTCTACCTCTATACAAATCAGTTGTCAAGCGCATCTCCTCCTCCATAGGAAACCTATAAACATTGACCATGTTGGATTTGTTAGAAAATAATCTCACAAGTTCCATTCCACAAGAACATGGTACTAAGCTTGCCAATTTACAATATCTTTCTCTATGGGGAAATAAAATTAGTGGAAACATATCGAATACCACTGGAAATTATTCCAAACTAAAGAAACTTTACCTACATGACAATTTGGTAATGGAATGGTGCCTATGGAGTTAGGTAAGTTGTTGCTTAAAAAAATCAAGTTACAAAACAATCATCTTGTTAGTGGAAGCAATGGAACATTGGCTTTTCTTATTGCTCTTACAAATTGCTCCCACCTTGCATGGCTAGAAATTGGTCAAAATCATCTCACTGGTTTTTTTCCTCCATCCATAGGCCACCTTTCTTCCAAGTTGTCTATCTTGAAGTTATCACACAACAAGATAGGTGGAAGCATACCCAAAGAGGCTAGAAATATTGCTAACTTAACTTGGTTGAGCTTTAGGGACAATATTTTAAGGGGCCACATTCCACTTGATTTTGGAAGACTCCACAAGTTGGAAAGATTAGATTTGAACAACAAAAACCTTTATGGAATCATCCTAGATGAGATTGGTGAGATGCAAAGATTAGGATTGCTAAATGTTAGTTGAAATAATCTATATGGAAGAATTTTTAATTCTTTGGGTAAATTTCAACAACTAAGAATACTTTCTCTTCATCACAATCAATTCTCAGGAGAGATACTGTTGTCACATTTTGCATGGGGTGCCATGTTTTCAAATTTTGTAAGCTGCTCTTCCTTCCCTCCTCCTTTTCCCTTTCTCCATTTTTTCCTTTCTCCCTTTCCTGTAGTTTCATCCCTCCCTTTTTCCCTTGTACTTCCCCCAGTCAAATTCCAAAAACAGAGTAAGTATTCCCTGGAAAATTCTAAGTGTCAGGGTGCAACCCGACTTTGCAGTGAATTCGGGGTGCACCCTCAAGTTGGAACGCACTAGGGAATGTGAAGTGCAAAAGCAGACAGGAAATGAGCAGAATTTGGCTAAGTGTCAGAGTGCAACCTGACTTCGCAATGAAGTCGGGGTGCGCTCTTCTTCCTGTGTGCACTTGGGAAAGCAGTGTTTAGAAAATTAGCTAAGTGCTAGAGCGCAACCCAACTTCGTAGCGAAGTCGGGGTGCGCTTCCCTTTTTGTGCATAGTCCGAACAATGACCAAATCAGCTAAGTACCAATGCGCAACCCGACTTTGCAGTGAAGTAGGGCTGCACCCTTTGACCGATGCGCAGTTGGGCAAGATTCATCAAGCAAGCCCAGAAATAGGCTAAGGCATGGAGGCCTCCCCAACTGCATTGTTTCCCACCTGCGCTACTCGATAGTGCTCTGATCTTGAGCAAAGTTGGACAAACTTCCTTTCAAGGCAGACATGTGTCACTCATTAGAATTTGGTAAGTATCCAACCTTGTGATTCGAGCTAAGATGTGATGGAAACAAGGACAAGCATATACCGCACTACCTACGCCAGCTACCTCCATTTAAGCTGATGCAAATCTCCATCTACCATAGCTACTCGCATTCATGCTGACTAGAGGTTTCACCCAACCCGCTACCACATAGCTGTACAAATTTTAGGGAGACCTTACTGCAAGTACAGTCCTCGCCAATAGGAGTCAGCATCAGCAGCTCTTTCGTCGCTTTTGTCAGCGATTGTCTGGTCTGGGACTTTGTTCCCGTAATTGTAATCGGGGGGAACTTGGGCTATAAATAGCCACACCATTTCATTGTAAAAGGGTGGAAGGGGAATATACTACTAGGGAACCATTGTAGCTATACATTTGCTTCTGAATGTAAGACACATACTTGGCTCTTCTTACTTTCATCATTGTGTATGCTGCCTCTCCTTGTCATTTCTGCCTCATGTTTCTTATTCCATTATTTACTGTTATACTAAACTTTGGATTCCAGTATTTGATAGTTAAGTATTCCTGGAATGCATAGATAGAGGATACATAGGATGCATGATAGCTATAGTTTCTATGGTGTGTTGTGTGTTTAATTGTTTTTAGTAGTGGTTATTGATAGTTGTCGTGCTGCTTATTCCCCCCACCCAACTCCAATCACATTTGGATTCTATTTTTGCACTTTATCTCTTTCCTGCACTCTTAGCTAAAACACTAAAAACCCATAGGAAGTCGACCTTCTCTAGAGATTGGCACAGAAGGCATTCCTTCCTTTCGGCCTTTCAATCTAGTGGGTGAATCTAGGGCACATTATACCAAATCCTTTTCTCATGGTAGATTCGTAACCAACAGTTTCTCTGGCACGCCTGGTGGGACATGGAAGTTTCCCACCCCAAAATAGAATCGAAGCACTGGTGTTCACTTCATTGCTGTTAAAAATCATAACACCTGGTGATTCTTCAAGTACTTGAATACTCTCTAAGTTGGTGAAGATCGGTCTGAACGCCTTCATGCAAACGAGAAGGTGGAGAGCAAGGAATCCGAGAAATAAGCCTAACCTTTATGAAATCGAAATTGCCGCTCCAGGAGAGCGCGTCAGGCTGTCTGACCACCAAGCTCGCATAGAAGAATTCAAGCCCCAAATTGAAGATGTCGAGGCTAAAGAGCAATTTACATCCTTGAAAGGTATCGAAACCGAGTACACTATCAAAGGAGAAGAAGACATGGCTGCTCAGCAGAACGATGATGATCTCTTCCCAGCGGTAGACTCCACAGGGCCCTTGGCCCTAGTTGGACAGCAATTTGTGCCCCCCGCTGCCTTAAAGTCCATCCCTACATATGATGGCTATGATAAGACGACATACGAACACATCCAGGACATTCTAGCCCTGGCCGCACTACATTCCATCACAAACAAGAGTGTGAAGACCCATTTTTTGGCCCTTTCCCTAAGGGGAAAGCTTCTCTACTAGTGGAGATCACTGCCAGAGGGATCTATCACGGGGTGGCACCAGCTGGCCGACAAGCTCGTGAAAGGATGCAATGAGTCTGTTGATCCCTCTTATTTGTTACATCAATTCCAAAGCATATAGCGACACCCCCAAGAGGAGTTTTCAGACTTCAATATTAGGTTTGCAAGGTCTTGGAAATGAGTACCTCATGAGATTCGACCTTTAGCAAGACAGGCTATGCACTACTACCTGAGGTCTTTCAAATTAGACATCTGCCTATTGCTAAAGATAGCCTGAGTCGACTCATTCCCTACCCTGTATGAGGCTGCCCAACAAGCTCAAATAGATATCATCTCCATAGGTAGGCTCTCACATAGGGTACAGTCACCCATTTACCCTTACTTTCCTCAGTCCCAGTACCCATCAGCTTCTAGCGTGATATTGTCGACTTCAGGATAGCATCCCCAACAACAATGGAATCTGACACCAGTTGTAAATCCCTACGGCCCACCGCAAATACATTATCCTAATTCGCATCCTCCTCCTTCGCATTATCCAGAAATCCTAGCTTCCCCGTAGTATGTGCAATATTCTACACCTCCTCCATTGGCTGCATTACCTTCGCCAGCTCAGTTTTTGCCTCCAGACAATGATATTCAGAACAAAATCCTCCAAGAGGTACGAGCTCTGGCCTCTGGATATCACACCATGTCCAACGACATGACTATACTGAAGAAGAAATAGGCCCAGATGGACTTTGTTCCAAGGAGGCCATATCCTCCTCTGGCACTGACAAAATATCAAGCCACAGAACGGCAAGTTCAGAGGTGCCCTCTTGTAAGAAATGTTGCCATCGAGTACCAACCTAGTACTTTTGACCAGGTTAACTGGTGCACCACATGCAACGACCTGCATTCAGAAGAAGATTGCATACTACAACTTCATTACCTCTAGACTCTGGCGGACAATGCCATAGAGGACGAAGAACTTTACATGATCCTGGACGATGAAGGCAACTTTGCTGTCCTAGAGGAAGATCTGGTGTTGCCCCCTACCAAGGAAGACAAAAAATCTACTGAGATAGTTGCAGCCTAAGTGAAGCCCTTAAAGGTATACGCCAAGAGAGAAAAGTCGCAACCTACTGGGCTACCACCTGACAAGAGGCTGTGGCCTCACACAGCCAAGAAAAATCCTCCCGCAACAAAAGCTCCTGCAGCAAAAGCTCCCGTAGCTTAGCCTCCAGTTGAAACCAAAGAACAAGCTCAGGAGAAGCTGAGATATCCGTCTCTGACAAAGAGACAGAGAGTCGAAGCCATGCAGCAGTACCAGACTAAGCATGAGTCGACAAAAGAAATAGAAGGAGCTAGCACCTCAGGCTACATCATAGTGGATGAGCTGAAGAGGACTCCCGTGAGGATAAGCATGTATGATGCTCTTCTGCTCCCAGGGCAAGTTGATCTGCTGCAGGAATCTTTGAAGAGCATGAAGTATGGCAAGCAGATACAACCTGCTATTCTGGTTCAACCCTTGACAGTCTCAGCCACTGGGAAGAACAGACCACCTCCACGATCATCATTACGGATGTAAGGGTACATAGTACACAATTGTATTGTGGATTCTGGTGCCTCCACGATCGTCATGCCGAGAGCCGTCTACGACGAAATCGGGATGGAGTATACAAGGAGCAGCCAAGGTGTGCTGCAACTAGACGAAACCCTTTTCAAGATAGTCGGTGTCATCAAAGACATCCCAATTCGGCTGCATAAATCTCTTGACATAGTGGTCATTCAAGAAGTCATGGTTGTCGACATGGAACCCTACTTTGACATGTGTCTCTCCAGGGAGTTCACTGCGAAGCTGGGTGGGTATCTATCTCTGGATTACTCGCATATGGAAGTGCCCTTCAAAGGAAGGATACTGAAGATTTACAACGAGAAGCTTTCCACATTTCTAGTGGAGAAGATACCCGGAGAAGAGTCGTAGGACTGCATGGTTCAGCTGACGGAGGAATAACTAGTGGTGGTGGACATGACAGAGCAAGCTCTTGAGCTATTGCAAGTAGAATATGAGTTCTCCTTGCAGGATTTCAATGCCATGATTGAGACCAAGCAAGGCTACTACATCGTCATTCAGCCTGAGAGGCTCGACAAGTCAGCCAAGAAGGAAGTAGGACCTGCAACAGAAAAGCTATGGCAACTTTTTTTCGATGGTGCCGGATGCAAAAATGATGTCGATGCAGGTGTACTCTTGGTTTCCCCGATTGGGATCCAGAAGGACTACACCTACAGGCTGGCCTGGAGCTGTACCAACAATGCGACGGAGTACAAAGACCTGTGCTTGGTTTTGAGAAAAGCGAAGATACTGGGGATAAAGAATCTATAGATCTTTGGCGACTCAGAGCTGGTGTGCAACAAGATTATGAACAAGTACACCTCCAAGAAGCACTATCTCAAGGCATACCGTAATCAAGTCTGGGACCTAATGGAGTCATTTGACTCATTGAATGTCAGAGCCATATCACGTGAGAAAAAAAAGCACGCTGATATTCTGGCATCTTTTGGAGCCAGGTACGTTTTGACTGATGACACTATCCAGAAGTCGAAGCCAGTTTGTACCATTTACAAGCCTTTTGTGCCTGATAAAGACACCCACTGGCAGGTGTTTGACTGTGACGATGAGATCGTCACATTTTTGGTTATCGAAGCATGTACAATCGAAGGTAGAGACCCTAATGATGAGCAATATTAGGGGTTGATACAGTTAAAGAATAATCATGTCCCAAAAGGACTGATTACACTAGAAAGTCTCTTTGATCAGAATGACAGAGCAATATCACATTGGATCAAAGTAGACCCCAAGCAGTACGTCGACCTGGAGCTTGAACCTGGAAAAATAATCAAGGTGGAAACAAACTGCACCAAAGAGGAACTCGAGCAGATCAGATCATTATGCCAAGAGTTCCCTGATATAGTAGCCTGGTGCTACCAAGACTTGAAGGGGTATGACAGACAGATAATCCAGCATACCATTGAGCTAGAAGATGGTGCAAAACCATTTTGATAGAAGTAGAGGGCTATAAATCCGAAGATCAAAGCCATAATGAAAGTCGAGCTCCTTAAGATGCTAGAAGCCAAGATCATCTACCCCATCAAGCATTCATCCTAGGTTGCGAATCTGGTCCCCGTGAGGAAGAAGAATGGAGACATTCGTCTCTATGTGGATTTCAAAAATTTGAACCAAGCCTCGCTGAAGGACCATTATCCACTTCCCCAGATCGATCAGATCCTCCATATAGTTGCTGGAGCCTAGAGATTCTCCCTCTTAGATAGCTTTTCTGGGTACAACCAGATCTGGGTCAAATATGAGGACCAGCATAATACAATGTTCACCACCAAATTGGGAACGTTCACCTATCAGCGCATGCCCTTCGGCTTATCCAATGCTGGCGCCACATTCCAAAGAGCCATGGACTTGGCCTTTCGAGAGTTGCTTAACAAGATCATTGTCATCTATTTGGATGACATGACTGTATTCTCTCATAGGAGAGAGGACCATGCTTCCCACCTATAGCAGATATTTGAGAGATGTGAATTCGGCATTTCCATAAACTCGAAGAAATCAATCTTCACGGTAAGAGAAGGTAAGCTGCTGGGACATGTCATCTCTGAGAAAGGCCTCGCAGTGGATCTTGATAGAGCAGAATCTCTCCTCTGCTTGCTCGCCCCAGTCAACAAGAAAGGGTTACAGTCCTTCTTCGGCCAGATCAACTTCGTGAGGAAGTTCATACCGGACTTCGCACAAGTGATCAAACCCATGGCCGAACTACTGAAAAATAATGTTGAATTCTTATGGATTGATGAGAGAAGGCAGGCCTTCGAGGAGATCAAGGCCAAAATTGCACAAGCTTCGGTGTTGATAAACTCGGATTACTCCAAGGACTTCATCCTGTACACGGTGGGAGAACCCGAGAGTTACACCGCAGTCCTAACCCAGAAGGGAGACGATGGTGAAGAGCGCCCCATAACGTTCTTAATCTAGGTGATTCAGCCACACGAAGAGAAATACAATTTTATTGAGCGGTAGGTTCACGCGGTCATGAAGTCTCTTCGAAAGTTCAGGCATTTCCTCTCCTAGAGCCGAACAACTATCTTCGTGATACACCCGGATGTCTGAAACTTCATCATACAAGGGGAGCCGGGTCACAAGAGAGCAGGATGGATTTCCAAGATCCAAGAGTTTGACATCGAGGTGCGGCCATCGAAGCTTATTAGAGGTAGAGCCTTGTGCCAGGATCTGGCACGAAGTGCTGTAGTTGAGATATTTGCATGTAAGTGGGAAGATCCGACAACAACTACCAACCTATCCAATTCCTTATCAGAGGAGAGTGACTGGAAAGATGACCTGGTGAGGTATTTCTACATTGAGAGATGTCCAGATCACCTCAATGCCTCATAAATAAGGAGGTTTCGACTAAATGCCTTGAAATACACTCTTCACCCTGAGGGGCTTTACTTCAAGAACATTGACGACATCCTGTTGCGGTGCGTCAAGAGAACCGACCAACCTAGGGTCCTCAGAGAATTTCACTCCAAGATGCCTGGAGGATACCATTCTGCAAGGCCTACGGCCTTGAAAATCATCAGAGCTGGGTAATATTGGCTCACTCTCTTCATAAACGCGCATGCGGTCTGTGTAAAATGTGATAAATGCTAGAGATTTGCTGGCAAAAACAAAAAAGCACCCCTGCCCCTCTAGCCAATCCAAGCTGAGACTCCGTTTCAACGATGGGTTTTGGACTTCATTGGGGTCATTACGCCCAAATCTACAGTGGGGCACAAGTTCATTCTTACCGCCATCGATTACTTCACCAGGTGGGTAGATGCGATCCCCACCAAGAATGCAGACCAGGAGACGATCATCAGGTTCCTTGAGAGCCTCATTACCCATTTTGGGGTCCTAGAGTCAATAGTGACGGATAATGATCCGAGGTTCGCAGGCACTATACTCATAGAGTACACTAGCAAGTACGACATCTATCACAAGATGTTTTCTAACTACTACCCGCAGGGGAATGGCCTGGCCGAGTCCATTAACAAGAATCTACTAAAAATCATCAGAAGGATAGTAGAGAGGAACAAGAGGACTTGGCACCTACTCCTGAATCAGGCACTGTGGGCGGACAGAATATCATTCAAGAATTCTATCAAGACATCCCCCTATGCGCTCGTATACGACAAGGAGGCAGTCCTGCCAACCCACATAGAAATTCCCATCCTCTGGATGTTGGATGAAGAAAGAGGCAACGAGGATCCATTGGATGCCAGACTGTGCCAGCTACTGTAGTTAAAGGAAGACAAAGAGAAAGCATACCAGGACTTCACTAAACACGCTGAAGCGAACCAAGGCTAGTTTACAAAAGGCACCACTGCCCGAGTTTTCAAAATCAGGGACCTAGTGCTGAAGTGGAACTCACTGAAGGCAAAGCTGAGAAATCATGGAAAATTTGACGCCCTTTGGGAAGGTCCCTATCAGATTGCTCTGGTGAATCAGTTCAATGCATTTGTGCTCCGAGACATGGAGGGACAACTTCTCCCCATTCCTGTCAACGGGTTCCACCTCAAAGTTTATCAAAACTGAAGGCATCCAATGGGTCCTTCCTTGTACAGTTTTCCTTTCTGCATTTTTAAGTTTTCAGAATGTACATATTCAGCATTCAGTTTTTTAGTTTTCAAGAGCCCAAGTAGAACTTAAAGCAAAACCTGACTTCGCAGCGAAGTCGGGTATCGCTCCTTGGATCGTGCAAAGTTTGAGAGAAAGCAGCTGACAAAATGGGCAAGAATGTCTAAGTCTGGGTGAGAAACCCGACTTCGCTACGAAGTCAGGCTGCGCACCGTCTTGGGAGCGCAGTCAGGGAGTAAGAAGCAAAAAATGGCTAAGTGTCAAATCAGACTACGCAACTTTTTGGAGTGAAGTCTGACTACGCAGTCAAACCTGGGTGAAGTCGAAGTGCGCTCATTTTCTAGGCGAAGTCCGAGTGTGCCCTCAATTTTGGGCACACCCTGAATGACCTATCACGAAAAACATGAAAAATTCTAAGTGTGGGCCCAGAGCATAGTACGGCACAGTGTGAAGTTGGGTCGTGTCCCAATTTAAAATCATGGGCCAAAAATTCTCCCTCAAAAGGTGTGCCCAGACGATGGCTATGACATCATCAAAAGCATGAGGTCCAAAGAATTTTAAATGATTGCGCGACTTTCAAGAACAATTTCATTAAGAAAGTAAGGCGCATTTGGACCAACTGCAACTAGGGTACACTTTTCAAGATTAAACCCATGCACAACCACCAAAGTATCATAACGCTTCCACCAACTTCAACTTAACCACCTTAACTCCCTCCTTCGCACCATTAATGCTACGATATTTGCCTAGAAAAAGGGCCCTGGCATACTAAAAAAATTTAGATTGTCGAGCTGATTCCGTGCAGGCACAATCTAGTGACGAAGGGCGCGAAGCTGAGGAACAGACAGAATCTAGCGCTCATGACAGCGAAGCGTCGCAAGAGCCGAAAAGGAAAACCCGAACGAAGAGAAGTGGAGGGCAAATTTTGCCATCGCTTGTTAATCACCTGGTCTGGTACAAAGACGACTCATTTTCTATCAGCCTCACCAAACTGTGGTCGAACATAGCAAAGTGGGCAGACAAGGTTTCGCCCTCACACCATGTCAAGGCTGCGTATAAATCGAACCTGTACTGGTTCTTATGCCCTCCTGTTCACCAGTGCCCAGAGCTGATTGAATCAATCGTAAGATACTACAAACTAGTTGCCCAACAAGTCTGCGACTACAAGGGAAGAGTGTTGTTCACACTCTTTAGGGAAACCATCCAGCCAGCATTTTCCCTAGGGCTTCAGTACGACCCCGGTGCAATTGTCATAAGGATTAATCTGGATGAACAGATGGGGCGATTCATGCAGACAAAGAGGATGAGGGAATTCCTCGACTCGAAGCTGAAGACTCCACTGGCATTCGAACAGTGGCCGACAGGCCCCATACCACTAGACAGATTTGAGAATAAGTACATTTACGTCATCCTAGCATGGGTCCTCGGATTTGATTATGACAGGATGGTATGCCCGTACTAGCTGGCATTAGTAGAATGTATTTTGCATGGGGAGTTCTACGACTCCAGGACGCAAAAGAGAGGGAAGCACCCTATTTTATTTGACTGGGCAGATTGGCTGGCATATGCAATACATTCAAGCCTAGTCAGACTATAGCAAAATCAGACGACAGAATTTCAGTTCAGTTCGTTCCTCACTTGGCTGTGCCTATACCACACGCACTACTGGATGCAAGTTCCAGGATTGAAGAAGGAGAATGAAAAGGGAGAGCTACTGTCGATGTATGAATGGACGGAGGAACTATATCGGAAGGGGTCATACTACAAGTTTAATTTCAACTTTCTGGGTATGGTCTTGGTATTGTTCAACGACGACGAAGGATCCCGCCCCGCTAGCTATGACAAATTATTTGATAAAATACAAGTGTGGGGATACCTTTCGGCTGACACAGGGGGTTGTGGTCAGAATTTATGGATTCAAGGGGAAGTTGTTCCTGCTGCCCTACTTCTGCACTGACCACCAGTACGAGATGGAGATTGCGCATCAGATGGACTATGTCGAAGAAGAGTTTGGCCAGGGTAAAAAGAAAGGCCATATTTTTCAGTATCTAATTTGCTAGGCAAACATCCAAGTGCATGAGATTGGACAGTACATCTACCTCGAGTGAGAACTCGTCGACATAGGTCTGATAATGCTTCCTCAGTGCTGGAAGTATGACCTGATTGGGGTCAGGGGTAAATTCACACATATCTGCCCCCGAGCGGAGATCATGCAGGAGAGATGCAATAGAACAGGTGCAAACCTCGACTGGCAAATTCATCAGATGAAATCATGGCCTCCATGGCATGATTTTTACTACGAAGAGGTAGCGTATGACCCAGAGCGAAACTCGGATCACCGATTGGAATCTACAGGCTTCAAGAAATTCCTCACCAAGGTGGTGCCCCTCAACTGGAAAAAAGACAAAATCATTGAATGCTGGAAGATGAGGTGTCGCACGTAGCACAATAAATCTAACCAAAACATTTTGGCCGTTGATGATGAGTTTTTGGCCCTATATGACCAGTACGCTGCCACCTGGCAGCCTTTCGAATTCTAAAATTGCGTTCCCCGAGGCCCCAAGAAAAGGTATACAAGGAGGTCCCCCTCTCAGCAAATGCCTACTTTCGTGACTTCCAGCGCAACTCTGACAAGCAGACAAGTGGGCCCAATGCAGCCTCTAGCTCCTGAAGCAATACCTGAAATGGCACAAGGGTCAGAGAGGTCAACTCTTAGGTGGCCCCTCAAGCAAAAAAAGTGCCAGCACTACCAGCTAGCAGACCGGTTGTGACAATCATCCTCCTAGCTAGACCCAAGTACAATTTTACCATGGGGACATCACTGCCTGCCACCCCAACCTCATCCCCTTCCTTTGAACCAGCCACAATGCCAGAAGAAAAGAAGAGGAAGATAGGTGAAAATGCCAAGTGGCCTAAGGAATCTGTGTAGCAACCAACCACAATGCAGACAGGGACAACTACGCCAGAAATCATCTTGCTAGACAACACTGAAGCAAAAGCAGACACTTGGTCTGTGAGCACCCCTCAAATAGTGGCTCAGGCGGAGCCCGTAGGTATGTCCACTTCTTCGCTTCCCCAAGTCCTAGTCGGCCCTGCCATAACATCGTCCCCCATTTCATCAGGGCAAGTTGTAGATGCGTCTTCTTCTTCCTAGTTTGCCCAACCATCTAGCAGCCCCCATTCTTTCGACTAGTTCACCTAGGACCCTAACGCCTTCCAGTCCCTGAGCCAAACCCTGGAACCCTCGCCTGCGACCAGTGTTGAAGTTGCACATACATCCCCGCGCTACTCACCTCATCTGTTCAAAACCCTACCAAAACCGTCCCCTCAGCCGCTTTCCTC
Source organism: Wollemia nobilis (assembly GCA_028583015.1). NCBI lineage: Eukaryota > Viridiplantae > Streptophyta > Pinopsida > Araucariales > Araucariaceae > Wollemia > Wollemia nobilis. Next base: position 137,106 of record JAQPPZ010001204.1, read on the forward strand.
CCCTAGGACCCGATCACCCTTAAAAGTGGCCACTCCTTCTGGAATACCTCCCACTTCACTGTTTATAGGGAAGATGCCACAGTAAGACCCGATGCTAGAGGACCTAGACTTCATGAGCACGGACGACCAACCTTTGGCAGCAAAGGCTGTAGGATGTTTCGCTTCCTTCCACCAAGGCGTTAAACGAAGGAGAGTCGAGGAGATAGCTACCTCGGTAAAGCACACCAAGTACGACTTGGACAGGAGAGTGCTTACAACTGAGAAATTTATCCCAAAAGTGAAGAAGCCTCTCCGAGAAATGATCGAGGCAGACTATGAGCACCAAATGAAGGAGAAGAGATTTTATGACATCAACGAGGAATACGAGATCAACGGTATTCATCGTAGAACCCATAATCTCCTTGTCAAGCGGCTTGAGACCCAGGAGGCGTTGTTTCAGCTACAGAATAACGTAAGGTAGCTGAAAGAAGATCTGGCCAGGGCCACTGCACAGTTGGGGTCTGTACAGCAGGAGATCGATGAACTAAAATCCGAGCTAGCCACCTCTCAGCAAGAGGTCGCAACGTAGAAACAGACAGCCGAGCAGCTATCAGAGGAGAAAAGGGTAGCGTTGGAGCAGGTTTATTAGCTCCAGGATTCGTTGAAATAGGCTCAGTCACATCTTGAAGAGAAAACACCACAGACGGTGGCCTTTTAAAAGAACAAAGTTAAGGAGATGCAGGCTGGTCTGCTGCAGGGATGCAAGCCCAACGTTGTTAGATCTATATCGGTCCTAGATTTCATGTCTAGGATCAAAGAAGTATCTACCCAGGGAAATTCTATGGTAGAGGAGGCCGAAAACCAAGCGAGGCAATGGCTGGACTTGGCTATGAAACTTGAGGAGTATGAGCGCAAAGGCCTTTGATTTCCCCTGATGTCCCAACTTGCCTCAGAGTGGGCAGATGCAAGGGTAACCTTGCATGTTTATTTTGATAAGACGGAGAATATAAGGACTACCAGGAAGATGTTGGATGCATGAGAATGAAGTGTTCCCTAGAAAATTCTAAGTGTCAGGGCGCAACCCGACTTCACAGCGAAGTCGAGGTGCGCCCTCAAGTTGGAATGCAGTAGGGAATGCAAAGTGCGAAAGTAGATAGGAAATGAGCAGAATTTGGCTAAGTGTCAGAGCACAACCAGACTTCGCAGCAAACTTGGGGTGCGCTCTTCTTCTTGTGCGCACTTGGGAAAGTAGTGTTCAAAAAATCAGCTAAGTGCTGGAGTGCAACCCGACTTCATAGCGAAGTCGGGGTGTGCTCCCCTTTTTTGTGCGCAGTCCAAACAGTGGCCAAATCAGCTAAGTACCGGTGCACAACCTGACATCACAACGAAGTCAGGCTGTGCCATTTGATCGGTGCGCAGTTGGGCAAGATTCATCAAACAAGCCCAAAAATTGGCTAAGGCATGGAGGCCTCCCCAACTGCGTTGTTTCCCACCTGTGCTACCCGATAGCGCTTTGATCCCGGGTGAAGTTGGATAAACTACCTTTCAAGGTAGACATGTGTCACTCATCAAAATTTGACAAGTGTCCAGCCTCAAGATTCGAGTCGAGATGTGATGGGAACAAATACAAGCATGGACCGCACTACCTACGCTAGCTGCCTCCATTTAACTTGATGCAAAGCTCCATCTACCACAGCTACTTGCATTCATGCTGACTAGAGGTTTCACCCAATGCGCTACCACGTAGCTATACAACTTTTAGGGAAACCTTATTGCAAGTACAGTCCTTGCCGATAGGAATCAGCATCAGTAGCTCTTCTGCCACTTTTGTCAGCTATTGTCTGGCCTAGGACTTTGTGCTTGTAATTGTAATCGGGGGGAACTTGGGCTATAAATAGCCACACCATTTCATTGTAAAAGGGTGGAAGGGAAATATACTGCTAGGGAACCATTGTAGCTATACGTTTGCTTCTGAATGCAAGACACATACTTGGCTCTTCTTACTGTCATCATTTTGTATGCTCCCTCTCCTTGTCATTTCTGCCTCATGTTTCTTATTCCATTGCTTACTGTTATACTGAACTCTGGATTCCAGTATTTGATGGTTAAGTATTCTTGGAATGCATAGATAGAGGATACATAGGATGCATGATAGTTGTAGCTTCTGTGGTGTGTTGTGTGTTTAATTGTTGTTAGTAGTGGTGATTGATCGTTGCCGTGCTGCTTATTCCCTCCACCCAACTCCAATCATATTTGGATTCTCTTTCCTGCACTCTTAGCTAAAACACTAAAAACCCACAGGAAGCCGGCCTTCTCCGAATATTGGCATGGAAGGCATTCCTTCCTTTCGGCCTTTCAATCTGGTGGGCGAATCTAGGGCGCATTATACCAAATCCTTTCCTCATGGCAGATTCGTAACCAACATATACCTGCTAGTTTACTGAGTATTCCAAATTTGGAGCTTCTTGATTTCTCTTACAATGATCTAAGGGGAAGAATACCGGGAGAGGTTATGGCCAGTTTTCAAAATCTTCAATAATAAAGCCATATATATCTAGTTTAAGTATATTACAATAAATAGAAATTTTATACCATATAATGTATGGAAGAGGTTGGGTTTGTTCTATTTCTTATATAGTTTAAAGAGTAGGCTCATTGTGATACATAAGGTATCCTTACTAGCTATTAATTAATAATATTATTAAATATTATTTTATATCTATGAGATGCTTAACTAGATGTTTTTCTATGACTCATGTTTAGCTAGTTCAACAAGTCTAATCAAGAATTTATTGTTGTGTTTTTAAATATTGTCTTTCATAATGTCATGCAGACAAAGGAGAGGAAAGAAAGGAGTTACGGTGACAAAGGAGAGGATATTAGAATTAAAGTGCACTATGCCTTCACCTTGACACTTGTCAGTTTATCTTGACAAGTGTCATGCGTTTCATATAGGCTTATGCCTATATATTGTAACCCATTTTCATTTGTAAATAATATCATCTTGTTCATTCCATTTTAGTCCCAACATTTGGTATCAGAGCTTCAGGCTTTCTCGAGCCTTGTGAGCTTGAGGGGGGATTTCCCTCGGGAAATTCCCCCTCATCCTTTCCCTCCCATTTTTCATTTTTTTATTTTCCCCCATTTTTTTAACCGAGAGATCATGCTCTCCATATTTTTGATGGATCAGAAACCAGATGGTTAAAAATTTTAGTTTAGGTCATTTTTTTTTGTTTTTTTAGGTAAAACACATTCTTCCTTGTGGATCCATTTGCTGGTTGATCCCGCTGAGCTCGTTGCGACTGTGATATAGAGAAGATGCACGAGTTTAATGTGGGCATATCCTGAAAATCCTTGCAAATTCCTCCACGAAGTCCAAATATCTATCAACTCTAAGAATGAGCTCTACATCTTCATCGACCGAGGCCAAAAGCGTGAATGTTTGGGTGAAGGACGTGGTGCAGGGGGTGTTTTACCAAAAAATTACGACGGAGAACGCCCAACAACTGGATTTGAAAGGTTGGGTCTGTAACAGATGCGACGAAAGCATGAAAGCCATTTTCTCTGAGGACACGAAATCAGTAGACGATATGCTGGAGTGCTGCAAACGGGGGCCGCCAGCGGCAGTTGTAACGACCGTAAACGTTAACCCGAGGGAGGAACCAGTGGGCGAAACCTTCGAGTTGAAACCAACATAGTAAAATTATAAGATAAATGTTATTTACCCGAGCCGGTGCTGCCCACAAGATCGGAACCGATCATGGTCGTCCATCACAAGAGAGATTTGGTCACAGAATAGAGGGAGAATGATCTAGAAACCCCTTGTACCCGGAACACCTGTCTAGACCTGTAAGGTATTCAGTATCCTTTTGCTTGGTTTTCCCATGTAAAATGTCATTTTGGGAAGATGGTATTCCATTGCTTTGGTAGATAGATAGAGTAGAGGGGTTACTATGGATGAAATTGGAATTACAATGGTGGTTTAAGCAGAAGGGCAATGGCTACAATCCTCCTCATCAAAAGGTACCTACATTGCCCTTGAGTGGGACAGAGAAGAGGGGTTACGACAGATCCTATTGGTTTTGATGGATTTTGAATATCCTTTTGGGAAAAAATAGCACCCATCTAGAAAAGATTGCATTTTTTTAAGGCCTCAGATGATGGAGGGGAGGTTGTGTAGGGATTCTTGATGCTTTGGGAAAGATTTGGAACCGAATCAACAAATTTCGATGACATAAATTGGCAAAAAAAATGATCTTTGCCAAAATTCATCCAAATATCCATTTTCATTGTCATCTAAATTCTCAAATTCGGAAATCTCGATCTGTTAATGGCCATGCCAAAGCCTGCGAGGGGGCCAGCGATGTTTGCAGGTGGAGCAACAGCACCGTCTTCAGCTTCGTCATCATCGATGATGATGACGCCCACGCCCACGCCCACGCCCAGGACAAGCTCGAGGTCCATCACCGACATTGTTAATGGCTCCCATCACTTCGCCATCAATGACTACTCGCTCTCAATTGTTGGCTCCGGTCGACAAAATACTATTGGATCTGCAACTTCGTGATGCCAAACTCTGTAAAATGTTGACATCAGGCTCGAGCACGGCTGCCACACGATGTCTCCCACCACCTCACTACCGCAGTGCGCCTAATAGGTGGTCGACAATCCGCTGATCCGTTCACCCACCTTACCATGGGCCCCAAACATGGCGACGCCACAGGACATAATGGTAAGGAGAAGTTTAGTTTTAGTCGGTGTTGAAAGCCGCCAGCAAGATTTGGGTATTTGAAAGCCACCAGCCATATAGTGGGTAATATCACTATATTATAAGTTTTAAAAGGCCCACAATTGTTGTTTATTAAAAACATGTGGGGATTAATATTTAAAATGTGGGGGCCATTGCTAAAAAGGACCATTTTTTAATTGCATGGGGGGTTAATTATTTAAATCAAAGTAAGGTTGGAAGTGGAAGGCCCTCCTGGCCCATTTATTGTATTTTTTAGAGATAATGGACCATATGGCTCAGGTAATTCCTCTACGTGGGAAAATTGAAAATTGTATGTTTTTTTTATTCTGCCTCAGTGCGATGTATATTTTGCTGCCTTAGATAGACATGATGGTTTTTCCACATAATGCAGGCCCCTTTGAGGGTGGAATATAGGGGTATATATAGTCGTTGGAAACGTTTTTCACAACGGAAACATTTGAGGTGTCCATTTGTAATTCTGAGGCTGTTTTAATTGAGTTTTTTAGCCTCAAATTTTTTCTATCGTGGAGTGCACTCTCGGTTGTACCTGACACTCCCAAGGCACTTGTAAGTGAACCTAGTATCTAGTATTCTCCTCTGTCTACTTGGCGGATGCAGCGACTGGTTGCCCATGCATTCCAGTAAGATGAGGTGACTACCATAAGGACACTTATTCTAGGGACTACAAACATAGACACCCTAGACTCTATCCGAGGTTTTTTTTTCGGATCTACTTCTGAAAACTACAGATGAAGACACTTCAGAAGATTCTCTTCTCTTCTTTCTTCTCCTCCATATTTGGCTTCTATGGCTCATTTTATTGTATTTCATGGCTCATTTTTTCTTATGTATTAAGGTGCATTTTTGGCAGAGACCGACACCTTCTAGATTGAGTTCACCATGAAGAGGGATTTGAAATTCATGGTGGATCTAGTCAGTGACCTATGAGAGGCAACATCCTCTGAGGATGACCTGTAGAGGCAACAGACCCAGAAGTGGCTGACCTTGAGGCACCCATGATGACCCTGAGGCACTTAGACAACTGACCCAGTGGCAACAGACCCGTGAAAGTGGTTGACCCTGAGGCAACAGACCAAGATGTATACAAAGTGAATCTATCATTATTCACAGTTGGAGAGCCAAACACAAAGAGCACGAGCCTAGACCAAATCAGCAATAAAAGAGGATGATAGGTTGCTTTTAGAGAAGTCAAAATTAAGGGGGAATGTTACCTAATGTTGACTTGTTTTTTTTTCTTTAGTTAGGATAGTGCACTTTAAGGGGGAATTTTAGAATTAAAGTGCACTATGCCTTCACCTTGACACTTGTCAGTTTCTCTTGACAAGTGTCATGTGTTTCATATAGGCTTATGCCTATATATTGTAACCCATTTTCATTTGTAAATAATCTCATCTTGTTTATTCCATTTTAGTCCCAACTGAGGAAAGAAAGGAGGTACTATTTTTTTAGATTCTCTTGAGGTTTTTGTGCTTATTATTACCTTTCTACAAGTTCTTCCATATCAAAGTGTTTACATTTGTTAAATATTGCAAATGAAATAATTGAATACATTTACATTACTTGAAATATAGGGCAATCCCATCTTTGCTTGATAGAAAATGAATGGTCTTGCAGGCCTCACATTCTACTGGTGGGGTTGCAGTGTTTTGCTTGAGGAATTTAGTTTGACATTATCACTTGAAGCTGCAGTGATAGACAGATGGAAATTTGGAAGTATTGGGTTATAAAATTTACACTATTACTACTTTCTATGCCGATTTTGGACCGAAGAGGATATCTTTCATATGGCAGGGAAACTTAAGATATACTGACATTCAAAATTTTCCAGTGACTAGTCCACAATTGCTGTAAAGGTGAGCTATTTTATTCATATTTTGAATCATGAAGAAAAGTTCAAAATAAAATTGATGAAAAATAGCTGATTTCAGAAAACATCATTCTTACATATGCAAATGGCACTATTTAAGATTCTTCGTGTGGGCATTGTTGTCAGGCATGCAGTACTTGCATCTTGTCTTCCTAGATTTAGCATATTTGTTTTTATGGTGGAGAATTCAGTCTGTACATCACTTAAATTTGTTTTCATAGTACTGATTCACCTTAAAATTTTTAAAATTTCTCTAAATTTTTCACAAAAATCCATTGATATTGCCATTTTAGTTTTTGGAATATTTTTTGCTGTTTATGGCACATATAGAATATGTCTTCAAGTTTTTATTAATTGATCTGTATTCCCATGGAGTTCAGCTGAGTACAAATACAGGTTCCCTTCTGCAAAAACTTGAGGCAAGCAAAGTGAGATTGAGTGTTCTCGTGTAACTAAAAAAGGGGTTTCATCTTGTTGCAGAGCAAGAAAGGAAGGGAGTACTACTATTTCCTGTAATATGTATTTCTTAGACCTGACTGGTTTTGATATTAAATTGATCAGTGTGAGACACCTGAAGAAGCACTAGTTTATTAAGCAATTGTGATGTCTTTGCATAGTGTGAGAAGATAACTTTTAGAAAACACATTCTTTCATCGGCTTCCAATTTTAGGCAAATTGAAATACTCATCATATTTCAAACCAACCTAGAGATGGCTTATTTGATAGCAACTATGGAGGACATGCATGATTTAGTGGATTCATTTTGCATTCTATTTTCAGCACAGCCTACAGAAAACCTAGTGATGGCTTGTAAATATTCTTCTTCCTCATTGCAAAGAGTGAACTTGCTTCTTACTCAACTTGCTTCCTTATTTATGTGATTCAAATCTTAACACATGAGATCAGTAAAATTAGTTTAAAACGTGCATTTAGATTAGCTTTGTACATGCATCGTTTTGATGTAGATTATATTTCCTTCCCTAGAGTTTCTATTTGATTGTGTTTATCAAACATATTGGAGAGAGGTCACTAAGTATTTAGTATTGGCATATATTTGATGAAGGCTACTTCGATTTTCAGGTAGAATGATGTGGCATTTTTATAGAATTTTAGAAAAGAAAACTGTACTTTTGTTTGATTCAATTAAAGAGATGAAATGTTATAAACATGAACAATTTAACTTAGATAAATTAACTTTTTAAAATTCAACTTGTTATCAGATAATATAATCAGCTTTACACTTTTACATATGCCTTTTTGTTGTAAAAATATGTAAGGTCATGTACCAGGTCGTTTGTCTTGTTTTTTCAGAAATTAGCATAGAGTTTTATCAAAAGATATTAGGTATTGATTTTCATCAAATGGTATTAGCTTTACCACTTTAACTCCTCAAATTTTAAAGAGAAAAATCATGTTCAATCTTGCCAAAAGGGGTTTACCCTAATACTTTTGGAATCATCTTATTAGTCCCACAGTTTCATTTATCATTTCATCCTCATGTTTTGTTTTCTATAACAAGTTTCAAATGTAAAAATTTTGTTGTGTTGAAATAAAAGGCCATGGAACATACCAACTTAGTTGATAGTTACATACTTGTATAACATAAATTGCTATATAAATATTTTTGAAAATTTTTAAGTAATCCAACGCTAAAAGTTCTTTAAACTATATAGATTATAGCATCCAATTGCACAAACACATGTGATGAATTCAATTTACAATATTTCAAAAAAAATTATAATCTAAACTTCTTACATAAAATGCAATAAAATCACTTGCGCAACTTGGTGGAGATGATTCATCTAGAAAATGTAGCATGGTGTGGCAAGGGGAAAGGGAAATGTGTCACGAAGGGCTTCTTCATAATGCTTTTCTACTCTTATCTATGCCATCTCGAGATTAGGGGCAATTTGTGAGCTTTGTATTTGATGAGTTAGCTTGAAGAACACCCATGTTTCTACTAAGATACTTCTTTATCTAAGCTTAACCGTAATCTAGACCTAATGCAATAATAAAGGCTTAAAGCTAAAAAGTTTTTGCTTTTTGATAAGGAAGTGAATGATGATTTCTCTTTTAGAGGCAAGGTATCAAGAGAGAATGCAACAAAAAAGTCTTGGATGTAGCTACATGCAATTTTGATTTAATGCTAAAGCTTAAATATTTGGTTGATCCCCTATGTGATTAAGATTAAACTATTTTTTCTTTTCTTTTCTCTATTTTACTAAATAAATAGAAAACAAAGACTACTTTAATCAAATAACAAACAATATTTGAGCCCTAAATGATTAAATAACAAGGAATTGAAGTGAAACATGTATTTCTACCATAGAGGCAGATTCATCACTAGTCTATTATAGAAGCATTGTCAACATTTTTTCCTATCGATGGTGCATATGCTTTTTGCTTTCTTACAAAATCGATAGAAAAGGATGGGATTAGTAGTAGAAGGCATGTCTGAGTTGGTAGAGAATGTTAGACTACCTTGACCAACATTAGATCCCTATTTAGATAGATGAGAAAAATGACAAAAATGGAAAATGCATGAAATAAATGTTTGGTGGTGAAAGCACCACAAGGTTAGTGATAGCACTATTGAAATTTTGCTAGATGGTGGCACTTTCTCTCTATGTAAATTGGAGAACAAAAACAACATCGGTCCTGTAGTCTAGTGACACTTTCACTTCTAAGAGCAATGAAGAAAGCTTAAATACAATATAAGCTAAATTTATGATTGTAATGACAAAGGATTTTGACTAGGGATTACAAAGACTTTATCAAATGACAAATAAATAGATATTTACTTAAATGAAGGTTTGAATACAAATGCAATATGCAAGATTAGATTAGCATACAACAAGATAAAATCTTAGAGACCCAAGACAAAGAGAGTGTAAAAAACAAATAAGAGAAAATGGCACAATCTAAGAGGCAAGGATGTTTTCCCTTGTTTATGGAAGCTTGTTGAAAGTTTGCTAGCTTTATTGTTGACACTTGAAAGCTTGAGATTGAGGGCTTGAATGCTTGATGCTTAGATACTTGATTTCTTGGAGAAAGCTTGGGGACTTAATTGCTTGGATGCTTGCAAGAGCCAAGATCCATCAACTCCATTCACGGTCATATTCCACCTCAACTGGGATAGCTTACTAATGCAAAGGAACTGCTTTTGTACCGGAATGACCTAGAAGGAAACATTCTAGCCAGTATTAGCAGTTGTCATAGTTTAGTTGAGTTGATGCTTAGCTACAATAGACTGCAGGGGAATATTCCAGTTGAGCTGGCCCACTTGACAAGATTAGAGACTCTTTACTTTGGAGCAAACAGTCTCACGAGTATGATTCCTTCGTCTTTAGGAAACCTCTCTACCTTGATTGAGTTGTTCATGGAAGAAAATAATCTCATAGGCCCCATTCCTGCTGAATTGGGAAAATTGACCCACCTGCAATTTCTATACCTCTTTGAAAACCAGTTGTCAAGCACCATACCCTCCTCCATAGGAAACATTTCGTCCTTGACTAACTTAGAATTACTAGAAAATAATTTCATAGGCCCCATTGCTGTAGAATTCGACAAGTTGAACCAACTGCAAGTTCTTTGCCTCAATGAAAATCAATTGTTAGGCAACATCCCCTCCTCCATAGGAAACCTTTTATCCTTGATTGACTTAGACTTATCAAAAAATAATCTCATAGGCCCTATTGCTGCAGAATTGGGTAAGTTGACCCAACTGCAAGTTCTTTACCTCGATAAAAATCAGTTGTCAAGCACCATCACCTCCTCCATAGGAAACCTTTCATCCTTGATTAACTTAACATTGTCAAAAAATAATCTCATAGGCCCCATTCCTATAGAACTGGGCAGGTTGACCTAGCTACAATTTCTATACCTCTTTGAAAATTAGTTGTCAAGCACCATCCCCTCCTCCACAGGAAACCTTTCATCCTTGAATGACAGAATTATTAGAAAATAATCTCATAGCACCATTCCACAATAATTTGGTACTAAGTTTTCTAATTTACAATATTTTTTCTATGGGGAAATAAACTTAGTGGAAACATACCGAATTCCATTGGAAATTGTTCCAAACTCAGGTTTCTTTATCTAAATGACAATTTGCTAAGTAGAATGGTGCCTATGGAGTTAGGGAAGTTGTTGCTTAAACAAATCAAGTTACATAACAATCATCTTGTTAGTGGAAGCAATGGTACATTGGATTTTCTTATTGCTCTTACAAATTGCTTCCACCTTGAGAAACTATCTATTGCTCAAAATCATCTCATTGGTGTTTTTCCTCCATCAACAGACTGCCTTTCTTCCAAGTTGTCTTACTTGCACTTAGCACACAAAAAGATAGGTGGAAGCATACCCAAATATATTAGTAATCTTACTAATTTAACCTTCTTGAGCTTTGACCACAATATTTTAAGGGGCCACATTCCATTTGAAATTGGAAGACTCCACAAGTTGGAAATATTAGGTTTGATCAACAACAACTTGTATGGAATTTGTAGATTAAAGATACAATGCCAAACAAAAGATAAAGAAGTCACGATAAAAAGTAAGACAGAACACAGTTGTACAAAACAAACAATTTTTATTAATCAACGGAGTTTAAAAACTCCTTTTGAGTACAACAGGGCCTGTAACCCTTTTCGTGATACAAAAATTACAGTTTGTGCTAGGGTTCTCCGAAACCCTAGCTGGCACAATGGGTGGCGTCTCCGAAGAATATATCTTTAACCCCAACAAGGTGAGTGGGCTTTGTTGTATCCTGTAGCTCGGACCACTCCATCTTAAACAGTTGCTATCAACACACTAGATCTGCCATTAAAATCCTGCACACATTAACACTATCAAGGAGTTAGAAATTAATAAGAGGGCTCCACTGTGTGAGCCCTCAGAAACAATTTAAAACCCTAGAAAAATAGAATGCAAGAATTCAACAACAGATTAATAAAAGAAAAGAAGTTACTTGCTTTAAGCTGATTTATACCTGTTCTATGTTAACGCGGCTAGACCAAGCGGCACCTGGAAGTAATGTGGCTGTCAAATCGGCTGCAGAAGGTGCCCTGGTGCACTCGCTGAACGCCCGCGTGCTTCTGAATCAGGGTTTCAGACGCCGGTCTGCGTCTGTGGCTGCGGGTAAACGCCCGCGGGCACTTGCGACAAGAATGTGGAATTCTGCAGAGTGCTGCAGAAGAGATGGCGGCGAAGTTGGCGACGGATGCGGCGATGGATGCGACGAAAAGGATGCGGCGATGGATAGTTGAAGAGATAGATGAAATAGAAGAGATAGGTCCAAAAGATAGCAAAGATAGCAAAGATAGGAGAAGAAGATAGGGTTTGAGCCATCAAAGTGACTCAATTTATAATCCACTCTTAGGGCACACTTTAGGGTTTTAACGACACTTTGAATGTGTGGCTAAGATTAAAGTGGATCCAAGGGTAGAGAATAAATCTAGGTTGTGAAACGGATTAAGATGGATGGACGGATGAGATTAAATGAAGGATGGATGGCTTAGATTAAATCACTTAAACTATATTTATATATATATTAAAATATTAAAATATATATATAAATAATAATTTAAATAAATTTGGGGATGAAAAATGGCGGGAAAGGTGAAATTGGGCCAAATAATGGCGGGAAGGTGTGGATTTGGGCCAAATAATGGCGGGAAGATGTGGATTTGGGCCAAATAATGGTGGGAAGGATGGATAACTGACGCGTGGCTGACAGGAAGGTATAGATGACTTACAAGTGGCTGGATTTTGGTGTCTACAGATGCCCCTTTTTGAGCTGCCTTGTGTGAAGACACAATGCAAGCACAAAAACTTAAGACACCCGAAAAGTCGGATCGGACGCAACTCTCTCTCAAGACTAAAGCACAACTTTGAAGACCAAAGAAATAAAAGAATATTTAAAATTTTATCGACTTACCCCCTCAATTGGCGAGCGAGAATGGTTCTCACAAGCCAATTGGAAGAAATTCGAAAGAAAATGAACCGTTTTTGCCCCAACGGTGAAAAAAAAGGGGTTGGTGTATGAACCATCTGTTTATGTCCCAACAGAATAGGGGTTGGTGTACAAACCAAAAAAATAATATGATTGAAGACGATATGAGTGATGTGAAAGATGGACCGTTTTCTGCCCCAACGGTTATAAAGGGATTTTTGCCAAAGTGTAAATTCCATGATCATGTAAGATGAATTCCACTATAGGAAAATTAGAAATTGATAACGGATGCCCCAACTCCTGTGTGTGAATCCATACCGTTGATGAAATTGCCTTGTTGGCGCCATTGATATGCAGAGATGAAAGATGCATGAAAGAGTCCAGAACTCGGAGATGCTCCTAGTGACTGTATGGATAATTCCTCGGGTCGGAACCAATCAACCTAGGTAGCCTCAATCTCTAGCAAGACTCAAAATAATGATGATATTAAAGATTGTCCATGTTTAAGGCCCCATGAACTAGGCCATCAATGACAATTGTTGAGCAAATTAATCTTGGTATGAGGTCACTTGAAAAGTAGAATACCCAAAATTGATTTCCAATTTTCAAACAGTGAAATAATTGATGATGATAAATGGTAAGTGTCCTTATGGTGGTTTAATCCTCTTACCGAATTGCATGGATTCAAATCGCCGCAATCGCCAAGGTGATAGAATATACCACTAGATACGAGGTTTACTTTAATTTGATTTGGCAAAAATATGCATGATGAAAGAAGAATGAATGAAATTGACGATAGATCAGAAGAATTGATGAATGTGGTTAATTTTGTGAAGGTTTTGAATATTTTTAACCCAATTTGTAAAACAATGATGAATGATGCGCTTTTTGAGCGAAATGACAAAATTTGTGTCCAAAACTCGTTGTAACCTTCACAAAATGTTTTATTATGATAAGAAGAATGGATGAATGCAATTTGATGAAATTTGGAGGAGGTAAGCTTCAATTTTGCAAGTTTTGTTCCTTTATTCAATACTGACACCAAACGTCGGTCTGCATTTGTGGTTGGCAGAGACGCCCGCTGGTGTTTAGGCGCTTCTGCAAATGCAGCACTGCATCTGAATGCGCCATGAAATGCCCCACTGCATTTCAGGGCGCCATAACCAGCTATTTAAACAATTTCAACGAGAATTTCGCTCATTTGTGCGTTCGAGCTTGAGAGAAGTGCGTCTGAAGGAGTGGAGTGAAGTGAAGTGAAAGGTTGGTGTGGGAGAGTGAAGCACGCGGGAGCTATGGCGGAGATGGGAGCGGACGCGCCAGTGCAGCCAGCTGAGGTATTTTGTTCATTTAAGCAAGTACTTATTATGTGTTTTTTTTTTTTTTTTGGAAAAATTTGTAACAAATTTTTGTTTTGTTGTTTTGCAGCTTAGGGTGTTAGAGGCACGACACCGATTCTCCCCTATCATTCCGGGGATGAGGAGGTCGTTGTCCCAGGCAGACTGGGAGATATTGGAGGCAGTGGGACTAGCGGAGGCAGCCCGATTGGAGGTAGTTCAGGCGGATGAGGGGTACCTCTTTTGATGGTTAGCTTAGTGCTTAGATGCACTCTTTATGAGCCTTGGTGCTCTATTGTATATTGTAGCCTTTTGGCATTCATTGTACATTTTGACCTTTATACATATATATATACATGGCTTTTATTTATTTGGTGTTTTACTCTCTTTTGTGTGAATGCCTATGTTTTTGTGATGCATGTTTTTATATGTTTTAATGTTTTTGATGCATATGTGATGGAATGGAATGCAAACTTATAGATGATTAATGCGAGACTAAGTATATAACATACAAATCTATGGATGATTAATGCAAGACTAAGTAAATGATATGTAAATCTATGGATGATTAATGCAAGACTAAGTAAATGAAATATGCACTAAGAAGCACTCATACTTTTAGATAGTTAGATTTAGCCAATTGTTATCATAATTGTTTAATCAGGGGCACCGAACTTGGTGGCTTGTGAATGGATGACGTATGGAATGACATGAATATGGAAGAAGATATGGAGGGTGATATGGAAGAAGATATGGAGGAAGACTGTTTTACAAAGACTCAAACATGCTAGTGGTATCAAACAAACTTACTAACACTGCCTAATTCAACTAGGACCAAATGTGTGTGCATGCGAGTTCATTAACCAAATCAAAAGCATGGTAGTGACTCTAGGCAATCAAAAACTTGTGTGTGTGCAAGTGTGTTCATTAACCTCATCTTGCATAAATTAGGTAACCCTGTTATGGAGAAGACCCCGAAGCTAGTTTGTCCGTATGAGCATTCAGAGGTCTCTTTTTGAGGAGAGACATGTCGCCACGCAATGAGTATACTCCACTGCTAGTCAAGTGTCTATAGCCCCGGTGAAGGTTAACTCCATAGTCCATGTTGTTTTTGACCTTTGTAAGCCTTGGGGATGACTACCTATCCGTCTGACTGGACAAGTAGTACGATCCTTACAACTTATTTGGGATCAGTGGTGTGTGAAAAATGTTCATTTCCTTAGAGCTTTGGGGAATCGGATTCTCAACCGAAGTATGATGAGAATTTTACCCTATCCTTACTACTCGGTTTATATTTATATTTTGTGATTGCTTGTGATAGTGGTAAGAACCACTGTTTTATGGACTATGTTTGCATGATAGGACAAACGAGGATTACCCTTTTCACTTCAAGGCACAACCCAAGGATGGTGTTATCTCTCTTTGACACAAGATGTTTTTAAGATGTGAAAATGTGATAGGTTCAAGACCGCTTTTGAAATCATTTCCCAATACTCAAGATTTTATTTAGTGTAATTTGTGATATGGCCCTAGAGAACTTTGACATGCATTTCAAAGTTTGCTTAAAACACTAGGAATGGCTGAGTGACTAAAAACATTTTGGCAATGTAAATATGTGCAAATGGAAAATGGGTGTACGAATGACAATTCGGTTTGATGGATTTTATGAAGGTGCCCCCGATTAAGGCAACATGACTTTTGCTTGACCAAATTTTATATCCAAAAGATAGAATGGTCTCTAACATGATATGCAACTATGGCTGAAAATGAAATGTTATGGTTTTCAATGAGATGTATGCACATGAAATGCAATGTTTTTGAATGAGATGTATGCAACTAACAATGAAATGCAAATTCTTTTTATTTTATTTGTTTTTTTTTTTTTTTTGTTGTACAAGCCATGTATATATGTACATATAAAATTCAAACTATGCGTAGAATGCCCTCAAGTGTATAACATTAAGTGGTTCGGGTTCTTCCTCTCCCTCTAAACCGGCATGTCTATAAGTTCCATTACCCACTCTTTCAGTGACCATATATGGACCTAACCAATTAGCCACGAATTTATCTCGAAGATGCGGCAATGCATTGGTGTTTTGTTGATTCTCTTTAAGGACAAGATCCCCTACTTGAAATTCTCTTAGATGAACTTTGGCATTGTAAGCACGTTTCAATCGGTCTTGATAAACTCGCAAATGCTCTAAAGCATTGATTCGTTTTTCATCTATGAGTGTGAGTTGATCAAGACGTGCTTGTCTAGCAGTATCATCATCGATAAATTCCTGTAAAGAAATTCGCAAGGAAGATTGAAAGGGACCCCTGGACGAGGTGGAGCTAAGACTGGCGGAGACGCTAAGTACTGCTTGATGTCATCAAAGGCTTTCTGACACTCATCTGTCCATGAAAATTGTACCCCCTTTTGTAGTAGGTGGCAAAATGGCCTACATTTATCGTAAAGTTGTGCAATAAAGCGATGGATTGAATTAATCTTTCCTTGTAAACTACGCAACTCCTTCAAATTAGTTGGGGGACACATTTCCATAATGGCTTTGACCTTGTTTGGGTCCACCTCAATACCTCATTTAGAGATAATAAAACCTAGGAGTTTGCCTGAGGTAACACCAAAGACACATTTCTTAGGCTTATCCGGATCATATGGATTATGGAGCGGGGTGAATAAGTCTTCGAAATTCATTGTCGACTTATGGAAGAAAGGATGGGCGGAATGGAAGGGAAAACCGGTGAAGACCTCGGAAGACCTGAGATGCAAAACAACATAGTTTTTCAATTTTTTTTTTTTTTGAGTTTTTTTTTTTTTTTTGTAGTGGTGAAAACCACTATTTTAGTATATACATATAATACAGGTTTGGATTATGGCTTATGGATGTGGCGGAGGGGGTGGTTCACCTCGTTCTTGTGGAAGAAGCAATCGAAAGATGGCCTCTTGGAGAGGGAAAAAATGGAGATAAAACTCATCTTGTTTAGTGAGGGGAACAATGGGCGCCGACTCTTCTTCAGATTCATCACCA
The DNA here is from genome assembly GCA_028583015.1 of Wollemia nobilis. Classification (NCBI taxonomy): domain Eukaryota; kingdom Viridiplantae; phylum Streptophyta; class Pinopsida; order Araucariales; family Araucariaceae; genus Wollemia; species Wollemia nobilis. The sequence goes on from JAQPPZ010001204.1 coordinate 154,039, forward strand.
TTTGACATGACGTCAAATTCTTCATAGGCTTCATCTTCGGATTCATCGGGGTGGAGGATTTCTTCTTCTGAATTAAGATTAATGCTTTGAAAAGCTCGTTCAAAAGAAGAAAGGGATGGAAGTGGTTGGTAGCCCAGACCAAAATGCTCAGTGGGTCTCTGATATGGCATATCGATGCGTTCAGTTACTCCTTGCTCGTAGCGACCTAGGCCAAATTGCTACCAATTATGTCTGTGGAAATAGCGAGAGGGAAAACCCTCCATCCTTTCGATATTGGCAGGGACTGGATGCTTGGGTTCTAGTATGGTGGTAGGACTAGAAGATGACTCTATTCCCCCATATACAAAATTAATGGAATTTGGCATAGAACCCATGTTATAAACCGATCCAATGGATAAATGTTGGTCATGTGGACGACCAAAATCTTTAACTATTTGCACATTGAACGGTGTGATGTGGACATCTTGGATGGCATACTCACCAATACCGCATCGATTAGATGGACCTTGACTTGGGAGGGAGATGGACTAGATGATGGAATAGAAGAATGTGGGATAGAAGAATTGGAAGGATTTGGTTGGGTTGATGCTTCACTAACTTGTGAAACATCACCTGGTGATGGTTGGGAAGATGGAGGAATAATAGGTGATGTTGAAGAAGGTGTAGAAGAAGGGGGTAATGACGTGGAAAGAGATGATTGGTCATGGCCACATGTGCATGTGGTCACTGATGAAGAAGAAGGAAGATTAGGAGATGAAGAAAGTGGTGAATGAGATGGAATAGCGAAAGAGGAAGATGGTTGCGATATGATGGGTAGCTCTTCAAGAATGGGAGCTCTAGAAGAAGATGGTATAGAAGAAATAGATGGGGTCAAGAAAATATGAGTGGATGGCAACACAATCTCATAAGGATTTGAGACATAGTTGCAATGTTTGAAGGGTTCAGTGTCAGTAGGTACACAATGAACCTGTCCCTCATATACATACTTCAGACATTGATGCAGTATAGAAGGGACACATCTCATCTCCCTAAGCCAAGGTCGTCCAAGCAATACATTGTATGCCATGGTCCCTTCCAATATGTAAAAAAAGGTATGAAAAGTTCGGGCCCCTACCTCAATGGGCAAGATAACCGTGCCAATCGTGGAAGATAAAGCATCATTGAATGCTTTAAGAGTAAAAGTCGACTTTGTGATAAGGGATGGCGACAGCTTTAGATGACTCAACGCCGATGTTGTAATGATATTGATTGAGGAACCGATGTCAATTAAGACTCTCTTGAATGGATTGTGATCGATCTTGGCCATGATGTGCAGTGGAGGATCTATACTTTCTGTTGACATAGGTTTGATTTCAAAATCATAGAAAGTGATGGAGGGCTCCATGCATGTTTGAATACTCCCCACAAAGTTGTTGAAGGCATTAGTATCTTGAGTTTGAAGCTCGATTGACTTTAATATTTCCATTAATGCATCTCTATGCGGGGGAGATTGTTGAATGAGGTCATAGATCGATAACTTGGTAGAAGCCATTTTTAAACTTGTAGTTAACCGGCTACTCAATGACATGATTGGTCATTGGCGTTGAGTAGAATGATTTAGCGGTTGTTGAGAAGTACTAGCACGTCGTTGGGTCATCGTTACTCGAGGTGGACTGGGGGTTTGTACAGGTGGCTGTGGTTCAGCCTGATTTGGTTGGTTCACCCTTTGACCCCGGGTTACTACGTTAATAGTACCCATAAAACCTTGGTATTGTTGTACATGGTTGACTTGATTAGGAGGAGTTACCTAAGTTACTCCCCCTGAAGTTGTTGGAGCTTCCTCTCGATATGGAAGGGGTGTTTGAAATACACCAAGATTTTGATTTTGTTGGGCTAAGGGGCTATCCAATTTAATGGCTCCAATATCAATAAGATCTTGGATCACATGTTTGAAAGCTGTACAATTATTGATATCGTGCCCATTTTGCCTATGATAAGGACAAAATAGGTACTCCTTGTAATATTTCCCCCTCCTAGATGGTTCTAAAGGTTTAAAATCAGGTAAAGTTAACTGATTTGTGCTATATAACTTATTGAATATGACCGCATATGGTTCATCTAAAGGTGTTAATTGTCACTTGGGACGATTATTTTGCCAAGGACGATTTTCCATGGTTGGCTCAGTATTGTGAGCTGGTTGAGGAGGGGCGGGTACCACATGATAAGCAATTGATTGCGGTTGACTTTGCATTAATTTGGCAAAAATATGCATGATGAAAGAAGAATGAATGAAATTGACGATAGATCAGAAGAATTGATGAATGTTGTTAATTTTGTGAAGGTTTTGAATGTTTTTAACCCAATTTATAAATCAATGATGAATGATGCGCTTTTTGAGCAAAATGACAAAATTTGTTTCCAAAACTGTTGTAACCTTCACAAAATGTTTTATTATGATAAGAAGAATGGATGAATGCAATTTAATGAAATTTGGAGGAGGTAAGCTTCAATTTTGCAAGTTTTGTTCTTTTATTCAATACTGACACCAAACGCCGGTATGCATTTGGAGGTGGCAGAAATGCCCACCGGTGTTTGAATGCATCATGAAATGTCCCACTGCGTCTGAATGCACCATGAAATGCCCCATTGCATTTCAGGGTGCCAAAACCAGCTATTTAAACAGTTTCAACGAGAATTTCGCTCATTTGTGCGTTCGATCTTGAGAGAAGTGCGTCTGAGGGAGTGGAATGAAGTGAAGTGAAGTGAAAGGTTGTGTGGGAGAGTGAAGCATGTGGGAGCTATGGCGGAGATGGGATCGGACACGCCAGTGCAGCCAGCTGAGGTATTTTTTTATTTAAGCAAGTACTTTTATTTGTTTTTTTTTTTTTTTTTTGTAGTTTTTTTTTTTTTTTTTTTTTTTTTTGGAAAAAAATTTGTAACCAATTTTTGTTTTGTTGTTTTGCAGCTTAGGGTGTTAGAGGCACGACACCGATTCTCCCCTATAATTCCGGGGATGAGGAGTTCATTTTCCTAGGCAGACTAGGAGATATTGGAGGCAGTAGGGCTAGTGGAGGCAGCCCGGTTGGAGGTAGTTCGGGCAGATGAGGGGTACCTCTCGGCTTTGGCCGAGAGGTGGGATCCAGATCGGGGGACGTTCCAGCTCCCGACTGGAGAGATGACGGTGATGCTTGAGGATGTATACCGCATCCTCAAGGTGCCCGTGGAGGGGGCGTGGGTGGAGGTTGGACGAGATAGGGCCACGAAGATGGCCAAGTTGTTTGGGGATGACTGGAGGGAGATCCGGACGGAGAGCGGGGGGATTCCTTACTTGGCCATGTATATGGCCAAGGAGTTGGTAGCGGTGGAGGCTCTGATGATGTTCGTATTGGCCAACATTGTGGCCCCGAATAGCATCGGGTGCAGGTTTCCATGGAACTTGATGGGTGTAGTGAGCGAGATGCTCACTAATAGGGTAGTGTATGCTTGGGCACCCGCTTTATTGGCGCAGGTGTACCGGGAGTTGTATGAGGTTCGAAGACGGGGCCGAAAGGGCCTAGGTTGCAGTTTGGTTCTCCAGTGCTAGGGCTGGGAGCACTTCATAGTGGCTCGACCGAAGGGGTTGCCATGTGCTTACTGGGACATGAGCCAGGCTTATGGTAGGAGATGGCCAGTGGCGGAGGAGAGACAGCCGAGCCGCCCCGTGAGATCGGGGCAATGGTATAGGAGTTTATGGGCAGACTTGATAGATGCCCAAGTCATTTGGAGGCCCTGGCGGGAGGCGAGGTGGATCAGTGATGGAGAGCATCTAAGACGGGTGTGACAGGCTAGATGGGTAGTGGTTCGGGGCCACAGCGAGGCAAAGTACATACAGATGTCTCAAGTGCTCCACCAGGTCGGATTGAGATAGGATTTCCCCGGTGAGCCAGTGCGCTACCGGAGGCACAGATCAGAGGGGGATTTGTCGTGTGCCGAGCCATGGAGGGAGGCGACAGAGGACGATGAGGACATGGAGATCCTCGACATGGATGACGTCGGGGTGACAGCTGAGTATGCAGCATGGATGGCCGCAGAGCCGAGGTGGGAGCCACCATTGGTGGTTGTTGGAGCTGGAGAGGACGAGGGAACCGCAGAGGTTCCCAAGCGCAGGGAGGGTCCCCGCCTTCGATCTGACAGTCGAAGGCGAAAGGGGAAGATGGCACGGTAGGCACCGAGGAGCGAAGATGACGAGGAGGATGATGGCGAGGGCCTAGGAGAGGCCGCAGGAGAGACTAGGGAGGTACCCCCTAGCGGGCACGAGGATGATCTGGCACAGCTGCAGCAGCAGATAGCAGAGCGCGATGCTATGCTAGCTGTCCGGGATGAGAGGATAGCTCGGCTGGAGCAACAGGTTGCAGAGCGGGATGCCCTGATAGCTGTTCAGGAGGAGAGGATGGCCCAGATGCAGGCGGACTTGGATGGAGCGACTAGGGTGCCCCAGGATGACAGGGTGACGAGACTCCAGGCAGAGCTAGCGGAGCGAGAGCGACGACACGGGATAGACATATCTAGGCTTAGGTCTAGGACTCGTTATATTGAGGCTCTGGAGGACACATTGTTTAGGCATCACATTGTGTTGCCTGATCCTCCATCCTCCTCTGTCTCTAGGCGTAGTGAGTCTAGGCACACCACTAGGTCTAGGGCTCCTACTAGGTCACAGGGATCCTCTTTTGATGGTTAGCTTAGTGCTTAGATGCACTCTTTATGAGCCTTGGTGCTCTATTGTATATTGTAGCCTTTTGGCATTCATTGTACGTTTTGACCTTTATATATATATATATATACATGGCTTTTATTTATTTGGTGTTTTACTCTCTTTTGTGTGAATGCCTATGTTTTTGTGATGCATGTTTTTATATGTTTTAATGCATATGTGATGGAATGGAATGCAAAGTTATAGATGATTAATGCGAGACTAAGTAAATGAAATATGCACTAAGAAGCACTCATACTTTTAGATAGTTAGATTTAGCCAACTGTTATCATAATTGTTTAATCAGGGGCACCGAACTTGGTAGCTTGTGAATGGATGACGTATGGAATGACATGAATATGGAAGAAGATATGGAGGTTGATATGGAAGAAAATATGGAGGAAGACTGTTTTACAAAGACTCAAACATGCTAGTGGTATCAAACAAACTTACTAATACCGCCTAATTCAACTAGGACCAAATGTGTGTGCATGTGAGTTCATTAACCAAATCGAAAGCATGGTAGTGACTCTAGGCAATCAAAAACTCGTGTGTGTGCAAGTGTGTTCATTAACCTCATCTTGCATAAATTAGGTAACCTCGTTATGGAGAAGACCCCGAAGCTAGTTTGTCCGTATGAGCATTCGGAGGTCTCTCTTTGAGGAGAGACATGTCGCCACGCAATGAGTATACTCCATCGCCACTCAAGCGTCTATAGCCCCGGTGAAGGTTAACTCCATAGTCCATGTTGTTTTTGACCTTTGTAAGCCTTGGGGATGACTACCTATCCGTCTGATCGGACAAGTAGTACGATCCTTACAACTTATTTGGGATCGGTGGTGTGTGAAAAATGTTCATTTCCTTAGAGCTTTGGGGAATCGGATTCTCAACCGAAGTATGATGAGAATTTTACCCTATCCTTACTACTCTGTTTATATTTATATTTTGTGATTGCTTGTGATAGTGGTAAGAACCACTGTTTTATGGACTATGTTTGCATGATAGGACAAACGAGGATTACCCTTTTCACTTCAAGGCACAACCCAAGGATGGTGTTATCTCTCTTTGACACAAGATGTTTTTAAGATGTGAAAATGTGATAGGTTCAAGACCGCTTTTGAAATCATTTCCCAATACTCAAGATTTTATTTAGTGTAATTTGTGATATGGCCCTAGAGAACTTTGACATGCATTTCAAAGTTTGCTTAAAACACTAGGAATGGTCGAGTGACTCGAAAACATTTTGGCAATGTAAATATGTGCAAATGGAAAATGGATGTACGAATGACAATTCGGTTTGATGGATTTTATGAAGGTGCCCCCGATTAAGGCAACATGACTTTTGCTTGACCAAATTTTATATCCAAAAGATAGAATGGTCTCTAACATGATATGCAACTATGGCTGAAAATGAAATGTTATGGTTTTCAATGAGATGTATGCACATGAAATGCAATGTTTTTGAATGAGATGTATGCAACTAACAATGAAATGCAAATTCTTTTTATTTTATTTGTTTTTTTTTTTTTTTTTGTACAAGCCATGTATATATGTACATATAAAATTCAAACTATGCGTAGAATGCCCTCAAGTGTATAACATTAAGTGGTTCGGGTTCTTCCTCTCCCTCTAAACAGGCAAGTCTATAAGTTCCATTACCCACTCTTTCAGGTGACCATATATGGACCTAACCAATTAGCCGCGAATTTATCTCGAAGATGCGGCAATGCATTGGTGTTTTGTTGATTCTCTTTAAGGACAAGATCCCCTACTTGAAATTCTCTTAGATGAACTTTGGCATTGTAAGCACGTTTCAATCGGTCTTGATAAACTCGCAAATGCTCTAAAGCATTGATTCGTTTTTCATCTATGAGTGTGAGTTGATCAAGACGTGCTTGTCTAGCAATATCATCATCGATAAATTCCTGCAAAGAAATTCGCAAGGAAGGGATCTCGACGAGGCGGAGCTAAGACTGGCGGAGACGCTAAGTATTGCTTGATGTCATCAAAGGCTTTCTGACACTCATCTGTCCATGAAAATTGTACCCCCTTTTGTAGTAGGTGGCAAAATGGCCTACATTTATCGTAAAGTTGTGCAATAAAGCGACGGATTGAATTAATCTTTCCTTGTAAACTACGCAACTCCTTCAAATTAGTTGGGGGACACATTTCCATAATGGCTTTGACCTTGTTTGGGTCCACCTCAATACCTCGTTTAGAGATAATAAAACCTAGGAGTTTGCCTGAGGTAACACCAAAGACACATTTCTTAGGCTTATCCGGATCATATGGATTATGGAGCGGGGTGAATAAGTCTTCGAAATTCATTGTCGACTTATGGAAGAAAGGATGGGCGGAATGGAAGGGAAAACCGGTGAAGACCTCGGAAGACCTGAGATGCAAAACAACATAGTTTTTCAGTTTTTTTTTTTTTTTAGTTTGAGTTTTTTTTTTTTTGTAGTGGTGAAAACCACTATTTTAGTATATACATATAATACAGGTTTGGATTATGGCTTATGGATGTGGCGGAGGGGGTGGTTCACCTCGTTCTTGTGGAAGAAGCAAGCGAAAGATGGCCTCTTGGAGAGGGAACAATTGGAGATAAAACTCGTCTTGTTTAGTGAGGGGAACAATGGGCGCCGACTCTTCTTCGGATTCATCACCATTTGACATGACGTCAAATTCTTCATAGGCTTCATCTTCGGATTCGTCGGGGTGGAGGATTTCTTCTTCTGAATTAAGATTAATGCTTTGAAAAGCTCGCTCAAAAGAAGAAAGGGATGGAAGTGGTTGGTAGCCCAGACCAAAACGCTCAGTGGGTCTCTGATATGGCATATCGATGCGTTCAGTTACCCCTTGCTCGTATCGACCTAGGCCAAATTGCTGCCAATTATGTCTGTGGAAATAGCGAGAGGGAAAACCCTCCATCCTTTCGATATTGGCAGGGACTGGATGCTTAGGTTCTAGTATGGTGGTAGGACTAGAAGATGACTCTATTCCCCCATATACAAAATTAATGGAATTTGGCATAGAACCCATGTTATAAACCGATCCAATGGATAAATGTTGGTCATGTGGACGACCAAAATCTTTAACTGTTTGCACATTGAACGGTGTGATGTGGACATCTTGAATGGCATACTCACCAATACCTGCATCAGTGAGATGGACCTTGACTTGGGAGGGAGATGGACTAGATGATGGAATAGAAGAATGTGGGATAGAAGAATTGGAAGGATTTGGTTGGGTTGATGCTTCACTAACTTGTGAAACATCACCTGGTGATGGTTGGGAAGATGGAGGAATAATAGGTGATGTTGAAGAAGGTGTAGAAGAAGGGGGTAATGACGTGGAAAGAGATGATTGGTCATGGCCACATGTGCATGTGGTCACTGATGAAGAAGAAGGAAGATTAGGTGATGAAGAAAGTGGTGAATGAGATGGAATAGCGAAAGAGGAAGATGGTTGCGATATGATGGGTAGCTCCTCAAGAATGGGAGCTTTAGAAGAAGATGGTATAGAAGAAGTAGATGGGGTCAAGAAAAGATGAGTGGATGGCAACACAATCTCATAAGGATTTGAGACATAGTTGCAATGTTTGAAGGGTTCAATGTCAGCAGGTACACAATGAACTCGTCCCTCATATACATACTTCAGACATTGATGCAAAGATAGAAGGGACACATCTCATCTCCCTAAGCCAAGGCCGTCCAAGCAATACATTGTATGCCATGGTCCCTTCCAAGATGTGAAACAAGGTATGCAAAGTTCGGGCCCCTACCTCAATGGGCAAGATAACCGTGCCAACCGTGGAAGATAAAGCATCATTGAATGCTTTAAGAGTAAAAGTCGACTTTGTGATAAGGGATGGCGACAGCTTTAGATGACTCAACGCCGATGTTGTAATGATATTGATTGAGGAACCGGTGTCAATTAAGACTCTCTTGAATGGCTTGTTATCGATCTTGGCCATGATATGCTGTGGAGGATCTATACTTTCTATTGACATAGGTTTGATTTCAAAATCATAGAAAGTGATGGAGGGCTCCATGCATGTTTGAATACTCCCCACAAAGTTGTTGAAGGCATTAGTATCTTGAGTTTGAAGCTCGATTGACTTTAATATTTCCATTAATGCCTCTCTATGCGGGGGAGATTGTTGAATGAGGTCATAGATCGATAACTTGGCATAAGCCATTTTTAAACTGGTAGTTAACCGGCTACTCAATGACATGATGGGTCGTTGGCGTTGAGTAGAATGATTTAGCGGTTGTTGAGAAGTACTAGCACGTCGTTGGGTCACTGTTACCTGAGGTGGACCGGGGGTTTGTACAGGTGGTCGTGGTTCAACCTGATTTGGTTGGTTCGCCCTTTGACCCCGGGTTACTACGTTAATAGTACCCACAAAACCTTGGTATTGTTGTACATGGTTGACTTGATTAGGAGGAGTTACCTGAGTTACTCCCCCTGAAGTTGTTGGAGCTTCCTCCCGATGTGGAAGGGGTGTTTGAAATATACCAAGATTTTGATTTTGTTGGGCTAAGGGGCTATCCAATTTAATGGCTCCAATCTCAATAAGATCTTGGATCACATGTTTGAAAGCTGTACAATTATTGATATCGTGCCCATTTTGCCTATGATAAGGACAAAATAGGTACTCCTTGTAATACTTCCCCCTTCTAGATGGGTCTAAAGGTTTAAACTCGGTAAAGTTAACCGATTTGTGCTATATAACTTGTTGAATATGACCGCATATGGTTCATCTAAAGGTGTGAACTGTCGCTTGGGACGATTGTTTTGCCAAGGTCGAGTTTCCATGGTTGGCCCAAAGATTGGGAGCTGGTTGAGTAGGGGCGGGTACCGCATGATAAGCAATTGGTTGCGGTTGACTTTGCATTACTTGTTGTTGTTGAGCCATTACGGGCTGGCTCGCCACCACTTGATTAACTTGGTTAACATTTGAGGTTGTACTAGCCTGTGCTTGTTTGTTTTGGCCATAATTATTATTTCGTTGTTGGCCCTTTTGTTGCCATTCTTTTCTACGGGGTTTTAAAACACCCTCTTGGACTTTAATGTCTTCTATGATACTTGCTTGGGCCAAAGCCTCTTCAAAAGTCCTGTATTGTTGTAATTGGAGTAACCAAGAGATAGGTTTTAGACAACTCGGGTGAACATTTTGGTTAACTCCTCCATTGGTAGGGAGAATGGCAATTTATTAATGATAGCCCTCCAACGGTTTCCAAAGTCATAAACAGTCTCATCGTCATGTTGCTTGAGCTTGTATAAGTCGGACAATGAGACTTTCCTTTGTACATTTAGGGAGAATCGTTCTAAAAATAGATTAATCAATTGCTCGTAAGCATAAATGCTATGGTGAGCTAAATGATTGTACCATTGTACAACATCTCCCCCTAATGTCTGAGGAAAAGTTCTGAGCATAAGAGCATCATTATTTTGGATTCTAAAGCGAGCATGCATGAATGAGCTCACATGTTCATGAGGATCCTCGGTTCCTCAAAATTTGTCAAACTTCGGTAATGTGAAATCACTCGGATATGGCGGTGAAGGTACCGAAGGATGAATTGGTTGATTGATCAACGACCTTAGCGTAGGTTTCGACTAGATGAGCCGGGCATGTTGAGCATAAGGTTGTCAATCTGTTGTTGCATAGCATGGAGTCGAGAATCTTCATGAAAATTTTGATTCGTTTGATGATTATGATGATGCAATGGAGGAGTGGAAAAATGATGAGATGGGATGAAATTGCCTGGATTAGGCGGTGTGGAATGGACATGTTGTTGGTATGGATGATACCGAAAAGAAGGTGATTGGGGTGGATGATGAATTGGACTGGGTTGGGAGAAATGTGGGGTAGGAATGGACACCACCGAAGATTGGGGTACCCAGTGTGGGGCCTCGAGCTAAGAAAAGTCGGTTGGGTAGAAATTGGTTGGGGTGTAGGATTTACTACGACAGGTGGTTGAGCATTTTGTTGCTGTTGTTGCTGAAGCAACTTGTCGAGGTACTCCCTAACCTTATTAATCTCTAACCCAAGGGAGGTGGGATGATTGGATGAAGGTGGAGGGCAGGCTGCCATGGTAGTCACAGAGACGCATAGCAGGGCGAAAGTTGGGAGGGCAGCCGCCATGGTAGTCACAGGGACCGCATAGCAGGGGCAATGAAGGTGGCCGAAGTAGGCGGTACCCGGGAAGAAACAAGTAGACTCGTGCCCTGGTAGGGTGAAACCATAAATGGTTTGGGAAGAAGAGGGTTGAAATTGGTCATGGCTAGAGGAGGTTCCACCAACCTCATAGAGAGAATTGGTGTACACCGGGGTAAATGGAGGAGAAAGTGGTCGGGAAGACACTACATTTGTCTCCAAAGGAGGACAATTGAGCATCTGGGAAGATGTTGGAGATGAAGCCGGCTGAACAGATACCACATTAGCCTCAAAAAAAGGGTTAGTGTAGACCTGAGTGAAACCAACGGGTATGGTTGATGCAATATCCTGCTGAAAAATAGAATCTTGCATAGGGGAATCTTGGATTGGCTCAAGGACATAGCCAGTGCCATCTCTTAAGTGAGTTTGCACTTGGGCCATATCAATGTGGGTAATATGAGAGGAATTGTCTTCCTCCATGGGCATGGCCATGTGATAGACTGGTAGAAGGACGTGAAAGACCCGCAGGCGAACCTCGCTCGAAATTCACTAGGATAAGTGGCCATGTTGGTGGTGGGGATGTTCTGTGAATTACCCATTTGATTATTTAGATTTAACATTTTAGATTGATTCCTTGTTAAGACCATAAAGCAATAAATCTAAACAAATTCAGAAAAGAAGAATGCAAAACTGGAATGATAAATTTACACTAAAGAAATTATCGTAAAACAATCACAACCTAGGTTTCAACCAATGTGTCTTACCTGCGGTTAATTAATTATTTTCTCGATCTTAATCGTAGTAAATTTTAAGTGTCCGGTTTATGAGTTTTGCATGTGATCTAATCTTGAATTATTCACAAAAAAAGGTAAAAACTATGGCTAGGAAAGGACAACGAGATTCTTATTGGTGATGAAATCCAGCAAGTTTGCTCGGGGGTGACCTATGGTGTCTAAGGCAGAAGTTTAATGGATGGAGATGAATTCCACCATCACTAAACTTCAAGCAATACCTGGTGATGAAATCCAGATATTACTGTTTTAAATGCAATATGAAAATGCAATGAATTTTATTTTAAGTGTTTTAATTGTCTAATGTATACATACAAAGCTATAAATCAAAAGTTCTAATGATCTAAGCAAGAGGCTACCGAAAACATGCCATTTCCTCTGAAGAAGTGGAGTACACCGTTTAAAACCCCCTGCCTACCAATGATATCAGATATCAAAGGAGCAACCGGAAGGTTCGTCCACTTCTCTGCCTGGAATCACCCAATGGCAGGAGTACTATTGACATCCAATCAATAGTCCTACTTAGATAATTAAAACAAATAATTCGTAGCTATTCTAATATGCAGCTAGGTATGCAAATTTTTTTTTTTTTTTATGCAAGCAACAACCAATAATGCAATGCAGAAAAATGTAACTAAAAATAACTATTCTTTTCCAGATTACTTAGTTTTCGTTCATTTTAAAGCAATGATCTGAAAAAGAAACAAAATACAGCAGAAAAACCAAAAACGTAAAAAGTACAAGTAAAAGAAAGCACTTACTCGGAAGCCTACGCTTTTCTGTAAAACTGCCTTCAAACGCCCACGGGAGTCTGCACAGGCTGAAACGCACCTCTGTGTTTCGTATTGGACTTCCAGACGCCGCTCTGCGTCTGCTACATTTTTTGCAAGCTCAGAAACCCTAGTTCGTTGGAACAACGAATTTCACGATTTCTGGAACTTGCAAAATAAAACAAAAAACAGGAATAGATTAGTAAAGCAAGTATTAAAAACATGAAACCCTAGGGGGTCCCACCGTGATCGCCATTTGTAGATTAAAGATACAACGCCAAACAAAAGATAAAGAAGTCACGATAAAAAGTAAGACAGAACACAGTTGTACAAAACAAACGATTTTTATTAATCAACGGAGTTTAAAAACTCCTTTTGAGTACAACAGGGCCTGTAACCCTTTTCGTGATACAAAAATTACAGTTTGTGCTAGGGTTCTCCGAAACCCTAGCTGGCACAATGGGTGGCGTCTCCGAAGAATGTATCTTCAATCCCAACAGAGTGAGTGGGCTTTGTTGTATCCTCGTAGCTCGGACCACTCCAGACTTAAACAACTGCTATCAACACACCGGATCCGCCATTAAAATCCCGCACACATTAACACTATCAAGGAGTTAGAAATTAATAAGAGGGCTCCACTGTGTGAGCCCTCAGAAACAATTTAAAACCCTAGAAAAATAGAATGCAAGAATTCAACAACAGATTAATAAAAGAAAAGAAGTTACTTGCTTTAAACTGATTTATACCTGTTCTCTGTTAACGCGGCTAGACCAAGCGGCACCTGGAAGTAATGTGGTCATCAAATCGGTCGCAGAGGCGCCCTGGTGCACTCGCCGAACGCCCCGTGCTTCTCGGATCAGGGTTTCAGTACGCCGGTCCGCGTCTCGTGGCTGCGGGTAAACGCCGCGGGCACTTGCGACAAGAATGGGGAATTCTGCAGAGTGCTACAGAAGAGATGGCGATGAAGTTGGCGACGGATGCGGCGATGGATGCGACGAAAAGGATGCGGCGATGGATAGCTGAAGAGATAGATGAAATAGAAGAGATAGGTCCAAAAGATAGCAAAGATAGCAAAGATAGGAGAAGAAGATAGGGTTTGAGCCATCAAAGTGACTCAATTTATAATCCACTCTTAGGGCACACTTTAGGGTTTTAACGACACTTTGAACGTGTGGCTAAGATTAAAGTGGATCCAAGGGTAGAGAATAAATCTAGGTTGTGAAACGGATTAAGATGGATGGACGGATGAGATTAAATGAAGGATGGACGGCTTAGATTAAATCACTTAAACTATTATTTAAATATATATTAAAATATTAAAATATATATATAAATATTAATTTAAATAAATTTGGGGATGAAAAATGGTGGGAAAGGTGAAATTGGGCCAAATAATGGCGGGAAGATGTGGATTTGGGCCAAATAATGGCGGGAAGGTGGATGACTGACACGTGGCTAACAAGAAGGTATAGATGACTTACAAGTGGCTGGATTTTGGTGTCTACAGAACTGTAGCACCCAAAAATTGGTGTAGTTAAACCCTTGGTAAAAGATAAAAATTTGAATTTTAACCTCGAAACTGCCCATTAACCACTCACCCAATTTTTCATGCCATTTTTAGGATTTGTTTTGACCGTTGGACAATATTGTCACCGATCAGATGAAATCGTCCCAGATCGAACGAATTCATCTAGAACAGAACGTCCAGATGATTTCGTTCCAAAACCAAATTTTCATAAAATAGCTTTTGTTTCAATAGCCTCTCCAACTTGGGTAGAAGCATGTCTATGCAATTGGATATTCCTCTACTGAGGATCTCCCAGATTGGGATGATCCCCAACCTCCTAACCTCCCCCTAATCCTATATAAACTAGGATTTTCTCAGTTTATCCCCCTGGTTGGCTGATCCCATGATTCCTTGATTGATTTTCCTTGCCATTTTAGTTTTGTTGTGTTAATATGCCCTATCCACCATTGTTTGCAATCATAGTTTTAAGTTTTTATTGCAGGTTTTCACTGTGCTTCAGTTGGAGAAAGCTCGGATCGTTGTAGGTGATTCTAGACGATATCGGATGATCCTGTCGCAGATCGACGATGATCTCGTACGATTGGAGGCGATCTAAACTACAGTTCATATTGGGGGCAACCAGAGCCCTGAGTTTGCATTTCTCATTTGTCTTTTTTATTTTACTATGCATTAGTTTGATTTATTTTCATTCTGCATCCTAAAGTTCACCTCATTCAGCGTAAATGCATGATAAAGTTAAAATAAGTTATTAAAACAATGCATTTCCTTTAATTTACCATCCAAATTTATCAATTAGGCATTTACAATGTCATTTCTATTATTTTGCATTATTATAGCAGTTGCATTTTCGGTTTTTGGTGTCTGTTTCTATGATTGCAGGTTTCTGACGAATTCGTCTGATGAATTCGTCAGATCGACGACGATCTCATCTGATCTCAGGTGATCGCCTGTGATATAAGATGATTTTATACAATTACAGATGATCCTATCATATTTGGGATGATCTAGACTCCTACAAGCTTTAGAATCTTCATCAGACATCTGAAATCAGGTGTATTCTTTCTCATTTTGCATTATCTTTACATTTAGGATTCATTCCTGCTTTTTGTATTCATATAAATCAGCATTTTCATATAGGATAGCTTAGATTCATTCTGGAAAACCTAGGATATGAATGATTAAAGTACAAAATGAACACATCAAACCCATTCTCAACCTAGATGCGGAAACTGCCACTCAAAGTTTCCTGGTGAACCCACCATCCATCGAAAATTCACCCTTATACCCCTCCCCCGAGAGGTGCGACTTTCAAAGAGCCTCTCAGTCTGAGGTATTTTCCCATCCTTCTCGCATCCCCATTCTAGGCGCGGATCCTATAGCCTGAAGGTAAGGATGCAAAAAATTTGGAGCGATACATTTTGGTGAAACCTTTTCTATTTTCATTTCATTATGTCAACATTCCATTTTTCAACCATGGTATAATTCCTAAGGAATTGTTCAAAACTTTATCACACTTAGGAATTTTATGCCTAGCAAAAAATTATATTTTTAATATTTCATGCATAATATTTTCATGGAAATATCAAAACAAATCATTACCATTATCATTTTCATCATCACAATACAAAGTCTTAAGACAGTCTCTTAAGCACTCTTTTACTTTTAACAATATTTCTATATTGGGATTAGCTTGACGACCTAGCGAGCAGTGACTCCATGAAATGGTCTATAACAGCGACAATATCCTTTGAAATTATTGTTAGAAGTCCCTTTATTTTTTTTATCAAATCATACCAAAACAACCAATTTGTTTACATCATATTATTTCATTTAAATTTTACAGCATGACATAAAATTATACTATTTTCAATGACATAACTACATGAATAATCAATCAACAATTCAAAATGTAAAGCATCATAAAACATATGGACAAGTCATATCACAAAAAAAATCATATATATATATATATATATCCATTTCGCCTGTAGAGCTCTAAAAACAACAACAATGAACAGTAACAATGAATTAGGGTTTTACCCTATCTTTTAATTTTATTTAAAAATAACAACATTTTTTTAAAATTTTGCTTTTCCGCGCTTTTACCTCAAACGTTCGATTTGGGTAAAAACACAGAGGGGGCACCATAGTAAGCAGTTGTACGATTCGACCTAGAATTGTCGTCTAGAAAATTGAGTAAATTTTTGCTTTCTCGTAAAATAGGAAGAACTCGTCTTTAACTCATTTTCTTCAAAAAAATCGCTAAAGAGGGGGCAAAATGTAGCACCCTAAAATTGGCGCAGTTAAACCCTTAGTAAAAGATAAAAATTTAAATTTTAACCCCAAAACCGCCCGTTAACCGCTCACCCCGTTTTTCATGCCATTTTTAGGAGTTGTTTTGACCGTTGGACGATATCGTCGCCGATCAGACGAAATCATCCTAGATCGGACGAATTCGTCTGGAACAGAACGTCCAGATGATTTCATCCCAAAACCAAATTTTCATAATTAGCTTCTGTTTCAACAACCTGTCCAACTTGGGCAGAAGCGTGTCTGCGCAGTTGGAGATTTCTCCACTGAGGATCTCCCAGATTGGGATGATCCCCAACCTCCTAACCTCCCCCTAATCCTATATAAACTGGGATTTTCTCAGTTTATCCCCCTGGTTGGCTGATCCCATGATTTCCTGATTGATTTTCCCTCCCATTTTAGTTTTGTTGTGTTAAGACGCCCTATCCACCATTGTTTGCAATCGTAGTTTTAAGTTTTCATTACAGATTTTCACTGTGCTTCAGTTGGAGAAATCTCGGATCGTCGCAGGCGATTCCAGATGATTTTGGACGATCCTGTCGCAGATCGGCGACGATCTCGTACGATTGGAGGTGATCTCGACTGTAGTTCAGATTGGGGGCAACCAGAGCCCTGAGTTTGCATTTCTCTTTTGTCTTCTTTATTTTACTATGCATTAGTTTGATTTATTTTCTTTCTGCATCCTAAAGTTCACCTCATTCAGCGTAAATGCATGATAAAGTTAAAATAAGTTATTAAAACAATGCATTTCCTTTCATTTGCCATCCAGATTTATTAATTAGGCATTTACACTATCATTTCTATTATTTTGCATTATTCTAGCAGTTGCATTTTCGGTTTTTGGTGTCTGTTTCTATGATTACAGGTTTCTAATGAATTCTTCTGACAAATTCGTCAGATCGACGATGATCTCATCTGATCTCAGGCGATCTCCTATTATCTGAGACTACAATTATAGACGATCCTATCATATTCGGGATGATCTGGACTCCTACAAGCTTCAAAATCTTCATCAGACATCCGGAATCAAGTGTATTCTTTCTCATTTCGCATAATATTTACATTTAGGATTCATTCCAGCTTTCTATATTCATATAGGATAGCTTAGATTCATTCTGGCCAACCTAGGATATGAATGATTAAAGTACAAAATGAACACGTCAAACCCATTCTCAACCTAGGCACAGAAACTGCCACTCAAAGTTTCCTGGTGAACCCACCATCCATCAAAAATTCACCCTTATACCCCTCCCCCGAGAGGCACGACCTTCAAAGGGCCTCTCAGTCCGAGGTATTATCCCATCCTTCTCGCATCCCCATTTCGAACGTGGATCCTATAGCCTGAAGGTAAGGATGCAAAAAATTTGGAGCGATACAGGAACCATCCCAAATGAGTTTGGTGAGATGCAAAGATTAGGATTGCTATATGTTAGTTGGAATAATCTCTCTGGAAGAATTCCAAATTCTTTGGGTAGACTTCAACAACTAAGAAGACTTTTTCTTCACCACAATCAATTATCAGGAGAGATACCTATTAGTTTAAAGAGTATTCCAAATTTGGAGCTTCTTGATTTCTCTTACAATGATCTAAGGGGTAGAATACCAGGAGAGGTTATGGCCAGTATTCAAAATCTTCAATTCTATCTCAATCTATCAAGGAATTTCTTGCAAGGACCATTGCCTATAGAGATAAGTAAAATTATAAATGCTCAAGCAATAGATATTTCTAGCAATCATCTTGATGGGGAGATTCCAGAGGCACTTGGAAATTGTATACCCCTAGAGCATCTCAATATTTCCCATAATGAATTTGAAGGTCTAATACCAGATGCACTTGGCAAATTATAGAATCTACAACTTGTTGACCTCTCCTGTAATAATTTGATAGGTCAAATTTCAGAAGAAGGGTTGTTTCCACATAGCAATGTTACTGCATTATTCATGGGAAATCCCAACCTTTGTGGTCCAAAGAAGTACTTGTTACCTGTATGTTCAAAACAAGGGAAGGAAAAGCATTTGGTTCTTACAAAAGCAATACTATTAGGTGTTGGAGTCACTATCTTCATAATATGCTCTTTGCTTTTGGGAATTATGTGGAAATGGAACTCTTCAAGGCAACAATTTGATCTTTCAATCTTTATGTTTGGAAGATTGGGGTACTAGAAGTTCACATATCAAGATCTCTTCATTGCAACAAATGGATTTAATGAAATAAATTTACTCGGATCAGGTAACTTTGGTTTAGTTTATAAAGGAGTCTTAAGGGATGGTAAGATAATTGCTATCAAGGTTTTTAGCTTCCAAAATGAAGAAGGGCAGAGAAGTTTTAAGAGAGAGTGCAAAGTTTTGGGAAGAGTTTGGCACCATAATCTCATTAGAGTCATAAGTGCATGTTCATATAATGATTTCAAAGGTTTAGTTCTCCAATTTGCTTCTAAAGAGAGTTTGGAAAATGAGGATGCTTGTGGATTAGGACTGAGTGAATGTTTGAACATTGTTATAGATGTAGCCCATGGCATGGAGCATTTGCATTATGATTCTCCTATCCAAGTTGTGCATTGTGATTTGAAACCTAGCAATGTGCTTTTGGATGAGAACATGACAGCACTTGTAACTGATTTTGGTCTATCTAGGCTGACTAGTTCTACAAACTCTATGGATTCCATGAGCACAACACTCACTCTTAGAGGATCAATTGGCTACATTGCTCCAGGTAATTTTTTTTCTAATAATAACATCTACTTTTTGTTTTTTTAAAATATTTTTAAGAATATTATTAATTCTAGATGACTTAATTGCAGAGTATGGATTGGGTGAAAATGTTTCTATAAAAGGGGATGTTTACAGTTATGGGGTTTTATTATTAGAGATGGTTACAAGGAAGAGACCAACTGATGCCATGTTTGTGGAAGGCCTAAATTTACAAAAATGGGTGAGATCGTAAGTTACAAGATGTTGTTGATTGTAGGTTGTTGAGTAATGTGAATATGGAACAACATAGATGTCTTGTTTCTTTGATACATATTGGTTTGCTTTGTACAAATGAATCTCCTCAAGAACGACCCACTATGAGAGATGTAAGAAGGGCATTGGAGAGTCTAAGAGATGCTTTCTTGGGAAGTGTTGCAACCACTTCCTATTTAACAAGAACCATATCAAATTTGATATGCTACTACAGAAATGGAAGGGGTGTCTGATAGCCATAGTTCTACATATTAGCTAGTATGGAAACATATAAAGCATTTATGAGGTACATATTTTTACAATAACCTTTTTTATGAATTGCAATTAAATGGTTTAATGAAAATTTAGAAATAAAGGTTAGATAGTTCAGTAACAAAGCCATATATATCTAGTCTAGGTATATTATAGTAATTAGAAATTTTATACCATATAATATATGGAAGAGTTTGGGTTTGTTCTATTTCTCATATAGTTTAAAGAGTAGGCTCATTGTGATATACAAGACAACGTTAATAGTTATTGATTAATAATATTATTAAATATCATTTCAGATCTATGAGATGCTTAATTAGATGTTTTCTATGACTCAGTTTAGCTAGTTCAACAAATCTAACCAAAAATTTGTTGTTGTGCTTTTAAATATTGTCTTTCATGATGACATCTCTTGAGGTCTTATCTTTCTACCCATGCTTCCATGTCAAAGTATCTACGTTTATTGAAGATTGAAGATTGCAAATGTAATAATTGAATACATTACTTGAAATATAGGGCAATCCCATCTTTGCTTGATAGACAATAAATGGTCTTGCAGGCCTCGCATTCTGCTGCTGGGTTGCAGTGTTTTTTTTTGAGGAATTCAGTTTGACATTATGACTTGAAACTGCCGTAACAGACATGGAAATTTGGAGCATTGGGTTATGAATTTTAAACTGCTACTACTTTCTATGCCGGCTTTGGACCGAAGAGGATATCTTTCATATGGCAGTGAAACTTGAGATATACTGACATTCAAAACTTGCCAGTGACTGGTCCACAATTGCTGTAAAGGTGAGCTATTTCATTCATATTCAGAAAACATCATTCTTAAATATGCAAATGGAGCTGTTTAAGATTCTTTGTGTGGGCTTTTTTGTTAGGCATCACTGGATTAACTATCTTTGTTTCTTTGGTTGAGAGCTTTTAAAATTTCTCTAATTTTTTCGAAAAAGCCATTGATATGGCCATTTTAGTTTTTCGAATCATTTTTGGTGTTTATGGCACATATAGAACATGTCCTGAAGTCTTTATTAACCGATATGTATTCCCAAGCAGTTCAGTTGAGTACAAGTACAGGTTCCCTTCTGCAAAAGCTTGAGGGAAGCAAAGTGAGAACTGAGTGTTGACATTTAAATAAAAAAGGGGTTTCATCTTGTAAGCTGTATTTCTCATACATGATAGGTTTTGATATTCAATTGATCAGTGTGACACCCCTGAACAAGCACTGTGAAGTCTTTGCACAGTCTGAGAAGATTACTTCTAGAAAACGCATTGTTTCATCGGCTTCCAATTTTATGCAAATTGAAATACTCATCGTATTTCAAACCAACCTGGGGATGGCTTATTTGATAACTAGGGCCTCTTTGATTTTCAGGTAGAATGATATGGCATTACCATGGAAGTGTAGAAAAGAAATGTTTTTTTGTTTGATTTTATTAGAGAGATGAAATGTTATACTCATGATCAATTCAGTTTAAGTTTAAATTGGTACTTAGTTTTATCAAATGGTATTAGGATTCAAGTTTTATCAAATGGTAGTAGTTTTATTGGTTTAATTCCTCTATTTATGAGGAGACTTATGTTCAAATCTTGCCAAAAAGGGGTTTACCCTAATTCTTTGGGAATCATCTTATTTGTCCCATTACAACTAGTCCCTTAAATGAACAAAGAAAAGCTATATAGCATAATCATGACGTAGTTTCATTTATCATTTCATCCTCATGCTTTGCTTAATATAACAAGTTTCAAACATAAAACTTTCATTGTCTTGGAATAAAGGTCTATGGAACATACCAACTTCCAACTCATACCTCTAATAGAGTTATTGTATAGTTGATAGTTACATACTCGTGAGAAGGGTAAGTTGTCTTCTATAAGACTTGTTGACCCACCTACAAGTTCTTAACCTCCATACAAATCAGTTGTCAAGTGCCATCCCCTCCTCCATAGGAAACCTTTATTCCTTGACTGACTTGGAATTGTCAACAAATAATCTCATAGGCCCCATTCCTACAGAATTGACCCATCTACATATTCTACACCTCTTTTAAAAATCAGTTGTCAGGTGCCATCCCCTCCTCCATAGGAAACCTTTCATCCTTGACTGATTTAGAATTGTCAACAAATAATCTCACAAGCCCCATTCTTGGGCAGGTTGACCCATCTACAGACTCTCTACCTCTCCTCAAATCAGTTGTCAAGAGCTATCCCCTTCTCCATAGGAAACTTCTTAGCCTTGACTATTGTCAGAAAATAATCTCATAGGTGCCATTCCACAATAACTTGGTACTAAGATTGCCAATTTACAATATCTTTCTCCATGGGGAAATAAAATTAGTGGAAACATACCGAATTCCATTGGAAAATGTTCCAAACTCAAGAATCTTTATCTACATGACAATTTGCTAAGTGGAATGGTGCCTCTGGAGTTAAGTATGTTGTTGATTAAACAAATCAAGTTACAAAACAATCATCTTGTTAGTGGAAGCAATGGAACATTGGCTTTTCTTATTGCTCTTACAAATTGCTCCCACCTTGAATGGCTAGAAATTGGTCAAAATCATCTCACTGGTGTTTTGCCTCCATCCATAGGCCACCTTTCTTCCAAGTTGTCTATCTTGAAGTTATCACACAACAAGATAGGTGGAAGCATACCCAAAGAGATTAACAATCTTATTAACTTAACTTGGTTGAGCTTCAGGGACAATCTTTTAAGGGGCCACATTCCATATGAATTTGGAAGACTCCACAAGTTGGAAAGATTAGATTTGAAAAACTTATGGAATCATCCCAGATGTGATTGGTGAGATGCAAAGATTAGAATTGCTAAATGTTAGTTGGAATAATCTATATGGAAGAATTTTGAATTCTTTGGGTAGACTCCAACAACTAAGAAGACTTTTTCTTCATCACAATCAATTCTTAGGAGAGATACCTGTTAGTTTAAAGAGTATTCCAAATTTGGAGCTTCTTGATTTCTCTTACAATGATCTAAGGGGCAGAATACCAGGAGAGGTTATGGCCAGTTTTCAAAATATTCAATAATAAAGCCATATATATTTAGTTTAAGTATATTACAATAATTAAAATTTTATACCATATAATGTATGGAAGAGGATGGGTTTGTTCTATTTCTTATATAGTTTAAAGAGCAGGCTCATTGTGATACATAAGGTATCCTTAACAGTTATTAATTAATAATATTATTAAATATTATTGTAGATCTATGAGATGCTTGACTAGATGTTTTTCTATGACTCATGTTTAGCTAGTTCAACAAGTCTAATCAATGATTTATTAATGTGCTTTTAAATATTGTCTTTCATAATGTCATGCAGACAAAGGAGAGGAAAGAAAGGAGTTACGGTGACAAAGGAGAGGAAAGAAAGGAGGTACTGTTTTTAGATTCTCTTGAGGTTTTTGTGCTTATTCCTACCTTTCTACAAGTTCTTCCATATCAAAGTGTTTACATTTGTTAGAGATTGCAAATGAAATAATTGAATACATTTACATTAATTGAAATATAGGGTAATGCCATCTTTGCTTGATAGAAAATGAATGGTCTTGCAGGCCTCGCATTCTACTGGTGGGGTTGCAGTGTTTTGCTTGAGGAATTCAGTTTGACATTATCACTTGAAGCTGCAATGACAAAGAGATGGAAATTTGGAAGTATTGGGTTTTAAATTTTACACTGTTACTACTTTCTATACCGGTTTTGGACCGAACAGGATATTTTTCATATGGCAGGGAAACTTAAGATATACTGACATTCAAAACTTGCCAGTGATTGGTCCACAATTGCTGTAAAGGTGAGCTATTTTATTCATATTTCGAGTCATGAAGAAAAGTTTAAAATAAAATTGATGAAAAACAGCTGGTTTCAGAAAACATCATTCTTACATATGCAAATGGCGTTGTTTAAGATTCTTCGTGTGGGCTTTGTTGTTAGGCATGCAGTACTTGCATCACCTCTTCCTGGATTCAACATATTTGTTTCTATGGTGGAGAGCTCAGTCTATACATTGCTTACATTTGTTTTCCTAGCACCGATTCACCTTAAAGCTTTTAAAATTTCTCTAAATTTTTCCCAAAAATTCATTGATATTGCCATTTTAGTTTTTGGAATCTTTTTTTGTTGTTTATGGCACATATATAATATGTCCTCAAGTTGGATTGAGAAAAATCGATTTGATGATGATTCACACTAATGTAGTGATGAGAAGCCGAGGACAAACAATGAAAAACCAACTATAGTAGGTAGTGGAGCGGGAGCACTAGTACATATCAAAAATTGAGTCAAAGAGGAGGGGCGACACTTTTATGCCCAGTGATGCTTTTGCCACATGATGACACTTTTGTACCAAGTTGATTTTTGATAATTATAGCTGGTTTTTGCTTATGCCATCAAGACCAATACAACTTTGTGTTGGCTTGGATGTAGATCTAACTATAGATTCTTTAGTGTAAAAAGAGATAGCCCCAAGCACTAGAGATGATTTGGTGTCTCCTAGACTTCATAAGTTATGTGATACTAGTAGTAGTAGGCTTGTACCATATAGCCCTAATGCTTGAGATAGAGTTTGATAAGGCTTTTCTAACTGCACTGGCTCAGAGAAGGTATTAAAAGATAAATAAATTTTAGCTCATGATAGGAAATATGATAGTGACCCTTAAGGATGTGTGGTGGATCCTGAGGGTGCTTATTAAAGGATCTAAAGTGCATATAGGGAAGGACTAGAGGAGAGCCATGGAACAACTGGTAGGGGATACAAACCTCATGATGGTGTGGTTAGGTATTGACATCAATTTCATACACATTGAGGGTTGCTTGGATAGATAGGCCACCTTGTTGTGCACACTAGTATATAGAGTCTTGCTTGACAACATGAGCAAGAGGATGGTCCACTAGGGTTAGGGATAGGTGGTGGCTAAAAAGTAAAACCAATAGGCAATTTTTGCATGGGGATTAGTGGTGCTAGCATGGTTGTACTAGATGTTGCATTAGATTTTTTATAGGGAAATATGGAGCTTGAATTTCTATACACCACTCTAGGTGTGTGTTATGTTGGCAATTTGAGCAAGTTTGTAAGCAAAATTGAGTTGTCATTGATGTCAAAAGGAATGTAATTGATTGGTTCCAAAATAGTTTCATAATGTCTTATGAAGCATGACCAAAAAGGTTTTTCATTAAAACCCTGACGGAGCAAAATAAAAGGTTTTCCTTTAAAACCATTGAAGGAGAAAATAAAATGTTTTCCATTAAAACCATTGAACGAGAAAATAAAAGGTTTTCCATTGAAACCATTGAAGGAGAAAATAAAAGGATTTTCATAAAAACCATTGGAAAATAAAGTATAATGATTTTATTATACTAAGGAAGCTTAAAGTCAATTATAATTTAATTTTAAATTAATTTATTAGTTAATTTACTTAACTTGAAAAGTTATTTAAATTAATTATTAATTAATTTATTTATTAATTATAAATTAATTTAAGGTTAAAACCCTAGAGTTTCAAAAATCTAATTTCGAAGTGTCGACATGAGGAGGAATGTTAAATCAAGTATATAAGGGGGAGCACCCACCTCATTAATATTTACCATGCCTAAGAATATCGTGCGAGCATAGTAATCAGCGTTGCGACCAAGGGAGAGAGAAAACACGATTTTCGCGTGAGAATAGGAGTGTTGAATGGATAAGAGGAAGGTATTTATCCTTCCTTCACATGGGCCTTCGTAGCCCACACGATGAGTGCCCAAGCGCCTAGCGCTTAGGCTAGAAGAGACAGCGGATCGAGTCATGCCGAATCCCCTTTTTGTGGGGAGTACAAGGTATGCAAAATATTTGACCTCCAAATTTTCGGAAGTTTAGTTGTGCAATTTAAAAATTAATTTTGCATGTTTATTATTTGGTTCTAAGGTTGCAAGGGAGTTATAAGTTTTGGCAAAATTAAATTTTTAATATTGTTTGCTCAAAGGTTTTGTGTGGAGTGAAAAGTGTTTGGTTGATATTCTATATTGTTGAAAATTATTAAGAGTAGTTAATATCCTATGGTGGTGGATATTATTTTAAGAGTGGTTGATATATTAGGGCATTGGTCACTATTCTAAGATTGGATTTGATAATGTATTTCCAAGTATTTTGTTATGTATGATTTGTTGAGTGTAATTGAAAAAAAGAATAAATAAGGCATTGATTATATTTTGGTCCAAGGAATATCTTTAAGAAAATATTGGAATAATATTTTGTCTTCTAACCTTCTTGAGTTTGGCAAAGAAGTGTTTATGGTTGTGGCAGATTTGTGAGGTCTATTCCTTATCATCAAGAAAAATATATGAGCACATTCTTCCATAGTTAAGTTGATTGGTTGGTTTTCTAAAAAATAAGTTTGGAGTGAAAAGGACTTGATTAGGGTTTCTTATTGAGTGTGTTGAGTGATTGCTTCAAGGTTTTATGGAATAAAGAAGTGTGGTTAAAACCTTGTTTGATAAGCATTATTTTTGAAGCCATTGATTGAGTGAAGAACCTGAACTAGGGTTTGCAAAGAACATAAGTATCATTGTTATGTGAGATTTAGTTTGTAAGCATTGTTGTTGAAGCCATTGATGAGTGAAGAACTTGAAATAGGGTTTGAAAAGAACATGAGTATCATTATTATGTGAGAGTTTTGTTATAAGCATTGTTTTTGAAGTGAGTTGTTGAACAAATAACTTGAACTAGGGTTTAAAAAGAACATGAGTATCATTGTTATGTGAGATTTGTTGTTGAGCATTGTTGGAAATATTTTGAGTGAGTAATCATATGCTTGGGCTAGGGTTTGTGAGCAAGGAAAATTTCATTGAGTGATTGGTTGAGTAGAGTTGGTTGAGCCTAGTTAAGTGGATGTGTGAAGTGATTGTTCAAGTTTTATAAAACAAACTATTCTATATTCGGAATTAAGCATTAAGTTTATTTTGAAGCATATTGAGTCTCTAACAATTCTCCTTATGTTTCTAAGAGAGTGATTGAAATTGATTGAGCATTGTGATAAGTATAGAGCATATTGAGTCTCTAACAATTCTCTTTATGTTTATATGAGATTTGGACAAGTTCTATGTGGAATTGTTGAGCAGATTTAGACAAGTTCTGTGTGGACTTGTTGAGCATATTGGACAAGTTCTGTGTGGACTTGTTGAGAAAATTTAGACAAGTTTTATGTGGACTTGTTGAGCATATTTGGACAAGTTCTGTGTGGACTTGTTGAGAAAATTAGGACAAGTTCTGTGTGGACTTGTTGAGCAGATTTGAACAAGTTTTGTGTGGACTTGTTGAACATATTGGACAAGTTTTGTGTGGACTTTTTGAGCAGATTGGATAAGTTTTATGTGGACTTGTTGAGAAAATTGGATAATTTCTGTGTGGACTTGTTGAGCATATTGGAAAAGTTCTGAGTGGACTTGTTGAGCAGATTGGACAAGTTCTGAATGGACTTGTTGAGCAGATTGGACAAGTTCTATGTGGACTTGTTGAGCAGATTGGACAAGTTTTGTGTGGACTTGTTGAGCAGATTGGACAAGTTTTGTGTGGACTTGTTGAGAAAATTTGAGCAAGTTTTGTGTGGACTTGTTGAGAAGATTGGACAAGTTTTGTGTGGACTTGTTGAGCAGATTTGAGCAAGTTCTATGTGGACTTGTTGAAGCATATTTGGACAAGTTTCTTTGTGAACTTATTGAGCATATTTTAGCAAGTTTTGTGTGGACTTGTTGAGTAGATTGGACAAGTTCTATGTGGACTTGTTGAGCAAATTTGAAAAATTTTGTGTGGACTTGTTGAGCAGATTTGAGCAAGTTTTGTGTGGACTATTGAGCAGAGTTAAGCAAGTTATGTGTGGAATTTTTGAGCATATTTGAGGATAGAGTTTGGTAAATATTTGAGGATAGATTTGTTCCAGACCAAAGATAGATATTGAGCAAATTTATGCTAGACCGATGGACTGTGTTTAGTGTAAATTTGAGACAGAGTTTTGGAGGTGACAGAGCTAAGAGGACAGTAGTATTTACTGTATAGAGATCCATCAACCATGGTAGTAAGGACAGGTCTTCTGAGTGGGGACAAGAGTCTTCAATGGAGAGATATCCACAAGCTAGTGCAGTGGAGGCAATAGTCTTCAAGAGGATCACCAGCCAGAGCAGAGGAGAAGGATTTCTTCAGTGGATAGAGATCCATGAACTTTATTTAGAGGATTGATATTTCTTTTGGAGAGAGGTCCATAAATATTGTAATAGGGAAGGATTCCCAAGAGATTGATTGAGAAACTTTTAGTGAAAGATTTTTTTTGTGGAGTAGCCCACATTGGGTGAACCGCATAAATTGGTGTCTCTATTGTGTGTAATGATTTGTGCATTACTTTGGTTACTGTTATTGATATTGTTATCTTTACATTGCATAATATTTATTTGGAAAGAAAAAGTAAAAAGTGGTCTTATATTGTTCATCACCCTCTCAGTATAAGCTTGTGTTCTTCAATTGATATCAGAGTGGGTTCCTTCATAAGAGTTTAACAGCTTGAAGGAGAAGCTAACAATATCACAATGGATTCTAAGGATGTGTCCTCAAATAATCCAGCACCAGTATTTGATGGCAGTGACTATATATATTGGAGTATGGTGATGAAGATTTACTTGATGGCACTTGGCAATGAAATTTGGGAAGCAATTGAATTTAGATAAGATACCTTGATTGATCCTCCTACAAATAAGGAAGGTAAGCTCCTGCAACATTACAATGCAAAATTAATGAATGTACTTTTGAGAGTTTTGCATATAACCGAGTCTATGAAAGTTATGCATTGTCAAACTACAAAAGAAATGTGTGATAAGCTACAAAATATATATGAAGGAGATAAAGGTGTCAATAAAGCAAAGATACGAAATATCTAAGAACAATTTGAAGACTTAATAATGAAGGATGAGGAAAATATTAGTGCTTATCTACATCAAATTGATGAGGTTGTTAATGATATGAAATGAGTTGGAATGAATATTGATGAATCTGATGTTTGTGATAAAATATTAAGAACTCTTCCAAAAATATTCAGTGAAAAGGTTTCTGCTATAGAAATATCAATAGATAGTGATACTTTGACAAGAGATATGTTGCTTGGTATGCTCACAACATTTGATATAAGAACAAAAGATCCTATTCCCCAGAAGGAAGCAACATTCAAAGCAATCAATAAGACAAAGGGTAAGAAGTCAGAATCAAGTGATGAGTCATCTAGTGATGAAGAAGCAAATTATGGCAGAAGGAATAAGGATTCAAGAAAATCTAGAGATACAAGATCTGTTAAATGTTTCAATTGTGGAAGGTATGGTCATTATGCAACTGACTGTCAAGAAGCCAAGAATAACAATGATGAAGAAAAACAGGATCATAGGAACAAGGAACCAGAAAGATATAGGCACCAAAAGAAAAGCAAGGATGGACAAAGCAGACAAGGAAATAAGTTCTTTCAAATACAAAAGAGGAGCTACTATGCGGATAAGGCAAGTAAGTACTCAAGTGATAGTGATGCTAGTTTTTCAGACAATGATAGAGATGAAGTTCTTTTTATGATTGAAGAAAAAGAACTAGTTAAGAAAAGGACTCTAGTAATTCTCAAGTATTTTAGATGTGGTAACTTTGGACATATTGAAGATAGTTGTACAAGGGATGGTTATAGTTTCAGTAATGATGAATATGAAGATACACTTGAAGGACCAAAAGAGAATATTCTAATGGCACTAGAAGAAGGAGAAGGTGATCTTATAGAAGACAAGCCAACAAAGAATAAATATGTGGACAAAGATAAACAAATAGAGAAATATTAAAAAAAGGATGGATATGATCTCAAGGGAGAACTTATTTATGCCCTTGATACGGTAAATAAGGTAAGAAAGCAACACTCTAAACTTGAAATTCAATTTCAAGAATGTGATGAGGAGAGAATATTGCTTATAGAGGATTTAGAAAAATCAAAGGCTAAGGCAAAAAGGTTCAAAGATAAGTTAGAAGCAAAGATCTTGGAATGTGAAAAGTTAGCACAAGAAGTGGCACTACTTAAAGAAGATTTAGAAGACTCCAAAGTCAAGATAAAAGGGTTCAAAAATAGCTCAAATAACTTGGATAAGTTCATCAATATACAAAAGCCTACATCAAGCAAAACAGATCTTGGATTTGAACAAGTTCAAAAGAAATGAGAAGGAAAGTCAACCTCAAATTTTGGAGAAGAAGATACTTCAGAAGAAGACAGTGTAAGAGAGAGTGAGACATCTGAGGATGAGTTGGACAATAGAGAGTTCAATAAGAACAAAAACAATGTATAAAGAAGATATAGATGGAACAACAATCAAAATAGATTATATTGATGGAATAACAATCATAATAGGTCAAGAGAGACTAAGGGACCAATGAGGTCAAGAGAAGGAAACTTCAATGGAAGATGCTTTTCATGTCACAGGTTTGGTCATATGGCTTCATAGTTCAGGACACATGGAAGACAAGAATATGGGAATAGACAACTTTTCCATGGGTATTTCTACTCATGTAATCATTTTGATCACAAGGCAATGAATTGCAAGGTTCATGATAGAAGAGGATATGGCTTCACTAGGATAAATCCTAAGACATTTGCACCTCCAAGGAATAAAAACATTAAGTGTTATAAGTGCAATAATTATGGTCACACAACAAAGTGGGGTAGAGCATACATTCCAGAATCGAACAGGAACAGGAACAGGAACAAAAATAGGGACAGGAATGTAGACATGGACAGGAACATGGACATGGAAAATGATCAAAGGAGACAAAAGGTTCAGATAAGAAGGAAAGAGGATAAAGGTAAAGAACAGTGTTTTATAGGAGTAGAAATACTCCCACCCCATAATTAACCACCTCAAGAGGATGTGGGGGAGGGGCTAAGCTAAGAGCCTCATTCTTAGCCCCGAGCCCTAAGGGTGACCCTTTGCCATTAATGTCAAAGGGGAGATATTTGAGTAAGAGGGAGAGCTTTTAGTCAGGGGAGCAGATCTTCAAGGGGAGAAAAAAAAGTTTTAGTATTGGCAATTTTAAAAAAGAGTGGTTGCCATCAATGACAAATGGGGAGATTGTTGGCAATTTGAGCAAGTTTGTAAGCAAAGTTGAGTTGTCATTGATGTCAAAAGGAATGCAATTTATTGGTTCCAAAAGAGTTTCATAATGTCTTATGAAGCATGACCAAAAAAGTTTTTCATTAAAACCCTGACGAAGCAAAATAAAATGTTTTCCATTAAAACCATTGAAGGAGAAAATAAAAGGTTTTCAATTAAAACCATTGAAGGAGAAAATAAAAAGGTTTTCCATTAAAACCATTGAAGGAGAAAATAAAAGGTTTTTCATAAAAACCATTGGAAAATAAAGTATAATAATTTTATTATACTAAGGAAGCTTAAAGTCAATTATAAATTAATTTTAAATTAGTTAATTTACTTAACTTGAAAAGTTATTTAAATTAATTATTAATTAATTTATTTATTTATTATAAATTAATTTAAGTTAAGGTTAAAACCCTAGAGTGGGTTTTAGATTTGAAATTCGAAAATCCAATTTTGAAAAGCATCGACGTGAGGAGGAATGTCAAATCAAGTATATAAGGGGGAGCACCCACCTCATTAATATTTACCATGCCTAAGAAGATCGTGCGAGCATAGTAATCAATGCTGCGACCAAGGGAGAGAGAAAATGTGATTTTCACATGAGAAGAGGAGTGTTGAAGGCATAAGAGGAAGGTATTTATCCTTCCTTCATGTGGGCCTTCGTAGCCCATGCGGTGAGCCCAAGCATCTAGCACTTAGGCTAGAGGAGATGACAGATCGAGTCATGCCAAATCCCCTTTTTGTGGGGAGTACAAGGTATGCAAAATATTTGATCTCTAAAATTTTTAAAAGTTTAGTTGGGCAATTTAAAAATTAATTTTGCATTTTTATTATTTGGTTCTAAGGTTGCAAGGGAGTTATAAGTTTTGGCAAAATTAAATTTTTAATATTGTTTGCTCAAAGGTTTTGTGTGGAGTGAAAAGTGTTTGGTTGATATTCTATAGTGTTGAAAATTATTAAGAGTGGTTAATATCCTATGGTGGTGGATATTATTTTAAGAGTGGTTGATATATTAGGGTGTTGGTCACTATTCTAATATTGGAGTTGATAAGGTATTTCCAAGTATTTTTTTATGTATGATTTGTTGAGTGTAATTGAAAAAATGAATAAATAAGGCATTGATTATATTTTGGTCCAAGGAATATCTTTAAGAAAATATTGGAATAATATTTTGTCTTCTAACCTTCTTGAGTTTGGCAACGAAGTGTTTATGGTTGTGGCAGATTTGTGAGGCCTATTCCTTATCATCAAGAAAAAGGTATGAGCACATTCTTCCATAGTTAAGTTGATTGGTTGGTTTTCTAAAAAATAAGTTTGGAGTGAAAAGGACTTGATTAGGGTTTCCTATTGAGTGTGTTGAGTGATTGCTTCAAGGTTTTATGGAATAAAGAAGTGTGGTTAAAACCTTGTTTGATAAGCATTGTTGTTGAAGCCATTGATTGAGTGAAGAACCTAAACTAGGGTTTGAAAAGAACATGAGTATCATTGTTATGTGAGAGTTGTTTTATAAGCATTATTGTTGAAGCCATTGATGAGTGAAGAACTTGAACTAGGGTTTGAAAAGAACATGAGTATCATTGTTATGTGAGAGTTTTTTTATAAGCATTATTGTTGAAGTGAGTTGTTGAACAAATAACTTGAACTAGGGTTTGAAAAGAACATGAATATCATTGTTATGTGAGAGTTTTTTATAAGCATTATTGTTGAAGTGAGTTGTTGAACAAATAACTTGAACTAGGGTTTGAAAAGAACATGATTATCATTATTATATGAGATTTGTTGTTGAGCATTGTTGAAAATATTTTGAGTGAGTAATCATATGCTTGGACTAGGGTTTGTGAGCAAGGATTATTTCATTGAGTGATTGGTTGAGTAGAGTTGGTTGAGCCTAGTCAAGTGGATGCGTGAAGTTATTGTTCAAGTTTCATAAAAAAAGCTATTCTATATTCTGAATTGAGCATTTAGTTGATTTTGAAGTATATTGAGTCTCTAAAAATTCTCCTTATGTTTCTAAGAGAGTGATTGAAAGTGATTGAGCATTGTGATGAGTATAGAGCGTATTGAGTCTCTAAAAATTCTCTTTATGTTTCTATGAGATTTGGACAAGTTCCATGTGGAATTGTTGAGCAGATTTAGACAAGTTCTGTGTGGACTTATTGAGCATATTGGACAAGTTCTGTGTGGACTTGTTGAGCAGATTGGACAAGTTTTGTGTGGACTTGTTGAGCAGATTGGACAAGTTCTGTGTGGACTTGTTGAGCAGATTGAACAAGTTTTGTGTGGAATTGTTGAGTAGATTGGACAAGTTATGTGTGGACTTGTTGAGCAGATTGGACAAGTTTTGTGTGGACTTGTTGAGCATATTGGACAAGTTCTGAGTGGACTTGTTGAGCAGATTTAACAAGTTCTAAGTGGACTTGTTGAGCAGATTGGATAAGTTCTTTGTGAGAATATTGGACAAGTTCTGTGTGGACTTGTTGAGCATATTTGAGAAAATTCTGTGTGGACTTGTTGAGCATATTGGACAAGTTTTGTATGGATTTGTTGAGTAGATTTGAGCAAGTTCTATGTGGACTTGTTGAAGCAGATTTTGACAAGTTTTGTGTGGACTTGTTGAGCAGGTTTGAGCAAGTTATCTATGGACTTGTTGAGCAGATTGGACAAGTTGTATGTAGACTTGTTGAGCAAATTGGACAAGTTCTGTGTGGACTTGTTGAGCAAAGTTAAGCATGTTCTGTATGGACTTGTTGAGCAGATTTGAGGATAGAGTTTGGTGTAGATTTGAGGACATATTTATTCTAGACCAGAGATAGATATTGAGCATATTTTTGCTAGATCGAAGGACTATGTTTAGTGTAAATTTGAGACAAAGCTTTGGAAGTGACAGAGCAGAGAGGATAGTATTCTCTAGTGGATAGAGATCCATAAGCCAGGGTAGGTCTTCTAAGTGGGGACAAGAGTATTCAGTGGAGAGAGATCCACAAGCTAGTGTAGTGGAGGTAGTGGTATTCAATAGGATCACCAACCAGAGCAGAGGAGAAGGAGTTCTCTAGTGGATAGAGATCCATGAACTTGATTTAGGGGATTGGTATCTCTTTTAGACAGAGGTCCATAAACATTGTAATATGGAAGGATTCCCAAGAGATTGATTAAGACAATTTTAGTGAAATATTTTCTTCGTGGAGTAGCCCACATTGGGTGAACCATGTAAATTGGTGTCTCTATTGTGTGTGACGATTTGTGCATTGCTTTGGTTACTGTTGTTGATATTACTATATTTACATTACATAATATTGATTGGGAAAGAAAAAGTAAAAAGTTGTCTTATACTGTTCACCCCCCCTCTCAGTATAAGCTTGTGTTCTTTATGTTAAGGAGCATATCATAGTCATAAGGTCACCATAATTTCCAACACAAGTAGATGACTAGGTGATACCAAATGCTTATAAGAGGGAATTACAGTTCAAGGTAATCCAAGGGAGGCCTCATATAAGGTACTAGCAGTGGCATGGAGGGTGATAGACAACATAGAAGTAGCATATGTTGTCAAGAGGTCATATAGGGATCATTTTTAATGGTAGGATGATGTCTATCATATAGCTCATGTAAGATGAGTCAAATGGTTTGTAGGAACATGTGAGGAGCTAAAGCTTCATTGTTTTGATTAAATGGTCTACTAGTTTAGTGCATAACATGGAATACTAACAAGATTGGTATGACATAAGAGGTTCACACATAAGAGATGATTCAAGGGACCATTGAATCTAGGTTTATAAGTAAATATAAACCTTGATGGCATTATGATACTAAATCTAGGGCAAGATGATCTTGGAATAGCTTCTAGATATGTGCAGTGGTACCAGGCTTATAGGTCAAAGAGGTTGATAGTGCTAGTGGTGTAGTCATAGAGGTTTAGGACAAGGTATGTTATGCTAATTTTGATGCATTATTATCAAGAGGTATAGAGGTGTAAGGAGAGTCAGAGGTAGGAAGTATCAATAGCACCACCAATAGAAGTCTCACCACGATGGATTCTACTGATACTAGGGAGAAAAATCAACAAGGGAAGACCAAGCAAGTCATCTTAGGTGGCTATTGAGATAGAACATGATACCTTGGTTTGATATATGGAGAGACTTACAATAGAGAGGGACCAACTAGTGGCCTAAATCATCATGATGCAATAAAGGATTTAGAGTTTGAATACAAAGCAATATGTAACCATGGTGAGAATCACAATAGTAGTAGTAGTGAAGGGAATTAGGTGGTCCAGGTACTACTAGACTAGATGGTGCATGTGTAGTGAGATCTATAGGTCAATATTGAGTATGTAGTGTACTACCAGGTTAAATATCATGTGGTTGTTCTTGTTGATCAATGCCTCTCATCACCAATGAGGAAATGATCATGGACTCATTATAGGTCTATAGCAAGCCAATTACAATTATTGATGAGGATGCTACCGTTACCATTCTAGGTCTATTGCTTAGGTCAATAAAAGAGTTACTAATTTAATTTAGCAAACCAAACTTTTTTAATATAGGTTTGACCTTTACCACATACAAACCCCTTGTATGGTATACCCATTGATGTGAATAATCTCATGAATAATCCACTTTTTGAAATCCAATACTATGTTGATAACATGAATCCACCATCAAACTCTAATATCCAAAGCATCCCTCTCACAAGCACTACTTTGGTAAAAAGTTGTATGGATCCAGTTTGTCAAATATGTCTAACATTTTACCAATTTAGTCTATGGATCTTAATGTTGGATCTTCAAGGGTAAATTAAAACCAAGGCCTTACTCAAAATGCTCAAGCAATGACTAGACAAATGGGGTCACAATTATCCTAGGCAAACATCTAGGGACTAACATCAACTTTAGTCAGTCAAGCACAATAAAATGTACAAGGGACACCTCCTCAAAATTAAAAAGATCCACAAATCAATCTGCATTACCCCCATACACAATAGAATATGAAATTTCCTCCAAATAAATAGTAAATTTATCAAAATCTACCACTTGAGTATCCTCTTGTGTATTATCCCCCATACCTATATTCTAAATACCCACGTTATGGTTATGTAGTATATCCTTATCCATATCCACACTAGCAATATGGTAAACCTCCTCCTCAATAGTACAACTTAGGAGCACCTCCCAAACTATAAAATCATCTCCCTAATTGGGCCTACCAAGGACCATTGAATTTAGTGGCTTATTCTTCCATTCCCCCAATGGACATAAAAGCATTGCCTACCTTTAATGGAAATGAGAAAAATATAGCACAATATTACCTTAGTTAATTATCAACACTCAAATTGATCCACCACATCTAGGAGGAATATATAATGATATATTTATAATGTAATATTTGTGATAAGGTTGCTTTATGGTATAAGGGATTACCAGATAAATCGGTTACAATATGTGAATCAATCATAGAACCTTTCATGCATAGATTTGGTAGCATGGGAAATGGTTACTCTATTTTATTTCAATTGAACACAATTCAAAGACATCCTCAATAAAATATACATGATTTTAATACTATATTCTTGAGAACCTTAAATTTAATCCCACAAAATATTAGGCCAAATGAAGAATAAGCATTACCATACTATATCAAGGTTTTATAGTCTAACCTATCTCTAGTGATATGTAATGATAGCCATCATACACTAGTTGCATATTTTGAAGAAGTAGTCCACCGAGAAATTTTTATCCAAGTAGGAAAATTACCTCTGATCCACTAATGGCCTATGAATTCCATATTATCAAAAATTCTTCCACACCATGTTCTATGCTCACCATTTTGCTATTCTAAATTCTCATCCAAATGCTACTACTAATCTATATCCATCACCATATATCATTACTCATCCTGTCTAGAGCACATAATTCATCATAGTCTTTCAAATACAACTTCCAACCCTCCCTACTCCATCCAACCCAAAAAATGAATTAAAAAATACTTTTGTAATGAGTGAGGTGGTGGAAGTGATCAAAACCTTGATAAATAAGAACACTAAAATGAAACAATGGCAATAGCCATAAAATTTTCAAACTAGGAAGACTCCTTATCTTACAAAATATTTAGTGCCTCAATAAGGTACTAACCAATGAGCAAGTCAAACTCATGACCATATGATGAACACCAATTTAAAGGTTGATCTAGCATGGTGTCCCGTATGTAATGATAGGAATAATCCTATAGCATGTATTGGATTAGTCAGCCATTCTCAAACCATCCAATGTAATTAATAATGCTAGGCTCAACAAGTCATTGTCTTAGGTCCATTCATCTTTGAAACACATTGGATTATATACCAATAACCCTAACTTCAATAATTAGTACCTACCTTACCCAACCCTAACAATGCCATCCATGTCATTTTTAGTGCTATAAAAATGAAAGAAGAATCAACATTTGAATATGATGCCATATGTGCTAATCAACAAGGGGTTGAGAATAGGGTAAGAGGAAAGCTTCTAAAAAGCAATCAACTAAGAACTAGGCTATAGTTGGTAAAGGTACAACAATGCTTAGGCGAGGAAATCCACCATTACCTTTAAAGGATAAAGGGTTGATAGAAACACAAGAGAAACAAAATAAAAAGAAGAACAAAAAAGGATACCATAAGTATGCCTTAGAAGGAAAGAGGAAAGAGGAGAGGCATAAACCAAGAGGGATAAATGGACATATAAAGAAAAATATCCTAAAATAGATACATGAAATAGAGCAAGAACAAAAAAGCCTATAAAAAAACTAATAGAGAAATAGGCCAAATGATAACTGAAATACCCTTCTCTCATAAGCAAAGATCATGCAACAACTACAAGATAATATTTAAAAATTCATGATATGAAGTGAGAGTGCCTCTATGGAGTTCAAGTGTAACATCATAGAAGAAATGAAAAATATGCCCAGTAAAGTAAGCATGCTAAGTGTTAGCTCTACCCAAGTAATGATATTTCTCTAGGAGGCTTTGAAAGAGCAAGAAAAGAGTTATGCTAGGGGTAAATAGACAACACCTACTCTAACTAATATTATTAATCAATAAAATTTTATGGTAAAGCATCTAGTGGAAATCCAAGTCATCAGAGCCATATATTAAATGCCCCAAAGCCTAAGACACTAAAGCCATTCCTATTTTATGTGACCCCCAAAATTGAAAACTACATAATGAGAAGTTGAATTGTTAATTCAGGGGCAATTGTGACAATGATGCCTAAAGTTATTTCTAAATATATGAGTCTACATATACTAAAATGGGTAGGCATATAAACCAAATGGATGACACTAGAGTTAATGCAATGAAGGTACTCAAATACTTGGTCATGACCATAATTAGATGCCCATCGTAGTGTTGCAAGAGGTGATAGTTGTTGACCTCTCTTTGTACTTCAGTATGTTGCTATCCCAAGAATGGACATGGAAGTTATTATGATATGATTACTTAGCAATATATTATACTTATATGAACATGCCTAAAGATGGGAAGGCGAAAAAGATAAAAATAATTTACCTTACAACTACTTACTGCATGAGCTAGATGAAGAGGATATTGTAAACTAGAATAAGCTTCTAAAATTAAGGGAATAAGATGGGTAGCCTAGATATAACTAAATCTCAAAATTTGACATGATAATTAGCATCTTGCAAGATGAATAATAATCATAGGCTGACTACAAGGAAACTAAACTAAACACCTATCTCATCATAGAAGCACTATCTATTCTCCTAGCCTTGACATGTTAAGTAGATAAAACTTGGAAAATGTACTTTGTTGGTATTAGATCCATAAATGTGGTTGGTGTTGGTATTCAATTCAATAACCTGTAGGATACATAGACCCATTTTGTATGTAAATTGTTGTTCAATTTACAAACATTGTTGTAGAGTACAAGACACTTTATAATGGCTTAAGTTAGATTATATGGCAACTTTGAACTAATTATAAATCAATTTAATTCTCAATACACCACAAATAATAAGCATCTAAAGTTAGATAAACACTGGATCTAGGATTTACTAGAAAAATGACATAGACAAAAGCAAAATAGTTCCTAGGTAATTGAATGCCAATAAACATGAGTTGCCAAACATGGTAGCTAGAATTGACTCCACCAATGATATATGGGATAAACCTAAATAATTGAAGGTAGTCTTCAAACCATCTATTATTAATAATTTTTATCATTTATAGGTCTTTAACAATGATGAAAAATCATAGATTTCCTTATTACAAAAGGCCAATATGCTAAGGAGAAAAATGAGTATGGAGATGACGTTAAGGATGGTGTCATATAGCTAAAGATAAATCAATTTACCAAGTTTTAATCACACTAGGAAACCTAATTAATCTAGATGACATGATCCAAAACATAGAATTTTAGCTCTTTCAAAACCAAGAATTTCAAGTTAAAATAAGATCAAGAAAGAATGCAATTTAAAAAAAATAGAGTATAACAAACCAAGAGTATAAAAGCAAAATAGTAGAATGATTTTATTGCTTAAAATAGAGTACAATACAAGCAATCTATGAGAATAAATGTAAGACTATAATATTTCATCCATTAATCATATATTTTTTGGTTAGGGGTGCATCTCGCTTTATACAATAATTGGTGTGTTAAAAATCTACCGTATTGAATACAAAAGGTCACCCATACAAATATTTGGTAGTTCACCTTCCTTGAGTTGGAAATTCACCTATATGAAAATGACGTGATTCATCTTCCATGAGTTACAAAGTGTATATTGAAATAAAATAACATATATGTGACTTTTCATTTTGTGTTTTATCTTCTACTGATTTATCAACATAGGTAGAGATGCATTTTGGCTATAAAAGTCCAAAAATAGAAAATTAATACTTTTAGTAACTATTTTGTTATGAATTTTGAGGACCTATAGATTAGTTTTTCTATGTTGTTGGTGTAAAAATTTATAGATCTTTCTCTAATATTTCTAATGCATTTTGAACAAATAAAAATGGAGTCATGAGCACAAAGTTATGCTCCTAATACTGTAGTGGGATAAAAAATAGTTTTTTCAGGTATTTTTGAGATTAAATCCATGCCACAAAAAGGTCACATGCCTACATAATTCATCCTCTCTTGAAAAAAAATGGTCCCCATTGCATCAAATTTTGACATCAGGTGCAAAATTTATTTCTTTTTCTAGAATTTGTGAGCCATTCCCCTTGGTGACCAAGTTGTCTTGCCTTCACCACTTTATACATTCGAGTGGACTGCCATCTAGTGGTCCTGGCCCATGTTTCAATAATATAATACTCATCTAATGGTTCTAAAATTTCTAAATTTATTTCTTTAATTTCCAATTATTCTACTACTACTAAAGTATCCAATAGAGGTGGATGGTAGGGCCTTAGAAGTTAAACATTAAATATTGGATGCAAACCAAGATAAAATGGAAGATTCAATTTAAGGGTATTTTATCCCACCTTCTTGGTGATGGTGTATGGTAAATACCAAAGAGGTTTGATATTCCTTTGGGGTCTTGCAAGTCTCTCTTTTTGAAGACATAACTATATCTTATATCCAACCTTGAACTGATGTAGGACCTAATGCTGGTTGTGGTATTGCTTGTATTTTTTATTTGTCTTTGTTAAGAGGTCATGGAACTATTTCTATATGTGTTAAATCTATTCCAAAAATCATACTACCTTTTCTACTTATTTTTATCCATGAGGTGAGTACTCAATGGGTCCCAAGGGTTGGAACCAAAAATAGATGAAAATAAATGGAGTGATTTTGGTAGAGCTATGCAAAGCTTGATTGTACCCATGTTAAATGTATGAGAGACTCTCATCCCATGTACATGGATGCTTGGAATTTTACATTCAAATAAAATATATAATCAATTGATACACAACTTTTATCTAGCCATCAATATGAGGATGGCAAGCTATGGACATGGTCAATTTGGTGTCCATCATGCTCCATAGGGTGGACTACAAAATACTTAGAAATATGCTACTCCTATAATATATAGTGGACTCTTACAAGCCAAATTTGATCCACACTTGACTAAAATAAATTTTAGTAGTATCCTTAGGTAAAATTGATTTCTTACAAGAAATCATGATAGCTATTTTTGAAAAATAATCAACTACTACAAAAAAAACAATCATTACAATGCTTAGATGTGGGCAAATCTAAGAGGAAATCCATGGAGATTGATTCCCAAGGTTTGGATGTGATAGAAAAATATTACATTATTAGACAATCCTTGTTATTTCATGAGATATCTCGTTGTTTGTAACCACTAGGCTATTTTTGGTCTTGGTTACAATAATGTAGTCTCATATTACATATGGTTATAACCATTTGAATGTATAAATACCAATTCTATATTAGTAAAATATTGTTAATTCTTCCTATCATTAGTATCAGAGCAATATTGATTTGAGTAATTGTAAGATTTACAAGTGCTTTAGTAGATCCTCTAGATCAAAAATATGACCACATTGAGGTGGAAGGCCAAGTTCCAAATGAATGCTTGAGTATCTCATATGTGCTCAACCTATACTCAAAATTTTTTACTAAATACTTGCTCACCATATCCTTGAATGGGCATATGTGAGCCACCTAGTCATAGTCCTCAACTTGCTTATCAATGAGTAGGATCTTTGGTGTCATATAGCTGATGGTTTGCCAACATTAACCACCACTGCCTCACATGATTTTCTATCCTATCATAGTATAGGCACACAAAGAAGATTGTTTGTAGAGGTTTAATTTGTGGTGATAAAGGTATACTTAGAGTGTAAGTTTATCCTATTGTGGCTCCACAATAATATCCAATATGGCTTGGATATCTACTACACTTGGAGAAATCATACTATGATACTTAGGATTAATAACTATCACCTTATGAGAATGATAACCTATTGAATTGGCATATTTTTTGCTTGATAAGTAACCTATTGGTATACTTATTGCTC
Source organism: Wollemia nobilis (assembly GCA_028583015.1). Taxonomy (NCBI): domain Eukaryota; kingdom Viridiplantae; phylum Streptophyta; class Pinopsida; order Araucariales; family Araucariaceae; genus Wollemia; species Wollemia nobilis. The sequence goes on from JAQPPZ010001204.1 coordinate 195,654, forward strand.
ATAGGCCTTGCACCAACCCTATATATTAGGATATTTTTTTAGATACACCAATTCTTATACCACATATAGGAAATGCCATACCTAATGTTGATTAGGCTCTATTTCTTATTCATAATGAGCATGGCATCAAGTAGCCACCATTGGCATTCCACCATTGAGCTTTGTTGATGATTAGGATTATAACATCATCTGCTATTATGAAGATACTCAATAAAGTTCTCTTACTGGCATAAGCACCTTCTCAATGATTCATTTATAAGTCTAACAAAAATTAAAAATCATAGAATTCCTTATTAGAAAAGCCCAATATGTTGAGGATAAAAATGAGCATGGTGATGATATTAAGGATGGAGTCATACAACTAAAGATGAAGCAATTATATTTTTTTTTTTCATGCTAGAAATCCTACTTAATCTAGACAATATGATCCAAAAAATATAATTTTAGCTCTTTTAAAACCAATAATTTAATGTTAGAAAAGATAAAAAAGAATGCAATTTAGATATAATAGAGTATACCAAACACAGAGTATATAAGAAAAATGCCAAAATGATTTTATTGCTCAAAAGTATAATGCAATACAAGCAATCTATGAGAAGATATGTGAGGCTATAATATTGCATCCATTACTCATAATTTTTTTGTCATGGGTGCATCTCTTTTTATAAAAGAATTAGTGTATTGGAAATCCACTCTATTGAATACATAAGGTCACCCATATGAAAATGTGGTGGTTCACCTTCCATAAGTTAGAAGGTCACCCATATGGAAATATGGCAATTCACCTTCCATGAGTTATAAAGTGTATATTAAATGAAAATTATGTACATGTGACTTGTACTTTTGTGTTTTATCTTCTACTGATGTGTTAACATAGCTAGAGATGCATTTTTGCTATAAAATCTAAAAATAGAAAATACTTCTTTAATAACTATTTTATTTTACATTTTGAGGGTCTCTAGAGCAATTTTTCCATGTAGTTGGTGTCAAAAGTTATAGATCTTTCTCTAATATTTCTAATGCATTTTGAACAGATCAAAATGGAGTCTTGAGCACAAAGTTATGCTCCTAATAGTGTAGTTAGGATAAAAATAGATTTTTAGGTATTTTTGTGAATAAATCCATGCCATAAAAGGTCACATGCCTAGATTATTCATCCCCTATTGAAAGCAATGGTCCCAATTGTATCAAATTTTGACATCAAGTGTAGAGATTATTTTTTTTATCTTATTTTTGTGAGCCATTTTCCTTGGTGACCAAGTTGTCCTACCTTGGCCACTCTATACATCTAAGTGGACTACCTTCTTGTCGTCCTACTCCATGCACCAACAATCTGATTATTATGAACCTCTATCCTCACTAACAATAAATTGTTCATTAATATGCAAAACTATCAAACATGAATCTACAAATAAATTCCACAATAATAATCCACATAATAAGATAAATATAGATAATACCCTTGCAGTAGGGAAACACCATATATTACTTCTTAAGGAAGGAATCACTTCAATATCTTTTCCAAAATTCAAGACTATTACAAATAATTCTTCATATGACTTCTCTTCCCACCCTCACTTTTAAATAATGCCCACAAGCATATTTCTTGACTATTCTATGATAATATTCTATGATAGTATTCTATGACAATATTCCCTAGTGATTACATATGTGATTCTATGATATTATTCTCCTACCTATATCTAACTTGGCATGTGATATTATTTACTAATGAATAACAATTATATAAGTAAATTTTATATCATAGTGGATCCACATTATCTAATTAATTCATATATGACTCATACCAATATACCATACAATATTAAATTATCAAGTACCTATCTTGGGTACCTAACATTCCATCCCCCTTACAAAATATTTTTTTCTTAAAATATAAGAATAGACTAAGTAATATGATATTTGGAGCCATGCCAATAACTGGTGTTGATCTCAATCATCCATTCATCCTAGTTAAAATCTGATTGGTTCTTATCTTTGTTGATATCAATATGTTATTTTTCTACTTGAGTATTCAAAATTGCTTTGTTATCTCCATGCTTCTGTTGATCTACTCTGATAATTTGAATGATAGGTTTATTTGTTCCTCCTTGTTGTGCCACTCTAAAAAATAAAATACTATGCTTTCTCTACCAAATATTTCCATACTTGGTGCCCTTATGATTCCATGTAGAACCTTAATATCATTACCCTAATGTTTTTTATTTTGTTATGATTTTGTCTTCTCTTTTTATATTAAAAATTTCTTTTAGATCTAATAATGTTTTCCTTCTATAGTAAAAAAACTTTTGACTCCCTAATTATGTTTCTTATTCATTTAATATATCAACTTTCAAATATATATTTTTTCAAAATCAAACCCCATAACATTTCCTTAATTATACTTACTTTAGTAAATTAAATTTCCTTTATGTTTCCTTCTAAATTTCTTTTCTAGCTATCCTTTCAAATTTAATAAATATCCTTATCAACGCCAACTTATTTCCTTTTCTAATGTAAACCTTATCTTTAATTTCAAATAACTAAATTTTCATAGCACACTATAGATAAAGATTTGAAATACCTTAAACTTGCTTTCCTCCTATATTCATGCTAACATCAAATGTTTTTATTGCACCTTCCTTGGATTCAAAACTTTGCTTGTTTCAACATAATATTCCTCATTAGGTTTTGACAATGCTATTTTCTCTAAGCTCCAGCAATGCATAGGAGTTATTCCTTGATTTCAAAGTAGCTAGATACTCATAATATCTCTAACATAGTTGTTCGTATCTTACAATGTAATGTGCAATGTTTCTTCCTTTCTCTTTGGGAAACACTCCTTCTTTATATATCTTTGGGATGTCTTTTAGATTTGAGAGACATTCATACTTGTAATCCTTTTTGGAGCACTTTTCTTTATCCAAAATTAGGGTAATATGCACTCTAGTTTCTTCAAAGTGGAACCTTCACATTGTTAACCAAGGTATAAAAATATCTTCCTTTGTAGTGTAGTTTATCACCTTCATGTGGATCTTGTATGCTACTTTATCTTAGAATCTCCTTACTTTAATGTAGACTTAAAACATACATATTCTTCTTTATACTTTTTTTACTCATAAAGGCTAAGTGCAAAAATATTAAATGCTCTTACACAAACTTCATGATAATAATATCATAGCAAGAAACTTGCCCTCACTTTCAAACATAATACTTTCTCTAGTTGGTCTTGTCACCAAATAGTGACGATTGTCCCAATACTCTCATTTAGAATTAACCAAGCTCTTTAAGACTACTTTGATTTTTCTTTCACCTTCCATCATGATGTATCTACAAAAAAATTGCTCTGTGACCACTCTGATTCCTTCTACTACGGTTGGAACTAGTTTTCTCCATGTGTTAGTATTAGGGGTTATATTACATATGCACTTTTCCAGCTCTTCATTTCACCAACATTCAAATACAATTTGAGTTATTTATCCTTATTTCTTCCTTCTATCCATGCATTCAATTATTCTCTACAATGAGGCTTCACAAGCAACAACTATTTTTACCATTTCTAGTTTTCTTCTTCAATAGTTCTCCTCTCCAAGGAAGTAATAAAAATACTCTTCACTCATTGAATTACTCACAGACAATCACTCATTATGAAAATGAATGCACATATTTATTTACACAATGGATTGATATGCACCTTATTGGATACACGTTTTAAACTTCCTATATGATTTTTTTACAAACACAATTTTCCTCCCTTAGACTAGCTCTGAAACCAATGATAACAAAATGAGCTAAGGTTCAATAATCAATTCTTAATATATCAACGAAAAATAATATTCTCATGTAGGGTTATGCATAGCAGTGAATTATTGTTAACTAAAAAATATTTGGATTTTAAAAATTTGGAATTAGCGAATATGAGGACCCTTGACCAGGGCCCATTCACCCAAAAATTTTGGGTGCAAAATTTCTTTTGGGTTAGCTCACTCCAATTTTATAATAATTTGATCTTTTTAAGTTTAAATCGCCAACATTCCTACCTAAATAGTGGACCTTTTTACCTTGAAATTATAAATAATTTTATTTACACTGATAAAATTATCTATTATACCACCAGTATATATACCTAATGCGACAACGATACTCCTACATCTTAAACATTGATTATCCTCGAGATGATCGGTAGCAATAAAAAATGACCTACACCAGCAATAGATGTGTATAGATGCATAGTTACAGGAACAATAGCAGAAGGAACGATCGATAATATATATTTTTAATATATAAGTTAAAAATTCTATTGGAAATTGTTTCGAACTCAACCTTCTTTCTCTAAATGACAATTTTCTAAGTGGAATGGTGCCTATGGAGTTAAGGAAGTAGTTGCTTAAACAAATCAGGTTACAAGATAATCATCTTGTTAGTGGAAGCAATACCACATTGGCTTTTCTTAATGCTCTTACAAATTGCTCCCACCTTGAATTGCTAGAAATTTATCAAAATCATCTCATTGGTGTTTTACCTCCATCCATAGGCCTATTTTTTCCAAGTCTTACTTGGACTTAGCAGACAAGAAGATAGGTGGAAGCACACCCAAATAAGTTAGCAATCTTATTAACTTAACATACTTGAGCTTAAGCAATAATATTCTTAACTTAACATATTTGAGCTTAAGATAGGTTGAAGCACACCCAAAGAAGCTAGCAGTCTTATTAACTTAACATACTTGAGCTTAAGTGATAATGTTTTGAGGGTCCACATTCCATTTGAAATTGAAAGACTTTATAAGGTGGAAATATTATATTTAAGCAACAACAACCTTTATGGAACCATCCCAGATGAGATTCCTGAGATGCAATAATTAGGATTGCTAAATGTTAGTTGGAATAATTTATCTAGAAGAATTCCAAATTCTTTGGGTAGACTCCAACAACTAAGAAGACTTTTTTTTCATCACAATCAATTCTCAAGAGAGATACCTGCTAGTTTAAAGAGTATTCCAATTTTAGGGCTTCTTGATTTCTCTTACAACGATCTAAGGGGTAGAATATCGGGAGAGATTATAACCAATCCTCAAAATATTCAATTCTATCTCAATATATCAAGGAATTTCTTGCAAGAACCATTACCTATAAAGATAAGTAAAATTATAAATGCTTAAGCAATAGATATTTCCAAAAATCATCTTAATGGGGATATTCCAAAGGCACTTGGGAATTGTATAGCCCTAGAGCATCTCAACCTCTCCCATAATGTATTTGAAGGTCTAATACCAAATGCACTTGGAAAATTACAAAATCTACAAGTTATTGACCTCTCCTATAATAATTTGAGTGGTCAAATTTCAGAAGAACAGTTGTTTCCACATAGGAATGTTACTGCATTATTCATGGGAAATCCCAACCTTTGTGGTCCAAAAAAGTACTTGTTACCTGTATGTTCAAAACAAGGGCGAGAAAAGCATTTGTTTCTTACAAAAGCAATAGGTGTTGGAATCATGGTATTCATAATATATTCTTTGCTTTTGGAAATTATGTGGAAATAAAACTCTTTAAGGCAATAATTTAATCTTTCAAACTTTTTTTTGGAAGATTGGGGTACTAGAAGTTCACATATCAAGATCTCTTCATTGCAACAAATGGATTTAATGAAATAAATTTACTCGGATCAGGTAACTTTGGTTCAGTTTATAAAGGAGTCTTAAGGGATGGTAAGATCATTGCTATCAAGGTTTTTAGCTTCCAAAATGAAGAAGAGCAAAGAAGTTTCAAGAGAGTGCAAAGTTTTGGGAAGAGTTCGACATCGTAATCTCATTAGAGTCATAAGTGCATGTTCATACCATGATTTCAAATGTTTAGTTCTCCAATTTGCATATAAAGGGAGTTTAGAAAAAAATTAGTATCTTGATAATAATAAGGATGTTTGTGGATTAGGACTGAGTGAATGTTTGAACATTGCTATAGATGTAGCCCATGGCATGGAGTATTTGCATTATGATTCTCCTATCCAAGTTGTGCATTGTGATTTGAAACCTAGCAATGTGCTTCTAGATGAGAACATGACAACACTTGTAACTAATTTTGGTCTATCTAGGCTGACTAGTTCTACAAACTCTATGGATTCCATGAGCACAACACTCACTCTTAGAGGATCAACTGGCTACATTCCATATTTATTTTTAATTTTTTTTAAATATTCTTAAGAATATTATTAATTCTAGATGACTTAATTGTAGAGTATGGATTGGGTGAAAATGTTTCTATAAAAGGGGATGTTTACAGTTACGGGGTTTTATTATTAGAGATGGTTACAAGGAAAAGACCAACTGATGCTATGTTTATGAAAGGCCTAAATTTACAAAAATTGGCGAGGTCAACTTTTCCCAGTAAGCTACAAGATGATGTTAATAGCATGTTGTTGAATAATGTAAATATGGAACAACATAGATGCCTTGTTTCTTTCATACATATAGGTTTTCTTTGTACAAATGAATCTCCTCAAGAATGACCCACTATGAGAGATGTAAGAAGGGCATTGAAGAGTCTAAGAGACGCATCTTGGGAAATGCTACAACCACTTCCTATTTAACAAAAACCATATCAAATACACAATGATAATGCTACTACAGAAGTGGAAGGGGTGTTTGATAGCCAAATTTCTACATATTAGTTGGTACAAAAATATATAAAACATTTACAAGGTACATATTTTTACAATGATATTTGTTAAGAATTGCAATTAGATGATCTAATGAAAATTTAGAAATAAAGGATAGAAATTTAAGTAATAAAGCCATATATATCTAATCTAGGTATATTTTTTAATTTTTATACCATATAATGTTTGAAAGAGTTTGGGTGGGTTATATTTCTCATATAGTTTGAAGAGTAGGCTCATTGTGATATATAAGGTAACATTAAGGGTTATTGATTAATATTATTAAATATAATTTTAGATCTATGATATGGTTGATTAGATGTTTTCTATGACTCAAGTTTAGTTAGTTCAATAAATCTAATCAAATATTTATTGTTGTGCTTTTAGATATTATCTTTCAAAATGACATGCATACAAATGAGAGTAAAAAAAGGAGTTATTGTTTTTAAAGATATTCTTAAGGTTTTTATGCTTAATTCTTACCTTTCTATCAATTCTTCAATGTTAAAGAGTCTATTGAAGATTGCAAATGAAATAATTGAATAAATTTACATTACTTGAAATATAGGGCAATCCCATCTTTGATTTATAGAAAATGAATGGTCTTGCAGGCCTCGCATTCTCGCGCTGGGATTGCAATGTTTTGCTTGAAGAATTCAGTTTGACATTATCACTTGAAGCTACAGTGACAGAGAGAGGAAATTTGGAAGTATTGGGTTATGAATTTTACACTATTACTACTTTTTATGCCGGTTTTAGACTGAAGAGGATGTCTTGCATATGCCAGTGAAACTTAAGATATAATGACATTCAAAACTTGCCAGTGACTGGAGAGAAGCCACTAAGTGTTTAGCATTGGCATTCACTTGATGAGGGCCACTTTGATTTTCAGCTAGAATGATATGGCATTATTATGGAAGTGTAGAAAAGAAATGTACATTTGTTTGATTTAATTAAAGGATGAAATGTTATACTTGTGAATAATTTAACTTTGATAAATTCATTTTTTAAAGTAAACTGGGATTTAGTTTTATAAGTTTTGTCAAATGGTATTAGCTTTACTAGTTTATTTTTTCAACTTTTGAGGAGATTTAGGTTCAAATCTTATAAAAAAAGGGTTTTACCATAATCCTTTTGAAATCATCTTATTAGTTCTAGTACACTAAAATCATCTTATTAGTCCTAGTATGGGTAGTCCCTTAAATGAACAAAGAAAAGTTATATAGCTTAATCTTACCGTAGTTTCATTTATCATTTCATCCTCATGTTTTGCTTTTTATAACAAGTTTCAAATATAAAACTTTCCTTGTGTTGAAATAAAAGGCTATGGAACATATCAATTTCCAATCCATATATTTATAGAGCTATTGTATAGTTGATAGTTACATGCTTGTGAAAATGGTAAGTTCATTTATCATTTCATCCTCATGCTTTGCTTTTTATAACAAGTTTCAAATATAAAATTTTCCTTGTGTTGAAATAAAATGCTATGGAACATACCAACTTCCAATCCATATCTTTATAGAGCTATTGTATAGTTGGTAGTTACATACTTGTGAGAAGGGTAAGTTGTTTTCTACAAGATTTATTGGCTAAGCTGCAAGGTTCAAATCTAGACTTATGTAACTCTCATTATTTAAAATGCTTCTTAAAAATTAAGAGTCTAAAACATTTAAAACTAAGTTATGAACTTATATAATGTAAATTGTTATATAAATATTTTTGAAAATTTTTAAGTAATCCAATACTAGAAGTTGTTGAAATTATATGGGTTATAACATCCAATCCACACAAAAACATGAGATGAATTCAATTTATAATATTTGAAAAATATCATAATCTAAACTTCTTACATAAAATACAATAATATAAGTGATCAATTACTCGAGCCATGAGAGGGAGAGGAAGTGGGAGAGGGAGGTTGAGAGGATGTGGTAGAGTGAGTTTCTCTGGTAGGAGAGGTTCTCCCTTTCCATGGAGCCTTGATCTCGGAGTTGGTTTCGGTGTAACAGTGGGTTTGGATCCTACAAGGATTGGGGTGGATCTAGATCCCCTTCTTTCTGTGGTTCCTTGTAAGTCTTATGGAATTATTTTTTATGGAGCCTATCCTCGGTGGGAATTTCTTCCTTCTATTAGTGTTGGATGAGATTTTTGTTGTTGGCAAGAAATTTTTTATTTGTAGGAGTGTTTCCTAGTCTTTAAGTTTTGATGTGAGTGGGATCTCGGTTGTTTGTGGTTCAAAGACCGATCTTGGATTTGTCTTGTATGAGAACATGAATTCTGAGTTCATGGATCCTAAGAGGTTCTTGGAGGTATTCCCTTCCATGACCTTTATTTTGGGCAGGTAAAAGTTTCAATTTTTAATTGTTGATGTGAGCAGGATTTTGGTTGTTAAGGGTTTTGTTGTCTGTCCTAGAGATGTTCGACTTGAGAACATGGATCCTGTGTTTGTGGGTCTTGAGATGTTCTAGTAGGTAATCCATTCTACAACTTCTATGCTAGGCAAAAATAAGATTCAAATCTTAAATGCTGATGTGAGCAAGATTATGACTTTTAGTGGTATAACTACTGGCATTGGAGCTGATATACTTGAGAACATGGATCTTGAGTTTGTGGATCCTAAAAATTTCTTGCAAATATTCTATTTCATGGCCACTATGTTGGTTGAGAAAAAGTTTCAAATTTCAAATGTTGATGTGAGCAAGAATCCGACTGTTAATGGTCTAGCTACTGGTCCTAGAGCTCATTTGGTTGAGAATGTGGATCTATTTGTGGATCCTTATATGTTCAAGCAGGCAAATCCTTTCACAACCTTTGTGTTGGATGGGAAAAAAATTCAAATTTTAAATTGAGGGGAGCGGGATTTCAGTTGTTTGGGATCCTTTCTTGGTCTGTGACCTGGGCAAGAATTATCCTCTTATTTTAAATGTGAGCAAGTTTCTCAAGAAGCCCTATCAAAAAATTTCTAGAGGTGTTCAATCTGTTAGTATCGTGTCTTTCAATTGTGCTATGCTTTCACATTCCTCTCTAGGGAGGGCAAACCCTATGGATGCTTGCATCCTCGAGTCCTAATTTATTGGGAGTAATACCATGATCCAAGATGGCTCCTTGTCTCTAGCTAAAGATGCAAATCCACCCTTGGGCCTACAAGAGTTCTAGTCATCCTTTGTTTGGGTGGAACTTTTTTGTTAGCGGCTATCGATTTGAAGTTTTCTAAAGATTTCAGCTTTCAGATATTTTTGCCTTCTCGATTCTGTTGTGGCTTCACATCTCCCTCTTGGGAGAAAGAAAAACCTTGGGTTTGTGGATCCAAGGAAGCTCTAGCAGGGAAACCTTGGGTTTGTGGATCCAAGGAAGCTCTAGCTAAAGATGCAAATCCACCATTGGGCCTACAAGAGTTCTAGTCATCCTTTGTTTGGGTGGAATTTTTTTGTTAGCGGCTATCGATTTGAAGTTTTCTAAAGATTTCAGCTTTCAGATCTTTTTGCCTTCTCGATTGTGTTGTGGCTTCACATCTCCCTCTTGGGAGAAAGAAAAACCTTGGATTTGTGGATCCAAGGAATCTCTAGCAGGGAAACACTAAGTTTTTGGATCTAGGGTTCATAGATATCTCACTGAGCTACTCTGCATGTGTGGATCTGGGGAAGCACTTGCAATTTTTCCATGGAAGCTTGCTTCTAGGGAGGCCCTCATAGAAAAATTTTAAATTTTTTATTTAATTTTGAGCAGGAATTTGCAAGGCTATTGGGAAATCTCTACCTCCTGGGAATGTATTTCCTAGTTTAGGCAAGAAAATTTTCAATTTTGATTTAAATTAGAGTGGGATTTTGGTTGTATTTGTAGATCTCGTCTCTCTTAAGTATTCCTTTCTTTGCTTGGTCTTCTGCTATTGTAGTTTGGTTTGGATCTTGGAGGATCCAACTTTCTCTTCAGTGCTTCTATTATATTTTGTTCTCTCTACTTCTAGGATCTTTTTGTTGTCGGATCTTGTCTTGTTTTTCTTTGTTTCTCTTTTGTATTTCTTCTAAAAAATCCTCTTTGAGGCTCTATTATTGTTGTAGAATGTTCGAGGACCATTTCAAAACCCCTTATTTTATTTACAAAATGTTTGGGGACCCTTTCAAAACCCCTTCTTCCACCTAATAAAAAATGTTTTAAAACCACTTGCGCAACTTGGTGGAGATGATTCATCTAGAGAAGATAGCATGGTGTGGCAAATGTAAATGGAAAGGTGTCACAAAGGGCCTCTTAAAAATTCTTTTCTACTCTCCTCTATGTCATCTCAATATTAGGGGTAATTTGTGAGATTTTTATTTGATGAGTTAGTTTGAATAACACCCATGTTTCTCCTAAGATACTTCTTTGTCTAAGCTTAACCATAATTTAGACCTAATGCAACAATCAAGACCTAAAGCTAAAAGTTTTTTATTTTTGAAAAGGAAGTGAATGATAATTTTTCTTTTAGAGGTATCAAGAGAGAATGCAGAAAATAGTCTTAGATGTAGCTACACACAATTTTGATTTAATACTAAAGCTTAAATATTTGGTTGATCCCCTATGTGATTAAGATTAAACTAGTTTTGTTTCTTCTTATTTTACTAAATAAATAGAAAATAGAGACTTTTAATTAGCTATCAAACAAGGTTTGAGCCCTAAATATAACACCCCTCCCTAGCCAATCTTGTATGAGCAATAAACTATGTATTGAGATAACTGTTTAATGGCATTGGTTCTTTCATGAAGCTTATATATAATAGAATATTTGATTGGATATAGAATATGGTACTTCTGATGTATCTGTGGGTGTAGGATCAGGTATCTCTCTCTTTCTTGGTGGGTCCATATGAGGGATACACCTACAACGAGAGATACTTTGGAAAATGATGATGATGATTTTTTCATTGGTAGCTCAAGGTAACAAGGATGAATACCCTTCATGTATATGTATTTACATATTGTTTGTGTTCACACCATTGGGTCAAGATATTGCTTGTGTAATGAGTCTCCTTAATTTGGTTGGTGATAGCGTTAGACTATCTTAAATATGGATCACCTATTAAGGATAAAACAATGGTGTGAAAGCTTATGGGTTGCATTACATTTTTCTTGTGCATGGTGAAGCATACTTGGTTTGAATCTATGCTTGAGTTGTTGAGTATTGATAGATGAAATTAATACTTTGGAAAATTCCCTACGCTTGTCAGTTACTAAAAATAGTGTGGTTGTGACCAACTCTCCTATGTAACCAAAAAAAATATTTGGAAAATAATTATAAAAGTATTAGTTTATAATTAAAATTAATTATTTGATTTATTGACTTAATACTTTAGCCTTATGAAAGTATTAATTAAATTATTATTTTTAAATATTTAAAAACCATATAGCTAATATGAGTTTGGTTTTGCTTAAAAGATAATAATTAAAATGTGTGGTGATCGCCTTACTTCAATTTCAAAAGAATTAAGGCTTTCCAATGTTGGGTTGTGTGCTCTCCTTTAGTGGCTAGGGTGGTGCATGTAGGAAGGTAACACCTTCTTGGGAATTTTCCTTTTGAGCATCTCCCTATAGAGGATGGCCATGCTCGTATCCTTTAAGAGGATGGAAGGGGGATGATAGTGAGGAGGTTGGTGGAAAGAGCAAAGTGGAGCTGAAGGACAGAGGAAGCAACAAGTTGAGTGTCGATGTACTAAGTATTGGGGAGCGAGTGCAAAAAGAGGTGCTATTTGGTTGCTTTGTTTATTATGAATGTGTTATTCTTGTTTACTTTGATATCGACCTGTGTTTATTGGATTTTTAGAGATTGCATTATTGTTCTTTGTGCTTTACTCTCTTGTGCATTCGTAGATTTTGCTCTTGGGTTGCTAGTGTAGTTCTTTCTTTCCTCATTTTGCTTCTTGGTTTTGAATGTGAATCCTTCCTTGTTATTTTGCACTCTTGTATTATTCTTTTTTGAACTGTGTCACCCTTGGTTAATGTGCCTAGTTGGTTGAATTATTCTTGGCTATGTTCGCTTTAGTATTTTCTTTTAGTTTGTTGTTGAAGCTTTTGAGCCAATACATTTATTTGTTGAAGCTTGCATTGCACCTAGAGCTTTCACGACTGTGGTTCGAGTCGTTTGTGGTGCCTGAGCACTATTTTATGGTTGGATTTTTCTATTTTTACTTGGTTTTTTCCTTAAGGTTTGCTTGATATTTGTTGTTATCCTGGTGTTAAGTTGCTTGGGGATTACTCCTTCAGGTTTAGATTCTTTTTTTGCAAGCCTGTGAGGTTAGTTGTTGGATGGTTTATGTTTTTCTTAATGCCTTGATTGTTGGCTTAAGTTGTGGTTTAGATGCACCTATTGTGTGTTGTTGTGTGGTTGATGTTAGGGTTGTATTATTTTGTAACCTTCTTTAATGTGCTTTCCAAGAATATTTGTGTTTATAAAGAATTTGGTTATATTTAATGATGCTTAAGTTTTGTGTTAAATTAAGTATTCATTATAAGAGTAGTATGGGATACTCTTTGTGTTTATAAATATCTTGGTTATATTTAATGATGCTTAAGTTTTGTGTTAAATTAAGTATTCATTATAATAGTAGTATGGGATGCTCTTTATGTTGGAAACTATCTATGATTTCTTAAAAGCTTATGATAGTTTAGGGAATCTTAGTAAAGGAATTTATGTAACTCTTTTTCTTAAATGGTTTCTGCATTATGGTTTGAATAAGAAAATGTTATAATAATTCTTGATATTCATATGGATTAAGGAATTATTATATAGAGGGACATGGGACCCTCTTGTATTGATATTGATTGATTAAAATTGGTTTCTAAAGAGGAAACTTATGTTGTTATGATTTGAGACTAATGGTAGTTAGAAAGTTATGGATTTATGTACTTTACTTTGAAAGAAAAATTAATATAATGACCCTTGAGACTCTTGTGAGTTAAGGGATTATTATAAAGTGAAGTATGATATTTTCTTCTTGTAGCTTGTTTATGTTTATGCATGATTGTTTGCATAATAGAAAGACCATTAAAATTGCATGGAATATAGAGTTGTCATGATCCCAAAGTATACTTCATCATAGTATGGGTTGGATACCTCATATCAAAGAGGTTACTGATATGTGAATGGCTCAAGGGTTTGAAAGTGGATTCATAGCTTTGAATGTCTAGATGACTGAAATTTTCTAGAGGTATTGTAAATATTGAGTTGCTCATGTTGTTTTGTAAACTTGATCATTGTATAAACTAAATGATTATGTCGTTTAATCACATCTTGGGTTCTATGCTTTCTGTGTTTTAAGAAATATTATTGGCTAATGAATATTGACATCTTTCAACTACGAATATGTGTAGTTAAGTTATCATGTTATGCATTGTTGTTATTTGAAAGTATTTGAATTAAAAGTTATAGTCAAGTACTTGATTTATGCATAATTTGGTTTATGGTTAAGAGGAATATTTGCTTGAGCATTTCTAATTGATAGAAATTATGTCTTGCTTTTATTATGCTTAATATATGGGTTTTTTGCTTTGGTTATCTATCCTTGGGGTGGGTAGAATTTCCTCTTGTAAACCATAAGATCCAATCCTGAGAGGAGTTGTGTGAATACAATACTAAAGTAGATATGATATCTATAAGGAGTTGCATGCATGCAATAGCTAGGAACTCATGAACCTAGAAGGAGTTGTATGAATACAATAGTCGGGTACTTGTGAACCGTTGCACCATGATCATGTAGGATTGGGTGTGTCCCAACTAAATTGGAGGGAGATACATTCACAAGTTAGCAGTGGTGATTCCTGGATCATGAAGGATCACGAGTTCATGTCAATTATCATTGAAGTGGTAATGACCTTAGTTAGCCCACGAAGGTGTGGTAACTAAGCACCAAGGCTCTACACTTGATTAACCTACCTAGATGGATTTATAGTATGGTTTAGGAATAAGCATCCCCATTTAAGTGTTATGGGTCTTAAAGGATAATCCCTACGCTATGGTTAAATGGTCCCTAGCCGATGATAGTATGGGAAAGGTGGGGAAACCAGTTAATGATATCCATATAAATGTGTAGGTTTAGTAAGGTAAACCCCATAAAATTATGGGAGTTGGCCACTCCTGTCTACTGAGTGTTTTCTATAGTGACTTCTAACTCAAATGTGGTGAAGCCTTGCATCCTGAAATAAATGAAATAAAGGTTCCTTCCTTGCGAGCCTTTATTGTAAGTGATCTTTAAAAAATATATTGGTAGATTTGGGGTTGTTACACTAAATGCTTAAATGAAAAATATTTGGAGTGAAAAATGTATTTCTACCATAGAGGCAGATGCATTGCCAATCCATAGAAGCACTATCGACACTTTTCCCTATCAATGGGGCTTTTGCTTTTTGCTTTCTTACAAAATCAATAGAAAAATATGGGATTAGTAGTAGATAGGTCTATCTGAGTTGGTAGAGAATGTCAAACTCCCTTGACCATAATTAGATCCCTATCCAGATAGATAAGAAAAATGACAAAAATTAAAAATGCATGAAATACATGCTTAGTGGTAAAAGCACCACAAGGTTAGTGATAACATCGTTGGTATTTTTGCTAAATGGTGGTCCTTTCACTCTATGTAAACTGGATAACAAAAGCAACATTGGACCTATAGTCTAGTGACACTTTCACTTCTAAGAGCAATGAAGAAAGCTTAAATACAAGATGAGCTAAATTTATGATTGTAATGATGAAGGTCTTTGACTTGGGAGTACAAAAACTTTATCAAATTAAAAATAAACATATATTTGCTTACTTAAATGAAGATTATAAATATAACATGATATTATAACTAAATACAAATGCAATATGAAATATTAGTTACAAATACAACAAAATAAAATCATAGAGCTGCAAAACAAAGAGAGTGCAAAAACAAATAAGATAAAATAACATAATCTAACATGCAAGGTTGTTTTCCCTTGTTTATGGAAGTTTGTTGAAATATTTTGCTTGAGGGCTTGAATTCTTTATGCTTAGAGACTTGATTTCTTGGAGAAAAAATGGGGACTTGATTTCTTGGATGCTTGCAAGAGCCAATATCTTGAATTTTTGAAGGATGGCCTTACAAGATTGTGGTAAGATTTTGGCATATCCTTGCCATGCAAAATTATGGATTTCTATGATTCTAAGAGAGGTTTTTTTTAAGAGGTTGAAAAGCGAGGTCATATCAAGGTCCACCCTTCTTGTGAATTGAACATGGGTCTCTATTAAGAGATCCCAATGACTTTTGCCATTGCGATGTCCCTGTCGAGATGATTCTAAGAAAGGTTTTGGCAAAATTTTATCACTCTAAAACTCTTGGTGAAATAAGCATATGAATTTTGATAGAGTTTTGCTACTTCAAAACTATGATAAAATTGTCACCCTTAGTGTTGTCTTTATAGCTATCTATTACTTGTGGAAGGATTGCATTGAAGGTGATAGAATTGAAGATGGTATAAATTTGAAAAGATATTATGAAACCATTAATGGAAGAATATGGCAATGATAATTATTGGATTTGAGATTTTTATTGGGAGTTGCAAATCATATCTTAGAAATTTAATCTATTAATGGTGGGTAGCTTAGAGGTCAAAAAAGTCAAATTTCTTGATTTGGACACATGATTGTAGAAAGCACTCACCTTCATCATGACCATTGGAGATAAGTTTGGATGGGAAAGGTTAAAATTGAAAAGCTTAGCAAAAGCACCACTGACACCATAGCTCTGCCTCAACACTTTTACTCTTGGAATAAGAAATGCTCCAAATTTGAGTATAATTTTGATTCAATTTAGCTGATTAGAAGGCTAATTGATGAATAAATTGGTAAGCTTGATGATTAGTCTTGCATGCAAAATTGGGTGTCTATATTTACCTCTTTCTGATGCATCTATTTTTTTTATTGTAAAAGTATGTCTATTTTTAAAATAAATTAAGTAATTTACATCTTCTATCCCTCTAGGGATTTTAGCCACCATTTTACCTCTCTTGCCCATATAGGCATATGAGGCTTTTAGCCACCAGTTTACATGATTGATAATACAACTACAATTGCACTAAGCAATTGTACATAGAAGTAAGTCTATTAATTTCTTTTAAAAATATAAGTATACTCACCAATGTTATTGACAACAAGACATAAAATAGAGAAAATATATTTCCTAATTTGTTGTGTCCACCACTTGGATGGGTATCCATAGTAGGTTAAATTTCCTTGGTCCAATTCCTGATTTTCCATTGCATCCACAATCTTGTTTTACTCATGTGGAGAATAGATATATTCAAATGTTGTAAATTTGGTTTACAAATTACGTATCTTCTCCAACACTATTTATAATATTTAATCTAGGGATGCATTTCTTGTGGGGTATTTCAATCAGTTGATGATCATTTGTGAATTTTATTCCACTTGTATCACATTATACCTAACTTTGGTTACCTCTTGTAGCCCTCTAAGAATACCATACGCCTCAGCTAAGTTGTTTGAGAGGATGTATAAGGTCTTTGAAAAGATGAGGATAGGGTGACCATAAGTCTCCCTATACCCCCTATGATAACATTCCCTAGATTTCCTCTTGATACCCCATATATATTAATTTTACAAGTACCATTTGGAGGGACTTTCCAATGCCAATCCCTTTGTACTTGACATTTATTTTCCTAAGAATTTTTGTTCCTACACTCATTTGAGGTAATTCTCAACTTACACAAAACATGATCCCAACCTTGGTTTGAGTTTTGAGGTATCATTACATAATTGTTTCTCTAATATTAGCTATGATCCTTTGTCATATGTGATGAGTATCTTGAAGAGAGTGCTTGAATATCCTACTATTCCATTCTTTATATAAATTCCTTCATACCAACCTAAACCGTCTTCTTCATGGATTAATCCATCCTATCCATTCAGGGTTAGGCATGTCATATTTTTCAAAGAAGATAAAATTATAGAATCAGAGACCAAGAAAGGAAACCATCATATTCCATAGGCTAATAGATATGGGACAAGAAAGGAATAGGCGAATCATAGTCTCGTCTTCCCCAAAACACTTTTCACATTTGTATGGACCACAAAAACCTATTTTCATTAGCTAATCAACAGTGCGGACCCTCTTATGGAGTAAAATCCATATAAAATATCTTACTTTAGGTCAAATTGGTTGTTTCCATAACTAGGAAAAATATTATATAGAGGATTAACAATGGTATGACATAAATAAGAGTATCCTAATGCCACTGTATAATCCCCCATGGAATTGGTGCCCCATATAAGTGAGTCCTCTACCTGAGACCATGAAAGTGCCCTCATTTGGAGGATATTTTGAATGTCTTTTCTTTGTGCCTCCAAAGCTACCATAGGTCATTATGTGGTTGGAATCCACTTTCTTCCCAATTCAACATTACCTTCATTATTCCTATAATATTGAGACCATTTTATCCAATCCTCTTTGTGTAATTATTCCATGAGTGGCTTCCACTCTAAAAATTGTTGAGTCAGTGGAGGGTGTCCATCCCATGCATCATTCCAAAAGCTAGCTTGTCATCCATTATTTATGATCTAGAATAGTTGTTTTTTTATCATCTATTCTCATGTTCTCAGCACCACAAGGATTGGGTAACCTCTACTGGGTAGCTTGTATCTAATAAATTCTTATGGCATCATGTTTTTAGCATACTTGAATCTCAAGTTTTGGTTCCAAAGTGCATTAGAAGAATTGAGTAACCTCCAATACAATTTGTCTTCCAATGATTTTTTATTTATAATAGAAAATATGAATCCCAACCCTCCTCTTTTTGGGAGGTATAATTGATCCCATATCACTAGTACCCACTTTCTCTCTATTTTTTCTCCACTTCATAGGAATATTTTGTTTATTTTATCTATCTCCCTCAAAATTATTTTAGGTATATCCAAGACTGAGGAGATATATATAGGGGTGGATTGAAGAACCAATTGGACTAAGGTGATTTTTTCCTACAAATAAATCCATCTAGTAGTCTATTAGGAAAATTGTGAGAAAATAATTTTTGGCATACCCTATGGGATGGAATTCTAACCTATATTGATTATCCCATTTATATGATTGAGTAGAACCCTGGTGAAGTTTCTACTTATCAAAATCATCAAATTAAATCATTTGGTGAATCTACTTCCTAGAATTTTTTAGTAGTAAATTTACTATTATTTTATCCATAATCTTATGATTACAATACTGGAGGCCAAAAATATTACGAAACACCTACAATTTATCGATCAACTAGCTTATAGAACACCAAGACTAGAAAAATACCTCTCTAGTCCATGTTTCCCCTATTCAAAATATTGTCCCTTTGCAAAATTTCCCTCAAGAATCACCTATTATTTTCCACTCTAAAATCATGGATGAATAGGTTTGTCCTAAATTGAATAGCATTATACCACTTTATTTGTAGCATATTCATAAAATTTTATAGGTGACTCTCAAATATTTTCCAATCTATGATGGTACTGGAAAAACTACCTATAAACATTGTTAATATGTGGTTGTTTAGCTTCTATTCACAACATCTAGCTTGAAGATATAATAGTAACATTTCTAGTATTATCTTTTTGAGGGAAGGTGTTGACCTGGTATCATGCTCTCGAAAATAGTAGTATTATTTCATGAGCACAACTAGCTAATCCATTCATACTAGAGTTAAATGAGCGAGGAGATGATTTTTCACTACTTACTCAATTTACTTTTACTTAGAGATACCCTCAATAAAATATCATAGATTTTAACATTCATTTCAGTAAAACATGGATACAAATCCCTCAGGATATAAGAACCTCATAGCTTCAAGCTTATATATACTATGTCCAAGATTTTATCCTTAACTTGAGTCTACAAATCTAGAAAATAAATTAAATGATATTCCCATAGGTGTTTCAAGTTGCAATTGCCATAGAATATGCTCTTATCTCAATTGGAAAATTACCTCCCAGAGTCACCATGTGTTATTCTGTAGAATTAGCCCAATCACTCGAACAAACTCCCAATCCATCTACTTCACTACATCCAATTGGTCCTATAACTATACCTAAGGCTTTGCCTCAACCACCTACACCAAAATTACCTCTATTGCCTACTTTGAAACCTAAAGAGTCCACAAAAAGCAAGATATGAGAGAATTGGTGAAAAATCTTACCAATAGACTCACAATGATAGAAATGAAAAATGCCAATTTTGTTTTGAAAGCTATCATCCCAGGAGATTTCCTTATATCAAAAAATATTAGGGGGCTTCTACAAATAATATGTCCAAAAAATCAAATGCTATCTATAGGGATCAAGAGGATGGACCATCTTCTTCCTTGTCTTACGATAATTACTAGTGTTTATCCTGCAATGATCCTCACAATATAGATAAGTGTATGGTCTATCAACACCAAGCCCAACTAGAAACAATAAAGAGGACAAAAAATACATATAAAGTAGTGATAAATATGTTTATGGGTCTAGATCAATTCATTTTGGCTGAAGATCCCTCAGATGATGAATGCATTCAAGTATTAATAAGATATAAAAAGAGACCTTTGTAAGTGTAACTATAGAATATGGAACCTTTGAAGGTTCCCACTCAATCAAAAAATGAATAAGAAAAGGAGCAACCAAATATGGAACAAGTAAATTCAATTCAAGAGGATTCCTGGGAATAAACTTTGAAGAAGTAGTAGTATCCATCAATAACTAAGAGGTAAAGACAAGAAACAATTGAGCAATACCACAAATATTTTGAGGAACAAATACGAAACAATAAAAAATACCAAAATTGTTTGAATATAGTTTAGTTGAAAAAATGAATAAGATTCCTTCATGAGAAATCATGTATGATGCATTATTGATCCCCAAAAATATCGACTTGCTCAAGGCATCTTTGAAAAATATCAATTCAGGAGGATTGTTATGCCTAGTTCTAAATTTGGCTCAGGATCAACAAAACCTAAGAATGGGTAAAAACCAACCATCATTTTTTTTGTCTCTACATATAGAAGGTTGGTGATGGGTGTCATTAAACCACACTTCAATAATGCCACTTTAATTTATCAAATTTGGAGTGGTTTCCATAGGCTATATGCACTAGGAAATATCTTAGGTAAGGTTGGGTATAGGCTCTCTATTCTAAAGCATTAGGAAAGAAAAAATGAAAATCATTACAACAAGAAATAAATGAACTAGCTAAGTAACACAACTTTCTGAAAATAGAATTTATTACAATTGAAATAAAATAAAGAGTAGAAAGGAAAACTAAGCATAAAACAACTCTCTTTCAACACTAAGCTATAGCAATATCAATTTAAAACTGATCTAGCTAATCAATCCTCTTGAGAGATAAAATAAAGTAGCTAAATCACTATCATAAAGTGCAAGAAAAACCAACAAACTAATATAAACTATAGCAAATAAAAAACAAAAATAAAATGGTACCTTCCACCTAGCTAGGAGTGGGCCCTTGCTCTGCAACAATACAGAAGGAAAAGAAACTTAACTCAGCTCACACAAATAGAGTATAATAGTAGTTCAAAGCATAATATTATTTTAGATCAGAATGTCCTTAAGCTACTATAGATATTAGTCACAAATGTAGCAACATAATGATATAATTCCTATTCCTCCCTCGTTCCTAAAGTTACTACTCTTATTTATAATTAGAGAGAACAAGGTCCTCTTCTACCTTTGCAGTTAGACTGTTGCAACAACAAATATACAGGTAAATATGCAGGTAGTCTATTCAACAAATGAAGATAAGAAATAGGTATAACAACAGTCAAAATCGATCAGATCTACCAACTTGAAAGCCTACCTACCATGATAGAATATTTGAAAGTAGAAAATGTAGGTTTAAAGTAGTTTCTAAATACAAGACATAATTGAGCAATACCCTTTTTTTTGAGGAACTAGTACGAAAGGATACAAAACTACCAAAAGTGTTTAGATATAGTATAGTTGAAAAACTGAAGAAGACTCCTTCATGAGCAAGAATGTATGATGCATTATTGATCCTTGGGCATATTGACATGCTTAGGGTATCTTTGAAAAATACCATATAGGAGGATTGTTATGCCTAGATCTAAATTTGGCTTAGGATCAATACAATCCAGGAATGGGTAAAAACCACCCACCACTTTTTTATGTCTCTATGAATGGAAGTTTGGTGATGGGTTTCATTAAACCATACTTTAATAGTGTTAATTTAATTTGTAAAATATGGGGTGGTGTTTTTAGGCAATATGCGTTAGGAAATATCTTAGGTAAGGTTGGTTATAGGATCTCTATTCTAAAACATTAAGGAAGTAGAAATGAAAATCATTACAATAAGAAATATAATAACTAAGCTAAGTAACACAACTTGCTAGAAATATAAATTATTATGACTAAAATTAGGTAAAGAGAAGAAAGGAAAAGTAATCATAAAATAACTCTCTTTCAACACTAAGCTATAGCAATATCAATTTGAAACTTATCTATCTAATTAATCCTCCTATGAGATGAAATAAAGTAGCTAAATTACTAACATAAAGTTTTGGAAAAATCAACAAACTAATATAAACTATAACAAAGTAAAAAAAAAAAAAAATGGTACCTTCCACCTAGCTAGGAGTGGGCCCTTGCTTTGTAGCAATGTGGAAGGGAAAGAAACTCAACTCAACTTACACAAATAGAGTATAATAGTAGTTCAAAGTATAATATTATTTCAGATCAAAATGTCCTTACAAGCTACAATAGATATTAGTCACAAATGCAACAACATAATGATATAATTCTTATTACTCTCTCATTATTTCTAAAGCCACTACTTTTGTTTATAATTGGAGAGGATAAGGCCCTCTCCTACCTTTGTAGTTGGGCTATTGCAATAGAAAATATATGGTAAAATATGCAAGTAGTGTATTCAGTAAATGAATATAAGAAACGAGTATAACAATAATTAAAATAAATAAGATCTACCGCCTTGGAAGCCTAGATACCACGATGGAATATTTTGAAGTAGAAAATGCAAGTTTGAAATGATTTAAAAAACAAACCCATACAACTACCCTTTGTCTTCTTCCTAAAACTTGTTGCTAGCTATGCTAGGTCAACAATAGTTGATTGAGTTGCCAATATCATGCACATGTGGTCAATCAAAATATAAAGTCATTGACTACATCCTCTAATGTTATATCCATTATTATCTACTACAACCATGTCCTTCATTACTTGTTACAACCACATCAAGAGCTCATGCATTCCCATTATTTGGTGCTAACGAGTGTTGTTAATGCTCTCACTTAAATATTTTGTTAGACTAAGGTGACTTCTAAGGATGTAAGCATTAGAGGTCTTAGAATTACATCTTGGATATCAAGGTTCTAAACTAACCTATGAAAACTAGGAATCACAATGTATTTGCAGTGTTCATAAATAAAACTATGCTAAATGTTATCGAAAGAAATCCTAATTTTAATTATAATGTGAATGTAGAAATAAATCAAGTAGCAACTTGTACTTAATTAAAAATAACTAAGCTAATACAAATTGAAATGAAACACAATTCATTGTTGAAAGGTAACATAATTCAATGCTAGAATAAAACTAGATTTAACAAAAATCAGATTACATTAATTAAATAGAAATAACAACACACACTTGTAGAAAAGGAAAAAAAATTACACTATGCTAGAAATAGAAATTAACTAAAGTAAACTAAAAATGAAAATAAACTTATCAACTTTCACTATGCTATTCCAATTGCTAAAATGAATGACAAAAAGAATTTTTTTATAAAAACCTACAACTACACTAATGACCCTTCCACTATTCCAAAGAGCGGGTCCTTGCTCCAAGGTTCAATGGGAGAAAGAAGGATTCAATACAAAAGTAGTCTAAAAAGGTCAAAGTCTAATAGAATAATTCAAAATTAAGACAACATGCTGAAGGTCAAATTACTACATCTTTTATTCAAACTTTATTATTCTCACTATTATCTTTGCCCAATAGGCATCCAATATTATTTATAGTTGTGTCTAACTATTCAACCTATTAACAAGGTTTATTTTAGGTAGTGACCTATATTCTACTTTAATACATAATCCTGCATGTTAAATCTAACCAATCAGATTATAACAATAGATTGAGTTGGATAAGTCCTATTTTTGCACTCATGTTGATTGTTGACTAGTTTGAAATAAATTTGAAACGATATGAAACCTCCAACATGCTCTCTCAGCTCCAATTTACGTGGATCAAGGTCCTTATCATCATGTGATTATATGTTATTCTAGAGTGGAATAACAACTCCAACATAGTCAAAAGGTCAACTCCCATATTCATGTGCATGATCATAGATTCACGCTTATGCTATTGGTCAGCATTAATTTCAAACAAGTGACTCATAACCTTGACCAAATGCTTCCAAAGTGATTTGACCACTAGTTTATATTTTCTTCCCTTGTGCAGATATTCTGGAGCACTCCACGTCCTACTATTTTGATGTGATATCCACACCCTATTATTTCGATGCCTAGGCTAATTTGGCACTCAACTAGCACATAGTTTATTCTGACACATAATTGGTGCCAGAGGCATGGCAATGTTTAGAAAGAACTCTAGAGAGGTGGTCCACCAAACAATTTAGGTTTATGGGTTTATTCACTATACTTTGTAAAATTATTACTACTTTATTCTATCCTTCAATAAGAATAAACCATGCAATTAGTCCTTAAAACACATAAAAACCAATTCAAAATAGCTAAAGGAAACATCTTATTTCATTCACTATATTTAAAATTTAATATCAACATAAATAATGATTAATACTTGGCAGGTACTATGTTATTTTAATAAAAAATGGACAAAAAAGGGTTAGACTGTTTGAAAAATAAGACAATTGTATAGTCTCATCACTCCTCCCCTCTGATTCTAATGCATGTCCTCATGCATTCTACCTTGCTAAATATGTATGCATATCCAATTCTTTATAAATACTACTCCAAAATTGATTTGTTGGAGAATGGTACCCCTTGTTCTTTTGTATATCTGATAACCATTCGTGGAACTAGTGTTCTAGTTGTGGCTTAGTATCAAAATAGTATGGAATAGGGATGAGCATACTAGGTGACCAAAACTATATGCTTATCCATTCATGTTCTAGTGCTCTAATTACCTCCATCATTGTGATTAATCTCCTATGGGATCATATGATGTTGGTTGGTGAAATAGGTTTCCTTTTCCTTAAAGTGATAGATAACTCATTCCACCTCTATCTACATGCAAAGCTAGCCCTATTGAAATTTTCTTTGCAAAAATTCTTAATAATTTTCAAACATTCATTGACATGATTTAAATATCTTTCTTTGATATCTTCATTTCCCATCATAGAATAATGTGCACAAATAAGAGCCCTTGGGTTTGGTTGATCATGTCTTAACAATAAACTAGGTCCTAATTCAATTGACTTACACTATTTTGCCTTTTCTTACCACTTCAACTGATTACAAATAGTGATGTGGTAATCACATCCAAGATGGTTTTCCTTTATTCATGAGTGTTTAAATAATATAAAATACATAACAATAATGCAACGATTAGCTAATTTGAGCTAACAAATTAGTTAACAAACTAGCAATAATCCAATGTGAGCTTAATAAGAAGTCTCACATGAATAATATATCCTCATCATTCCTCCCAAACATAGAAGCATTGGACTCCAATTCTTGTGGGAGTGAACATGGGAGTGTACAAGTTCCCGAGCTAAAGCAAAAACTAATGCGTAAGTTGAGGTTGATGTAGTGCTACCCGAAGAAGTGTTGTAGGTATTGCTAATGAAGACATAAGCTAAGCTAAAAAGCTAAAATCCATGAAGAGACAAGCCAGTAGGGGTAAATACAACTCTAGTGTGTGGAGTACCCATGTGATATCCATGATCACATAAAGAGGGCCACGATATAAATAAGAGATAACGACAACTCCCAAATTGGAATACCTGAATTTCCATGATGAAATATCAAGAGGTCCATGGTCATGAGAAACTCTACTTCTAAAAATCTTGAAGGATGAAAGTGGATTTAAGGAGTGTCGAGTTCAACCAAAAATGCACTCCATTTTACAACACTTTGTTCTTTTGAAGAAGGTTTCAATGACCTAAACTTTGGAGCAGCATATGTCAAAATAGATCTTTAAAAAATATCAAAATGATAATCCTATTGGAACCAGCTTGAAAAGAGCTTTCCAACGACTATATGCAAGCCTATACTTGCAAAATATTCAGCCTCAAAAACTGTGTAAAATAGTGAACTCTTTGGCATCAAAATAAAAGGTACAAATCCTCCAAGTGTCCTTATGGTAATCTTCCCATCTTACTGGATTGCATGGATAACCAGTAACTATAACCACCAAGTATTATAGAGGATATTACTACTTACGAGGCTCACTTGTATTGAGACTTCGCATGAGCAGCAGAGCATGGTGCACAAGCATCACAATCCTCACTCATCACAGGTTGGAGACAGAGTTTGGCTTCCTTTGGATAAGCACCACTTTTTAGAGACACCATTTCAGGATCCTCTTTTGGTATCTGATCCTGTTTTTAGCCCTATATAAGGAGTGGCACTTGATCATCAAATTTCACTCATTTAGATAGATTTTTCAATATGAAGACTCATCACACTAGATAGGGTTCTTCCACTTCTTACCTTGTCGCCCATCATGATCACTTTCCACACATGGCTCATTGGATTCCTCACCATGATATGGCCCATGACTTTCCATATTTATTGAGAGAATTGGGGTCCAATGCTTCTATAATTGGGAGGAGTTTTGAGGATACTTAGGCTTATCCATTTAAGCCTAAGTTATTTTTATTTATAATTTTATTAATTTCCTATTTCTTGCACTTTGTATTCACGTGAGGCATAGTATGCCCATGTTGGAAATAGGTTGTTAAGTTGTTTGGGTGTTTAGTTAACTGTTAGGATATGTCTTATCTTCTAGTAGTTAGTTTTCATCCTTGTTTAGTAGATAGTTATCTGTTATATAAGTGGTTGTCCATGTTTGGCAACTTGTTATGACCACTTAA
Source organism: Wollemia nobilis (assembly GCA_028583015.1). Lineage (NCBI taxonomy): Eukaryota > Viridiplantae > Streptophyta > Pinopsida > Araucariales > Araucariaceae > Wollemia > Wollemia nobilis. The sequence continues at coordinate 222,401 of JAQPPZ010001204.1, forward strand.
TCTACGTGAGATTATATTGTATTGGTTATATATTCTTTTATTGCTAATAAGAAATCAACTTCACATTGAGTTTCTACATCAAAGAGTGGAGGTGAATGCTCGTATTTGAACACCATCAGTATAGATATGAGTCATAAATTGAACATCATATAAAAGTGCAAATTTATGCAAATAAAATTTGCATAATAAGTCCTATTCCATTGAACTATTCAATAATGCATCATCAAAAGCTTGAGCATAAGTCAAATCATATTAGATATTGGAGAAAATTCTCATTGCCTACCATCTATAATATTATAATATTAGGAATAATGCATAAGCTATAAATCTAGCCATGTGCTCTACATTCAACCACTTATTTAACAATGTGTCACAGATTATTGATCTTAGCCTTGAGACTAGTATCTCTTCACCCTATTTTTTGTTATGTTCTTCTAAAGATCTAAGTGTTGCAAGGCACCCTTTTAAGTGATGGTATTGCCTCATCCACCTTGATAATATTACATTATGGGTGTATAACATGATCATTCCCTATGGAATTACAACAATCGGGTAAGGGACTAGAATCTCTAGGAATTCAATTTGTGTTTCCCTTTTGGTTGATTGTCCAATGTCTACTATCTCAATAATGACATATTTGACCATGAATTCTGGATTTATCTCAAGTTTATTTGGTGTATTTCCATTCTGATGCTCTAAATATTATGGCCTCTTACTACACACCTCTTTATCATTCTCCTTGTTTTGGAGTGTCTTGCCTTGGTACATATTTTGGAGCATCTTGCCTTGGCACCTAATCGAGAGCATCTTGTGTTGGTACATATTTGGGGACATATTATTCTAGTGCATCCCTTGCCTATGTGGAGGTCTCTTTGACTTCCATAGGTGCTTTCCCTTCACATTGTACAAAAATTTCTTTTGGAGAATCTAGCTTCAATCCTTTTGAAATATTTTTTTTTGCAGTATCTTCATCCAGGCTAGATGGATTTTGGCTGTATTCTTGATCGTCATGACAATTATTGAATTTAGCATCCAATATTAGCAAAATATCTACTGCTTCTACTCCAAGAATTGACCTATAACATGTCTTTGCCTAATTTACTTTTTAGTTCATTCAATTCTAATACCAATTGAGAGATGTACCTGTCTTTCTCCTATATTATCATTTGAGCTTCTTGCAACCACTTTTGTTAAGTCTTGATAATATCTTGGATGTGTGTAGTAGTTAAAAAATCCAAGGAATTAACCTCTTTTTTTTCCATATCCTCATTTTGTTCCTCATTGATGTGTTGAGGCTCCTATGTATAATCACTACTTGTAGTGGCTTGTTGTTCTGTTGGGATTTTAATATTAACTGGTGGAGTATACACTAAGTTATTGGCCAATTCTATAGTATGGGAATCACTTTTTTGTGGCTCCTATGTTGTTGTGGTAACATTAGGGATATATCCATCCTCATCAATAATAAATTTCCATATCCTTTATTTTTAGCACTAGATGATGCTAGTGCCTGATCTGGAGCAACTAAACTCTATCTTTGCCTTTGACTTATCCTAAGAGGAGGTTGTTTTGGTGCAACCTATTCTTCACAATGTTCTTTCGGTACCTCTTTTTCCTCACCACTAGAAATAATATCAACCAATTTTACTACTTCCTTTTGTGTATTGGATTATTTTGGTACTTATTCTTATGCACTAGATTGTTCAGATGCTTCTACTTGTGTGCCAGATTGTTCCCATGCCTCATCGGGTTGTTTTTGTTAGAATATTAATGTGCACTTTGCCTATTAGGTTTAGGGTTTTCCTTTCTTCAAACCCTAACACCTCTTGCTATATATATGTACTCATCCTTCAATAATAACACATCTCTTTTACTTCCAATATTTGGTATCAAAGCAAGACCCCTTCCTACTTGAAGGCTTGAGGGGGGAATTGCCTCTTTGGAAATTCTCCTCTCTTCCATTGGTTGTGGAATATTTCACTCTCCTTCCTTCTCCAAATATTATGGAGTATGATCTCCACTTTCTAAGTGGATCAAAAACTAGAAATCTAATGGAGAAAGATTCATGGCTACCCCTGAAGCTTTAATTCTTGGACCCATGAATACAATCATTTTATTCTGGGATGTGTTGGTGAGAAAAATATCTCCCTCCGTTTGCAAATCCAATTATTCCCTATTCTACTTGAGTATATTTTCTATGTGTTTTTCCCTTTAGAAGAAGTGTGAGAGTTCTAAATAAAATCATACCTACCTCGTAATTTTTGAGGAGGATATTTATGGCTGAGAAGGATCCCAAGGTCGAATGAAATTGTATTGATCTGTGGAGTCATATAAGGTCCATGGGACAGACATATTTTATTTTAAAAAATGAGATCTATGTAAAGGATGTGAAAAATCCCATCGGGTAGATAACTATAAGAGAAATATTGCAAATCTCTTATATGAGACTCATGAATGTGAGCAAGGTAGCCATCTATGTGATGTTGCACAAACGTCCATGGGAGAAATGATCTACCACAACCACATGGTACAATATATACACCACACTTAGACTCTACAATTTCTCTAGTCTGAACCATGGTGAGAAATAAAATAAGCCTCACACAATAGTTTTTGGTAGCATGCAGTGAACCTCCATAGTATAGTTTAGTGAAACTCCATAATGATCTATTGACCTATATTTTTACCATTTATTGATTAGTATTTGTTGTGTTTGAAGCCACCATTGAAAGCTAGGATTTAATCCCTAGGGAAGTTTCTACTACTGATGTGAACAGTTGCAAGTCTGACGGTTCAAAAGAGTTAATTCCTAGTAGGTTGAGCACCACACTAGAATAGGAAATCGAGCGCTAAGCATGATTATACAGTCCCCATGGTGTTGTTTTAGCTATTGTTGAAAATATGTTGAATATTTTCCATGTTATTATGGTGGGGTTAACACTAAAAGGTACTGGATGTTGTGTATGATATACTCATCAGGGTTTTTTTAAGTTATATTTAGACCCATATGGGCTTTTAGGGTTACTATGTTTGAACCCTTGCTTTTTCACCCATGATGTAAAATTCATGCATGTGTGTTTGTTATATATATCACATGTTCATTAGAGTTTGGAGGGAGACAAAAGGAGAATATTATTGTATTGAAAATGATCAAGTTAATGCAATAACAAGACAATATTGTGTTGGTTTTTCTTGGTTGAGGGTTTCCAGGACAATTATTGTGTAATATGTGAATCTGTTATCTTCTTCCTTTGATTCTGCAATTATTGCTTTTCTAGTTTTAGTTTATTGGGGCTCTTTATTTCTCTTAATTTTTTATCAAGGCTAGGTTTTATATTTGTTCGATGAGTAAGGTTTCAACCCTGTGATAAATTAATTCTTGATGGGGAGTCATACGCAAAAAATACAGGCAAAGAAGAAATATGGGAATCACACGAATAGAGATTGAAAATTTTAATGGACATAATTTTGAGTTGTGGAAACTCAAGATGGAGGATCTGTTGGTTCATAGAGATCAGTGTATTACGGTCTTGGGAACAAAACTAACATCGATGATAGATGATGATTAGATGAAAATCGATAGGAAGGTAAGGAGCTCAATTAGATTATGCTTATCTGATTCAGTATTTTTGAATGTATCTACAGAGACCATGACAAAGTTGTTATGGGAGAATCTAGGAATATTGTATCAGACAAAGTCACTGATAAATAAACTATTTCTTCGAAAGAAGTTGTATTTGCTTTGGATGGATGATGGTGACTCTGTGGTTGAACATCTGAATGCTTTTAACACTGTGGTAAGTCAATTAAACTTTGTAGAAGTAAAAATGGATGAAGAGGAAAAATGTATTACTTTACTTTGTTCATTACCTGATTTTATGGGATAACCTTGTTATGGCTATCACCAATACTACATCTACATTGAAGATGAGGATATAGTAGAAACTTCGTTGCCTGAGGATATGAGATGAAAATATTCTGAGGATTATCATCAAAAGGAAGTATTGATTGTGAGAGGTCGTTCTCAAGAAAGAAGCAAAAAGAAATCAAGAGAAAAGAAATCAAAATCTAGGGGTAAATTTGTTGCCCAAAAAAAGAGGAAATGTTGGAACCGTGGTAAAGTGGGCATTATAAAAGGGATTGGACATCTAAGAAGGTTGATAATAATAGATCATATGATGAAGAAACTTCTACAAAAATGAAAACCACAAATGAAGATTCAGGGGACTTATTCTTAGCTTCAGCATGCTCAAGTGAATATGATGACTCATGGTTGATTGACTTAGGTGCTTCTTTTCATATGACTCCTCATAGAGAGGGGTTTTGTGAAAATGAAAAGATAGATGGAGGTAGTCTTATTTGGAGATAATTCGACATATAAAATAATAGATCGAGGAAGATTCAAGCTGATGCTAAAATATGGAAGAATTAAAATCCTTCTCAGTGTGTTGCATATTTCGAGTTTGGCAAGGAATCTAATATCTATGAGTAAGATGAGTGATGCAGGTGTGAATGTGTTATTCAATAAGGATAGCTACAAGAAGGTTTTTGGATCCTTGGTGTTGGCAAGAGGATTTCGCACAAGAACTTTGTCTATACTTGAGGTTAGCTCTGTAAGTATTAATTGTAATAACTCTTTAGTTATACAGGAAAATAATACGGTTGAAATGGCTTCATGTATTCCTACAATGAAGACAATATTGTGGCATCAACGCATGGGGCATATCGGTGAGAAAGTACTTTGAACATTAAAAATTAAAGGTATGGCTAAAGGACTTTCTAATTGCCCATTAAATTTTAATTTTTGTGAGTACTATGTTTTTGGGAAACAAACTAGATTCAAGTTTCCAATTAGTGCTACAAGGTTTGAAGGAATTCTACATCTAGTTCACAGTGATGTATTTGGATCAGCAAAAGTACCATCATTACGTAAATCTATATTACATTTATAGATGACTTCTCAAGAAAGACATGGGTATATTTTCTACGAAACAAATATGAGGTTTTTAATAAATTTAAAGAGTTTAAGGCTCTTGTAGAAAATCAAATAGAGAAAAAGATAAAGGTTTTGAGAAGTGATAATGGTGGTGAGTATTGCTCTAATGAATTTGAGCAATTTTACAAGGATTGTGGAATAGAAAGCTAGAGAACAAATTTGTATACTCCACAATGGAATGGGATTGTAGAACAGATGAATATGACATTGATAGATAAGACTAGAAGTATACTAAGTTGTGCAGGATTAGAAAAAAAGTTCTGGGTAGAAGTTGTGTTAATATATTGTTATCTCATCAATAGATCTCCTACCTCAGTTTTGGTGGACAAGACTCCACAAGAAGTATGGACTAGTAAGAAACCCTCTTTCAAACATATAAGGCTTTTTGGTTGTGATGCTTATATGTATATCCCAAAAGATAAAAGGACTAAGCTAGACTATAAATCTAAAAAATACATATTTGTGGGTTATAGTACTAGTGTTAAAGGATATAAGTTGTGGAACCCAAAAACATAAAAGGTTGTTTATAGTCGTAATGTGATATTTAGAGAAACAAAAGGGATTTTAAAACAAGAAATGCAACCAAGCAAAGAACCAAAAATAGTGCAGGTAAATTGGAATAGGAGGAAGAACTAGTGGTAGAACCTAAATTACAGAGAGAGTCTGAAGATGAATATTCAAAGGAATAAGGTGAGGAGGAAGTTGAAGATGCAGAACCTAGAACTCCAATTTTGAGGAGATCAGATCAAGAGAGAAGACTTCCAGACAGGTATAGTCCTTCAAATTTTTATTTTGCATTTAATTTATCAGTTACTAATGAAGAACCCAAGACTATAAAGGAGGCACTTCAGTCAAGTGAGAATAAGTCTTGAAAAAGGGCTATGGAAGAAGAAATGGAGTCCTTGGATAAAAATAAGATATGGGACTTGGTGAAATTACCTCCTGGTAGAAAACTTGTTGGTTGTAAGTGGTTATTCAAGAAGAAGTACAATATAGAAGGAAAGTTGGAGAAGTATTTTCTCAGGTTGATGGAATTTACTTTGGTGAGATTTTTTTCCTGTGACTAAACTAACTTCAATCAATTTTTTATCGGTTATTGTTGTTGCTTTTGATTTTAAAATAGAATAGATGGATGTAAATATAGCTTTTCTACATGGTTAAATTGATGAAGATATATATATATATATGTCACAACCAGAATTATTTAAGGTAAAAGGTAAGGAGGACTTGGTATGCAAGTTGAAGAAGTCTCTTTATGGTTTGAAGCAGTCTCCAAGGATGTGGAACCAAAAATTTGATAGATTCATCTTGAAACTTGGGCTTGAAAAAAGTAAAGCAGATCCATGTGTATAATTCAAAAAGGAAGGTAAAAATTTTGTTATCATTGTATTGTATTTGGATGACATGTTGTTAATTGGTAACAGTAAGAAGATGATAAAGTTACTCAAATCTCAGTTAAATTTTGAATATGACATGAAGGATTTGGGTGCTGCAAAATTTATTTTGGGTATGGAAATAATAAGGGATCGTACAAATAGAAAGTTATGGTTAAATCAAATGAAATATGTTGATTTGATACTACACAAGTTTAGAATGCATGATTGTAAACCAGTATGTACTCCATATCCGATTGGTCAAAAGTTATCTGTTGAACAATGTCCCAAAATAGATGAGGAAATTGAAGAAATGTATCATGTTCCTTATGCTAGTGTTGTGGGCAGTTTGATATATGCAATGGTCTATACTAGACCTGATATTGCACATGCAGTGGGAGTAGTTAGCAGATGCATTTCAAATTCAAGAAAGTAACATTGTACTGTTGTGAAGAGGATCTTTAGATACTTGCATGGAACTACATATTATGCTATTTGTTATGAAGGAAAATCTAGAGACAATGATATTGTAAATCTACAAGGGTTTGTGGATGCTAACTAGGTTGGAGATCTTGATAAGAGAATATCCATGAGTGCTTATGTATTCAGGTTGTTTGGAGGGGCAGTAAGTTGGATGAGTAAAAAGCAATCAATTATTACTTTATCCACTACAGAAGCATACTATATTGCAGCAACTCATGCCAATAAATAAGCAATGTGGAAAAAAATGTTGTGTTCAACAGTTAGCATTAAATAGAAGGTTGTAAGAATTAATAGTGACAGTCAAAGTACAATATTTTTGGCAAATAATTTTGGTTTTCATGATTGGTCAAAACATATTGATATAAAGTACCATTTTGTGAGAGATATGGTTGAAGAGAATCGAGTGATATTGGAGAAAGTTGATATAGAGAATAATATTGTTGATTCATTAACAAAGGTTGTACCTGCTCAAAATTTTTTTTGTGTAGAAGATCAATGGGCATTGTTGCCCTTGATAGTTGACAATGGCAGTTGATAGCCCCTATGTAAAGTATTCAACAAGTGGAAGAATATTGGAAATATGTTGAATATTTTCCATGTTATTATGGTGGGGTTAACACTAAAAGGTATTGGATGTTGTGTACAATATACTCGTTGGGGGTTTTCCAAATTTTTAGGATTTTTTAAAGTTATATTTAGACCCATATGGGCTTTTAGGGTTACTATATTTGAACCCTTGCTTTTTCACCCATGATATTGTAAAATTCGTGCATGTGCCTTTGTTATATATATCACACTTGCATTAGGGTTTGGAGGGAGATATAAGGAGAATATTATTATATTGAAGACAATTAAGTTAATGCAATAATAAGATAATATTATGCTGATTTTTCCTAGTTGAGGGTTTCCACGATAAATATTGTGTAATGTGTGAATCTGCTATCTTCTTCCTTTGATTCTGCAATTACTGCTTTTCTAGTTTTAGTTTATTACGCCTCTTTATTTCTCTTTAGCTAGAATGGAGTCATTTTGGTTAGATTTTAAACTACCCATTGCACAGGCATTTTTTTATTATCTCCACTCTTTACCGCTTGATCTACAGTTTCAACAGGTCCCTAAGAGGCCCATTGCAAGCCCATTATAGGTCCTAATAGGCCCCCAATGGCCTATAGAATTCCTCAACAGACCCATATAAAGCCCCAAATTGGCCCATAGAGGCCCACAAAGGCCCCTAAAGGACCCCAAAAATCCCCTAGCAAGCCTACAAAGGCCCACAATAGGCCCATAGAGGCTTATAGAGGTCCCTAGTAGGCCCACAAATGCCCCTAATGACCCCCAACAAGCCCATAGAGGCCCCCAACATACTCTATCTTTGTATTTTTCACCATTTTTAGCTCTATTAGGGTTTCAAACTTATTTTATGGAGAAAAGGAGGTTGTTAGTTTCAAAAAAGTTGTAGATCTCTCTAATGTTAGGAGTAAAAAGCTAGGAGATCTAGTTTCTATTAGGGGTCTTTCTACACTCTAAGCTATGGCACCCATATGTGCCCTTGATCTAGCTTTTGATTTGTGATGCATCCCACAGTTTCATAGTTTTTCGTGGCATTTGGCACTCTTTCTATTTCGTGATTTGATGCATTTTTTGGTGGTCCTCAGTAGCCCAATAAAATTTTTATGTTGCTACCTCTGATTTGCCATGGCCCTAAACTATTTACTACTAAACTACATGCCCATCTAGAATTTTAGTAGCTAATGCCTCTACAAACTTTGCAACTACATGATGAAGGACATAGTTAAAATGCCATAGTGGCCCTCCCATTGTTGTATTTTATAATCATTATGGTTCAACTACCACTTTCACCTTTCATCGTGTTTGATTGATCCAAGTGGTACTAGGGTCATAGGGACCCTCAACTCCAGTTTAGCATGTCAGTTTCAGCACTTTAGTTTAACATCCTTTAATTTTTTGTATCGATTGGTCTTGGATCCTGTGATATCCCAGCTTAGCGATTTGAGGTCCCTAAATGATATTCACCTGAGGAAGGATCATATTCATGACACCAACATAAAACTCATATTTTTTTTTTTAATTTGTGTTAGGTTTATTACATCATTTGGGATGTTGACTTATTTTTGTATTTAGGAAAGTGCACATTAAGGGGGGATGTTAGAATATTAATGTGCACTTTACCTATTAGGGTTAGGGTTACCTTTATTCAAACCCTAATACCTCTTTCTATATATGTACTCATCCTTCAATAATAACACATATCTTTTACTTCCAACATTTTTCTCAGATGAGTAGAAGACCTTGTCTTACCTTCATTTGTCAATTGTCTTGTTTTTCTAGCATCCTTAGGCTACTTCTTTATGTTTCTATAAGCACTTCTTTCAACTTGTGTGGAATCTTACAATGTAGGGGTCAATTTTTGAGATTGAGTATGAACCTCCTTCTACTTAGAAGTTTCTTCTAGAATCCCTACAAAGTCCTATAGTGTAGGCATTTATTCTTATGCAGGGGTTTCCTCCAACACAAAATTTTTTGCCTAGGTGTTTTTTTCTTCTAATGTAGGGATTTTCCCCTAAACAAAACTTTCTACTTAAGAAAATATTTTTTTGTCATCACATCAGATGACAACTCTACATCGTTTCTTCCACTACACTAGTGTGGACTATTTTACTACATATATATCTATAGTTTATCTCCTTCTATTTGTTCTCAACCTATTTCTAGTAGATACAAGTTTCTTTGATGGAGAAGTTTCTTCCTTAGCATGCATTTCAACAGCTCTAGGATACTTTTTAACACTACATATAGATCTTCTTCATGCAATTAGCATTTCAATTTTTAGGGTCTCTGTAGCTCTTAATTTCTTTGTACTCCCAAAAATTTCTCCATTTTTCTTATTTTGAGTTTTGGGATTAGAAACCTCCTTCCATGGATCTAGGAACCGTTTCAATGAACACTCACTAAATTGATGTTTACACAATAATTTGATTAGACCATGGTGCTTCACAGAACCTTACCCCTCGTGAACTCTTCTAGCCATATCATGCAAAGCATGATGTAAATACAAGGTAAAGTTAATACTTTGTTCGGGGTTATGAATACCATTCCTAATATGGGTTAAAATCTTGATATGATGCCTTGATAAAATGGAAAATTGACCTTCACACATCACATACTTTATAACCCATATGACAACTTCGTCCCATGGTTTCTTTAGGTTGGTTCATTTTGGAAATGCTAAAAAATATCATACATCCATGAAATGAAATACAAGATCAAAATGTAGCAAATCAAGATGCAACCATAAAGATAAAGAACAAAATAAAAGAAAATTATGGATGGTGTCCTTTCTATTAATAATGTCTTGTTATTTTCCAAGAATGTTACAAATAAGATCTTATTTGAGGGATTGCTACCAATCTTGATACAATGGATTACAAATGAAACAATTCGGATGTACTACACAAAATCTTTTCACATCCACAAACTATTTTGGGATATGTTTTCATGACTGTCGTAATGGATGATGATGATGTGTGAATATTTATACTATTTCTTCCTCGTAGATACATATGATTTGCACATAATAAGATTAAATAACATTAAAAACATGTGTAGAGCCTTTCGAGATAAGGCTCATACTAATAGCAAGAAAAATGATAAAGAAACTAAAATAAGACAAATGCATGCGTGAAAGTGAAATCTACCTATGCTAAACAATAACTAGAAATGTTGTTAAATCTTAAAAAAATATGGAAAACAAGAAATAAATCTCTATCTTGGGAAGTCATCTTTGTGCAGGATGGTCATACCTACAGGTTGTCTCTGAGAGAGACGATCGTTAATCTGCAAATGCTTCTCTTATGGTCGATGCAAGGCGACGTCAGGTTTGATCTATGGATTGGTCAACAAATTGGTGCGTTCATAGGGAATTACTTAGGGGGAATAATTCAACATTGAAACAAGGACGTTACATTGCACAAAGAGCATGGATGTGATCTTCAACCTTCAAAATTATCCATTGGCATAATTTCTAAAAGGAAAAGAATGAATATTTGGAAGCTTCATGGTTGAAATTCGGTAGCACTTCATTGCTTGAAAATGAAAACTCTCTAATAAATGTATGGAGGATAGGTGAAATTATATAGACTTCCAAAAGGGAGTCTAATATTTCATAGGAATCTAATAAATGGTTAGATCCAAGAAAGGTAATTTCCCATTCTTGAAACTTCCCTACAACTAACTGTGTATGTCGTTATGCTTAGTTGGCTCGTGTAATTGCTTTAATCATGGTGCAGGATTCTGGGTACCATTTTCTTGAATTTACTTTTGGTGTGACCATCTCAAGGCAAGATGGCCTTGGTTGGAGGTCATCCTTTGGTGGGGTGGTCCTAGATGCAAAGGTAAATTCCTCCCTATTTGAGTGGTGAAAACCATTGTTGAGCCCTATGGTTGCCCAAGGTGGGTCATATGGGCTTAAATGAGTGTTTATAGATAGTCTCCTCAACATGATGTATTTTAGATGTCTACGGATGCCTTTTTTTAGGATGCATTATGTGAAAGCACAATGCGAAGCAAAAATAGATGACCTGTAGTCAAATTGAGGTTTGGTGTTCATTGATATGATCAATGTTAAATGACCCAAACATAAAAAGAGCATACATTTTTGAATCATTGCTTCCAACACTTTGGTGGACTTAATTTTAGGTAAAAAATTTAGTCGAGGGTAGATTTTTTACGTCAAATGAATTTAGGCATACCTGATCTTGGCAATCTTAAACATTTTGGGTAGATTTTCTATTGGTTGGGTTTCAGACCTACCAAGTGTTTGTTGAATATTTTTTGCTTTTTTCCCCAGTAAATAGGGAAGTGTATGATAGTTTTTGGAAATGCTTCTTGAATGAATGCAATTTGCCTTGATTGAGTGTTTGATTATTGAGTTTGATTTTGAACTTTGCAATTATGTGACTACCCCCTTAAGTAACGAGTCAATAAAAGATATGGAAAGTGATGAAAGTGACGAGTCACTTGACCAAGATGACTTATTTTGGGTTTTTTAGAACCTTTACAAAAGTGGAATGGGGGAAGATTCCGTTACAACTTTGATTTCAACCACTATTGGTAATTATTTTTGTTCAAGTGACCTTATGGTAATCTACCCATCCGACCGAATTGTATGGATAATTAGTCATTGCAACCGCCAAGTGTGTAGGGTAAATCACTAGATACGATGATCACTTGAGAGAATTTTGACCAAAATATTTTGGGTATCTTTTGAGTTTTTTTTGGCTAAGATGATATGCATGTGGTACAACTTATTAGAGTGCATCACAAATTTTCTATGATATTTAAGACTGCATGAGGGCACCTCTTTGATTCTAATTTGAAATGGCTTGAAGCCATTACCCTTAAGCAGGTAACAAGGTTAAAGGTAGAGACTGTGGATCTGGCCTACCTGATAGCCCTGATATATCATTAGGATAGCTTAACTAACACATTCCATCTATCAATGGGTGAGATGACAATGTCATTGGAGGTTGTCTACAAGATTCTCCATGTTTCGATTGAGGGATGTGATGTCACCTCTACACACATTAGCCAGCAGAGCAAAGTACTCCATAAGGTTTTTGGTGAGGATTAGGAGGTGGCTAGGGGTAGCTTGGATAGTGATGGGGTTCTAGTGGAGGTATGGTATGATGTATATGTTCTTACGAGGAGACATGTAGTGGTGATGTCACTCATGTTGAACATCCTACTACTTGATTCTTTAGGAGCAAGGTTCCCATGGAACCTCCTTGAGCTAGCACAAGATTTTGTGGAGTGCACTACTAAGGACCCTTTGATCATGGTATAGATGAGTACTCTTTTGGCTCATTTTAATGTGAGCTATATGAGATCTAACATCGAGGTAGACACAGATTGGGCTGTAGCTTCTTGCTTCAGGTTTGGGAGTGGGAGTACATCTAGGTGGACAAATCGAAGGGGCTTCTATAGGTGACACGGGTGTAGATGGTAGATTAAGAGATTGGCTATGGGGATCAGTGGGGTCAATAGTAATAGGTAGGTTGATGTTAACCCCACTCAGGTAGGATTACCCATTATATGGAGTCCTTGGAGCGACTAAGGACAAGGCAGGTGATATGGTGACCTTACATGGACTTCCCACCATGGAAAAATGCAAAAAAATAGCTAACGTGCATGAGATGTGGGTGATGCATGACTGGGTACCATGGAATAGAAAGGGAGTACTTATAGTACTCTCACATTTATCGATAGTTTAGGGTTTGGTAGGACACACCTGGATAGCCTATTATTTACTGACACTAGGGTGATGAGACTTAGTTGGAGTGGTTGTGAGTTGAGCTAGTGGGAGATGGGATAGATCAATTGCTAGAGGATCTAGGAGTTGAGTATGTAGGTACTATGATAGAGTACAATGTATTATGGGTTACTTGGATGTGTTAGGGAGGTGTACTTATGGGTGGACATGTCGAAGCTGCATGGGATGAGGGCCTTTTGGAGGTTGATAATGAGAAACGATTGTGTCATAAAATGGAGGGGAGTGGGATTAGACCTCACAGGAAGGGGATAAGCCACAAGATGAGGGTGGGGATGATGAGGATCTATAGGATGGGGATGCTCAACTCAAATAGAAGAATAAATCTATTTAGGTAGATTTGGCTAAGCAGGATACTATAGTAGTAGTATTGCATAGTCAATTGGCTAGGGAGAGACAGAGGAGGAGGAGCTTCTCTAAGGATAAATTTATCCTGATTGTGTAACTATAGAGATCTCAGGAGGGGGTGGATAGGATGACGTTAGAGCGAGATGCTCTACAGATACAAGTGGTATATTTAACTATGGCTTAGTGGTAGGTACCTACAAGTAGCTAGGCTATAGGGGATGTAGTGGGGCTACAAGCTGAGGTGAGCATATTGTATATATTGCTAAGAGACTATCAGGATCAACATTGATATTATGGAGCCTATATCTAGGTTCTGGAGGATCGGGTAGGAAAATTGGTTGGTTGCCTACCTGAGCGCTCTTCAGTAGGAGGATCTCATCAAAGTCGATGCAGTGAGTCAAGGCATCCTTCTATGAGGATATGGACTCCTATGTCGACAACTAGGCTAGAGGCTTCAACAACTATTAGTTCAGGGTAGCCTCGTAGAGATGAGGTGAAGGGTGGAGATGACTTTGGGGGTGCAAACCCTACATAACTCAGACTTATGTATTACTTTCTTTTAGGGTGTGAGGTCTGAGGACCCACTCTATTGTAGTCTGCGAGCATTTTTGTATCATGATGTACCAAACTTTACCATAGATATATGATAATATTTTTATTATGGCCTATCATGTGTTTATTGCATGTTTTTGTTTTATGTGTGGATGCACTTTATGGATGCAATTATGGATATGGATGTATGCCTAGACATTGTAGTATAGATGCATAGATTTTTGCCTAGATATATGCATGTAGATGATGTACTAATGATGTGATGATGCAAATATTTTATTTTTATGTTTATATGTGAAAACATAAGGAATTAATCTAAGATGCAAAATAACCTATACGTAAGCACCCCAAAATGTATAAGTCATTAATAAAAATGTTTTAACCCTTTCTTATAAGTCATACATTTGTGATATGAATTGATGGATGTGAAACCATTAGGTGCTATGAGGGATGCTAAGGGTTTTCATGAGACTCAAAAACTCTAGTTAACCAATCAAAAGTTGTATATTGGCTATGCATGACTCTATAAGATAAAAATCTACTAGGAAGACCCAGATATTCAATATCCCTGTGTATGCATGTATTGTTCATTATGATGCATAAGACTACCCCATTGTCAAGCGGGTTTCATTCAATCCATTTTTGTAATGAGGATCACCTTATGGTCATTAAGATCTTGATTTTGGATATAGTTAGACTTGAATTTCAAGTAATACAAGCTACCAAAAGGTATCTCATCCACAATTTGATATTGGTCTATTTAAAATAAGGTTGCTAATGTGATAGACATATTACCATGCGTAAGACTCCTCCATTGCCATGTGGGTTTCATTCAACCAAATATTTCCATGTGGTTTTTAAATAACTAAGGATTCTAGGGATTCAAACTCATTACCCCCTTATTTTATTTTAATTTCTTAGGGGTACTTGCTCATTTTGAGGGGATAAAGGAATTTATTATTAGTATTTAGAACCATTGTTTCTTCTTTCTCTCTTTTTGCTGGAAATTTGCTCATTTTGTGGAAGTTCAAGGGGATTTATTGGGTAGGGGAGAGTTTGTCCTTTTATCAATTCTTAGTGTTTTAGACCATGCACATAATAGGATGAGCAAGGAAAACATTTTTCTCAAGGTGGCAAGGACTACGTTGTAGTGTCATCCTTCCTTGTTCAAACTTATATTTTGAAAGTGTGAATTTGTGTTTGGGATTTTTACATATGCAAGGTACTTATCAAAGCAATACATTCCGTTCTAAAATCTAAGATAGCCTTCTATAAAATCTGAAATGAAAACTAGGAATAACTGAATGACCAAAAATCATAGTGAACACCCTATAGCAACTTATTAGTTGTGTTGAAAAACACAACTACTCTCAAAGGGTAATGTGGATGATGGTGATATGTGGTATGTGAGGGTTTTTCCTATTATATTTTACAAACTAAAATGTGTGCATAAAATAATCAGTGGTCATGTAAACATCATTGTTAATATTTATACGGTATCTACCCTATCTTACGAGGACCTCTTAATAAGCAAAAGTCCATAAGGAAAAGTGCAAATGATGGATAAGGTTGATTAAGAAAGATGACAATTATATAGGTGTGGTGCCATATCCTAGCATGTAAAAACCAAATTAGTCCTAATGCTAATGTAAATGAAATGATATGCCTAATGCAAGTTAACAAATGTAACTATGTGAAATGCATGATGTTTTATAATGTGAGTGAAAATGCAATGTTTTTGTATTTTGTGATATAATTCTTTTTGTGGTTTTTTTTTATTTTGATTTTTTTGTGCATTATCCCTTATGCATGAAATTCTCGTATATGGATAATTTTAAGAGTTTTAGGTTCCTCAAAACCCTTAAGATATGCAATATGATAAGTTATTGCCCCATTCTTCTATGTGACTATGAAGGGGCCTAACCAGTTTATCATGAATTTATCATGCAAATGCGATGGCAAGTTGGAGTTCTATTGATTTTCTTTGAGAACAAGATCTCCAACTTTGAATTACCTCAGGTGGACTTTTATATCGTAATCTCACTTAAGGCAATCTTGATAAACATGGAGATTCTCGAGAGTGTTAGCCCGACGTTCATCAAGAAGGGTCAATTGGTCAAGGTGAGCTTGTCGTGCAATATCATCATTAATGAATTCTTGAAGTGATATGCACAATGAAGGAATTTCTAATTATAAGGGTATAATGGCCTCAGTGCCATAAACTAGCAAAAATGGGGTTGCCCCAGTGGGTGTCCGAATGCTAGTTCGATAAGCCCATAATGCTAGAGGTAGTTGAAGATGCCAATATTTGTGATTTTTCTTGATGGTTTTCTTGAGAATGGCAACTACAGTCTTTTTGGATGCCTCTAGTTGTCCATTAGCTTGTGAATAATAGGGTATGGAAAATTTGTGTTGGATTTTATACTTGGAAGTTAAAGCACGCACATATTTGTTTTTAAATGGGGTCTCATTATCAGAGATAATCTTGGATGGAATACCAAAACAACATATGATATTATGAAGTATGAACTTAGTAGTGTGAGATCCAATTGTAGTGATAAGAGGGATGGATTCCATCCACTTGGTGAAGTATTCAGTGGCTATTAAGATAAACATGTGATGGCTCGAATATGGGGGTGAGATTTTCCCAATTAAATAAAAAAACCACTACAAAAAAGGTTATACCAAATGGATCAGTTGTAAGCCCTAAGAAGGTACGTGCGAAAGATTAGCATGATGCTTCACACATGTCTTAACATAAGTACAATTGTCTTTCTCCATGATGGGATAATAATAGCCCATTCATAGGATGTGCTTGGTGATAGCCATACCGTTAAAATGGCCACCACAAGTACCATCGTGAGCTTGCAAAATTTTCTAAGCAAACTCTTGGGGTTCTAAAAAATGAAGGATAAGACCATTGTATCTTCTATGATATAATATATCTCCGAGTAAGACATATGTTATCACTTTTTTTTTTAATGTTCATTTTGTAACATGCAATAATATGAAAGGGATATTACCAAGTTTTAGGAAATATTTTAATTGAATGAGCCAATCTTGATATGCTTGGGTCTCAACTGAATGAACTACTTGTTCCTATTGTGACTCATCATGCACAAATGTAGATTGGGAGACAACCTTAAGATGAATGGTTGTGCCATTATTAGAAGAACCTTATGGGACTAAGGACCCCCAGGATGCATGTTTCAAAAAGTCTTGTACCTGAGAAAATCGATCTTGGTTCGGTTCAATCTGAATCATGTGGACAGGTTCTTTATTGTTTGAAGCCTCATGTAAAATTATTGATTGAAAAATAATTTTGACATGAATTGTTGTGATATCATCGAAAGGGTTCTATAGAATTAATTACCCCAAAGAAGCCATTGTATCCAATAAATGAATAGATGAATGAGGGATTGCCTCAATGTTGTACCATTCCAATTTAACTAGTAGCTTGTCCACAAGGGTTTTGTATGATTTCAAGATTGGACACCGAAATTGATATATTTCCTTGACTTGGTTAACTATGAGCAAGGAGTCACCCAAGGTGATGAGATTTTTTATTTTCATGGTGATAGTTATTTGAAGACCCAAAAGGAGAGCCCCATATTCAACATTATTGTTGGTGCATAGAAAGTCAAGTTAAAATGAAAGGGGTATAGGGGCCCCTTGTAGTGTAAAAAATATTATTCCCATGCCACCCACTTGCTCACACTTAATAAAATCATGTCAGCTTCATTTTCAGCTTCTTCTAGTTTGGGTGAGTCCGATAATGCAAAGACTACATCATTAGGAAATTCTATTAGAAGAGACTTATCACCCTAGAGAGGAGCCACTGCTAGTTGATCGGCAATGACTTAACCTTTTATGGATTTTTGACTTATGAATTCAAGGTCAAATTCAATCAATAACATGATCCATTTTGTGGTTTGACTATTATGGTACGTGTTACTCATCATGTACTGCAAAAAATTATGTTTGGAAACAACATATATCGTATAATTTAATGTAGTTTCAAAGCTTCTTGGTTGCGAATACCACTACCAAGTAAATCTTCTCATTTTTATGCATACTTCAGATCATAGCTAACTAGGGTGTGACTAATGTAATAGATAGCCTATTTGTCATAACCCAATTTCCTATCCTATATTATTTTTTGACTTAGATGCATGTAACCCATGCAACCACTTATCTAGTCTTACCTGAGGTACACCCATCGCTACATCTTGTGTAAGTTTGGCTACACAAGAGTACTAGGTGCATGGCTAGTAATTACAAGTTATCCCTCTCACTGGCCCCATGAGCTAACTTGCCTTCCCTTTCATTCTATCGAAATGGGTATGCTTTAAGCTTTCTACTACTCATGTCCATCTGAGTAGAGCTAGAGAATTTAAAATTGACTATCCCTCTCATCTAAAAGATGAATTAATCAATTCCTCACTTGCCTCATTAAAACCCTATTCGTATGAATACCTTAGTTTAGTCTTGACAAAAATGTCGACCTTCAATGTCAACGTGGTATTCAACCTCCCTTCAAACACCTCATCAAGTTCCTTTATGATGTGTATTTGCAATCCTTTAATTTCTAGCGAAGTTACTTAAACTTCTCCTTAATATTCACCCATAAAATTCCTTTATGATGCAAATGAACAATTCCTTAGTTATTAAACTCTCCAAATCAACCACTTATTATGATATTAGATTCAACACCAAACATAATTAATAATGTCCATACTTATAACTTTAGAAGAGCATGAGTTCAGTCTCACAAATCTATTCGAGAGGCTTAACTTATTTATCTATCCACATAATAGAAAAGATATCTTAATTTCCATACATACTTAATCTATTTGATACAACTAAGCTTTAACATGAAATTTCCATAACTTTCCATGATTCCTCATTTTGAATTTAATAATCAATTAACATTATTACCATTACGTATCTTAAACAACTATCTACAAGTTACAAGATCAACTCAACTAGTGCATTAAACAAACTAATCATTAAGCAAAATTAAATCACAATAAAACCATATTGACACATTGATTATCCTGGGAGAAACCCCATGGGGAAACCCAACCTTCAAAAGTCATTCCATTCTTATTTCATTAATCAAGCCAATCTATACATTGATTATGGACAATCCATTTTGTCCTAAGCTCTACCGAGCAAAACTATCAATGCTCTTTAGCTTACCCTCCATGAGATAGTCCATCATCCCATAGAGTCGCCACTACATCTATGTCTCAACAATCGGTTACCATATCCCTCAAATCTATTGTCATAATAGTAAGGGTACACATAGAACCTATTAGAAAAGAGCCCAAAGGTAGCTCGACAACCTTGCATGTGTCTTAGCAACAACAATTTGACCACCAAGTCATCTATGGAAGCACTAACAGTTGCAGCACCCAAAGTGGAACTTGCTCTTCAAGTCAACAATTTTGGTGCTACCAAAACCAGAAACCTTACTCTACTGTGCACAAATTGGACTTTCCCAATTCGAAGCATCCAACACATAAACCCACTAAAGCTTACGGAGCAGAAGAGGAACTAGACAAATATCCATTTTGGTAACTCATTAATACTTGCTAAGAAAAATAATATCTGGGACAGACATCCAATATGTAAATTCATTAATACTTGCTAAGCAAAGTAGAAGCTACCATAAACATCCATTATGTAAATTCATTAATACTTGCTAAGCAAAATAATATCTGGGATAGACATCCAATATGTAAATTCATTAATACTTGCTAAGAAAAGTAGAAGTTGCCATAAACATCCATTATGTAAATTCATTAATACTTGCTAAGCAAAATAGAAGTTGCCATAAACACCCATTATGTAAATTCATTAATACTAGCTAAGCAAAATAGAAGTTGCCATAAACATCCATTATGTAAATTCATTAATACTAGCTAATCAAAATAGAAGTTGCCATAAACATCCATTATGTAAATTCATTAATACTTGCTAAGAAAAATAGAAGCTACCATAAATAGAGATTCAATATGCACCTGAGCATCTTACCAACATTCCCTAACTTCCAGAGAAAGGCACTGCTAAAACCATATTACCTCACTAAACTCAAGAGAGTGTCTCTCTACAATTCTAAGGGTGACGAACTCGGCCAAAAATACACAAATCAGCTTTACTTCTCAAGGTTGACTTTGTCAGAATTTAAAAGCATTTGCCAAAGCAAGAAACCACCCCCATCACTAAGCAAATCATAAATTCATAAATACTTGCTTAACTTACAGAGAGCTCCACCTCCAAACTATCAAATGCCCTAGATGAATACATAGGAAAACCCAAAAATGGCTTCAATATTTGATCTTAGAGGAAACGTATTGACGTCTAAGACATCTCACACAACAACTTCGGTTGGTTGGGCTCTAAAGGAAATATTCTCCAATTTCATCAAGAACTACAACACAACACATGCAGATGATTATTTCCAAATGAGTCTCTCATCACAGTCGCACCCCATTCGCTAGTGGTCACTACAACAACCCCAAATATATTCCCATATCATAAAAGAACAAGGTTATTATCTCTAATTTGGGTGCAAAAACTACGAGAAGACCTTCAACCTATGTCTAATAAAAGAAAAGGGTTTCCAGATTTCTTACCCAGTTTTTCCCTAGCAAATCACTACTAGCAACACATGCAAGTGATAAATTTGGGTAGTTCACATAGGTATATCTATCACTACCATGAGCAACTCAACACCTGATGAAATTCCAACTCTAAAGGAAGAACTTATCTCTACCACTTCAAACAACTAATAGATCAAGTGCACATCCATTTCCGAAACAATGAGTGCAACAAGAAGTCTCTATTACAGTTGTAAAAGAATAACATTCCTACCTGAAGCATTAGAATTTCCACTGCTACCATTTACATTGTAAATCAGACAACAGTTAAGTGCAAGTCTACCTACGGTTTAAGGTTGTTGTTATGAATCGGATCATTTTTTCTCGACATCACCACTCCAAAACTTCTTCTCCTTCGAAGCCTCTACAACCTCTCCTCATATTTTTGATGCACACCCTTTTCTTTCTCTCCTCCCTATTTTACTCCCTTCACTCCTAGCTTTCTTTCGCCTCACCAACCGCACCACCATGACATCATTTCCCCACTACTCCATTGCCTTCCAAATCGGAAGCATCATCATGGCTACCGATTGAGCATACCATGATGCTCACTCCCCTTGCTCTCACATCTACACAAGGGTTGGGTGCCCTTCTAAACCTTAATGATTATCCCTTAAATTAAACAATAATTTAATAAAGAAGATGGTCAAAAACTCTTTTCTTTCCCCTTACAAGGACCAACACACGTATAAAGAAATACTTACCCACCAACAACACGGTGGCATAACAAACTAACACAGCAATAATAATGTGTTAGCTCAAATACATACTTGGTCTTAGAACAAAATAACCTTAGCAACCTTTTGCAAGCCATCAGGCTAAAAGATAACCTTAAAAACATATTGTCTTTTAATCAAAAATAATGAAGTCATCCTCATTAACAATGCTTACCAAAATTTCCTTCATTCTCTTTCTTTGAAAGAGAGATTATATTTTTAAGAACATAATATAATTTAAATCATATCCAATAAAGTTTTGTAGGTTAATAACCAAGCAAGCAAAGTTTGATCTATTCCTTATGTGCAATTTATGCTAAGTTACTTATATGAAAAGAGAACGTCTATCCAAGTTGCTCTTCTGCCAAAAAGTAAACTCATTTATAAGACAACTTGATCCTGCATCAATGCAAATCCATTAGCAACATCATAATTTTATCATTAAAACCTATGTTTGCAAAAATTGAACATAGATTTGTCAATCATTCCTTGGGTTAGCAAAAATATCTAACTGTAATAAAATATCCGTCATGCATAACCTTAACATAAATCCAACCAAAAAAGGTCTACCAAGAGAGGGTCATGACATCCTCCCCTCCATAGGCTTAACACAATCCTCTGTGTTTTCATCAAAGTTCTTAAACAATAAACAATATTCAATTTGCTTTTTCAAACAAAAATGGAAAGTGCTTTTGCATCTCTGCTAATTTTTTCCAAGTAGCATTTCTTTCAAAAAAATAGTCCCACTAGACCTTGCATTGCTCCAAAGCCCCTTTTCATATTGATTTGGATCAAAACTCAAGGATTCTTACTAGTCGAACCTTGATAGCCTCTAGGTTTTCCATCTACAAATTAGAAAAGTTCCAAACATGCTCAGGGTTAGCAACATACTTTCTTAGCAAAGAGATGTGAAAGGTATCATGAATATTGAACAATTTAGGTGGCAAGGCAAGTCGGTATGCCACAGGGCTGATCTTTTATCTAATTTCAAATGGTCCTACAAAGCGTGGATCTAGCTTGGAAGACTTAATTGCACTTTTCATCGATCTCACCCTTAAAAACACCTTCTCTCCCACTAAAAGTTCTTATGGAGACCTCTTAAGATCAGCATAGCTCTTTTGTCAATTTGTGACTTCTTTCAGTCATTCCCTGATCATCCTCAACTATTGTTCTATCTCCTTGACAATATCTGGACCAAGTACAATTTGATCTTATAGATTATCCCAAGACAAAGGTGTGCTACATTTCCTACCATAAAGTGCTTCAAAAGGAGCCATGCCTAAAGTTGTATGGTGACCATTATTGTAGGCAAACTCTACCAGATGCAAGTAATCTTCCCATCAGGTTTTTTGGTCCATACAATACATGAGAAGCATGTCCTCTAGCACCTGGTTCACTCTTTTAGTCTGACCATCGATTTCTGGATGATAAGAAGAACTTATGTTCAATCTAGTATCAATGTCGCAATGCAAGGCTTGCCAAAACTCGGATGTAAATCTCAAGTCTCTATCCAAGATTATTACTTCCTAAAAGCCATGAAGTCAAAATATCTCTTTGGAAAATCTATTAGCCATAATCACGGCATCATCCTTAGTGCTTTTGGGTATAAAATACGCAACCTTGGTCAGTCTATCGACCACCACTAAGATTACATCATGTTGGAACCAATTTTTAGGCAATCCTACAATAAAGTCCATTGAAATTACTTGCCATATTTGCGTAGGTACCTCATGTGGATACAACAGTCCCGTAGGGTGTCTGTGTTCTACCTTCACTTTCTAGCATTCGAGGCATTGGGTGACAAATTCAGTTATGTCCCTTTTCATCCTAGGCCAAAATAAAGTTTTCTTCATATTCTCCCTCATTTTTGCTCCTCCTAGATGAGCAAAATATAGTGATCTATGTATATTGAGTATAGATGGGATAGTAATCTTTCTCTTAAGAAACTTAAAATATTTCTCACATCTATCCGTCTACTTGAATTCTTTCCCTTTCCACTAAAGGTTAGTCATTGGGGAGGTAATTTTAGCGTAATGTTTCACATAAAGCCTGTAATAGCCGATCAACTTCAAACTTCCTTCATATTTGTGGGTGGCGACCAGTTCAAAATTACCTCTATCTTTTTAGGATCTACCACAATTCCTTCTATTGACACCATGTGTCCTAGATATTATGCTTCTGTTACATAAAATTCACATTTGAACAAATTTCCATATAGTTGGTTTTCCCTTAGTAAATCTAACACAATCCTAAGGTTTTTGTCATGCTCTACCTTATTTCTCTAATATATCAAAATATCATCTAGAAATACCAACATAAATTTGTCTAGTTGCTTTCTGAATATACTATTCATAAAGTTCATAAATATGATCAGGGTATTTGTTAATTTAAAGGCAAGACAGTAAACTCAGTGTCCATAACAAGTTTTAAAGGCTATATTGTGGGTATCTTCCTCACAGATTCTCAGTTGATGATATCTTGATTTTAAATCAATCTTTAAAAATATGGTGTCATCCTATAGGGGGCTCTATGAATAGGCTCTATTTCGGGTTGGAGTTTGATTGTGAAGTCAAATTCACGTTGGGGTGGTAACCCCGATAAGTCCTCTAGGAATACATCTCTAAATTCCTGCAGTAGTGGATGTTTCCCAAGCACCTCCTCCTTCTTTTCCTTGTCTATCTCATTTAACTTCACAACAAAGACCATTCCTCCTTTCTTAATGGCTTTCTTGAGTTGCATTTTTGAAAGAATTTGAGGTTGAAAAACTCCTTGTCAGTTGTACTCTCTCTGCACTTTCCTATTACCCTCTGTGAACTCAATCCATCGATCTTGAAATTTAATCATAACCTTATGTGCTTGCAGCCAATCCATTCCTAAGATCACATCAAAGGCGTGCAAGGGAGTGACATATAGGCATCCTATGGTCATGCTACTAGGTAAGGTAATCTCTGCCATAGGATAACATTGACTTACAAAAAAGGTTTACCCTGAGCCATACTCTACCTTCCACCCATGAGCTAAGATTCTTGGTCTTTTAGATATATCTTTAATTAGGCTAGTCGAAACAAAACTATCTGTAGCACCACTATCAATCAAAATCTTAACATCTTTATTAAAAATCTTACCCTTTATTAGTAATGGAGTAGCATGCCCATCGAGTTCTTGTTTCCCTATTTTTGCATAAATATTGTGAGTCGGTTCCTTGCATGCAGGTTCTTTGTACATAGGTTCCTTACCCTTAGAGTTCAATCCTAATCTGAGTGGAAAATTGGTTGCGTAATGCAGTCCACCATAATCATAGCATCTAGTCTTGGGTCCTGGATGTGTTTTCTGTTTCTACCCATCACCTATTTTCTTTGTTGAGGTAGTATTAGCCTACCCTTGATATGGTTTTTTGTTACCACCCCTACAATAATTAGCATTATGGTTCCTCCCTTGGAACCTTCTTCTATTATTTCCTTACCTCCTATCATTCCTTCGATCATGCCCTAAGGGATTATTATTTTCTTGCTCTCCTTCCCACTTAACGAACCCTTCACTATTTTATTTTCTTAATGCCTCCTTACCCTACTCGTCCAACCCTTCATAGTTAAAATAGGGTTTGAGATAGGTTTCAGCCTTCTTGGCCAAATCATAGGCCTTCTACAAGGTAGCAGGTTCTCGCATGTCTACCTCCCACCCTATTCTAGGGTTTGCTCCTAATATAAACTTATGGATCTTTATTTTCTCATTATAAGTAGGGACATACTTAAGGAGTTTAACAAATATTTGATGGTATACCTCCACTATCCTAATTCCTTGTCAAAGTTTAGTGAACTCCTCAAATTTCTAGGAATAAAAGTGCTTTGTGAGGAATCTATCCTTAAAGGCCTTCACAAATGCTTCCCAACTCAAATCAACTATAGCCGTAAGTCCTAGTCCATCACTATATGTTTCCCACCAACTCGCACCATCACCTTGAAGGTGTAGAGTGGCATAGGATGTTCGGGTGCTAGAGGAGTAGTTCTTCATAACACAATAGGTTTCTATTTCCTTTAGCCAAGATTTAGCTTTGTCACCATATTCTTCCCCATTAAACTTGGAAGATCTTAAATACTTCATATATTTTCCCAACTCGGCCTCCAGATGAACCCTAGCCCATTGTGCTTCTATAAGGGGTTCATTTGCCTACTCTATCCTAGAGTTTCTAGCTAGTGTTTCCCGATTCATCATGGTATCCAACATCTATCTTTGTGTTTCTACCTGATCATGAAGTTGGGCCACTATCACTATGAGATCCTCTCTTTCCTCACTAGGGTTCTCTAAACCTACATCCAGATTTCCATATTCTACATTGGTCTATCGTGTCTACCTTATCATTGGGGTGACACCTCTCCTTATTCTCTTTGGTGGTATTGTTCCTGCCCACACATAGGAGAATCAATGAGAATTTAGTTTACTAAAACTATTGTAGTCCTAGTTATGCTAGTCTTTAAGCAAGTAGGTTCATCCTTATACCTAGGTAGGTTTTTTTTTTCACAACCAATCTAGTTGTTGCATAGTGAACCTATCCCACTATGAACCTAGGCTCTGATACCAAATGTCATAACCTGATTTCCTATCCTATCCTATATATATATATATATATATATTTATCTTAGATGCATGTAACCCATGCAACCACTTATCTAGTCTTACCCGAGGTACACCCATCGCTACATCTTGTGTAAGTATGGCTACACAAGAGTACTAGGTGCATGGCTAGTATTTACAAGTTATCCCTCTCGATGGCCCCATGAGCTAACTTACCTTCCCTTTCATTCTATCAAAAGGGGCACACTTTAAGATTTTTGCTACTCATGTCCATCTGAGTAGAGCTAGAGCATGTTAAACTTGACTATCCCTCTCATCTAAAATATGAGCTAATCAATTCCTCACTTGCCTTGTTAAAACCCTATTCGTATGAATACCTTAGTTTAGTCTTGACAACAATGTCGACCTTCAATGTCAACGTGGTATTCAACCTCCCTTAAAACACCTCATCAAGTTCCTTTATGATGTGTATTTGCAATCCTTTAATTTCTAGCGAAGGTACTTAAACTTCTCCTTAATATTCACCCATAAAATTCCTTTATGATGCAAATGAACAATTCCTTAGTTATTAAACTCTCCAAATCAACCACTTATTATGAGATTAGATTCAACACCAAACATAATTAATAATATCCATACTTATAACTTTAGAAGAGCATGAGTTCAGTCTCACAAATCTATTCAAGAGGCTTAACTTATTTATCTATCCACATAATAGAAAATAGATCTTAATTTCCATACATACTTAATCTATTTGATACAACTAAGCTTTAACATGAAATTTCCATAACTTTCCATGATTCCTCATTTCAAATTTAATAATCAATTAACATTATTACCATTACGTATCTTAAACAACTATCTACAAGTTACAAGATCAACTCAACTAATGCATTAAACAAACTAATCATTAAGCAAAAGTAAATCACAATAAAACCATATTGACACATTGATTATCCTGGGAGAAACCCCATGGGGAAACCCAACCTTCAAAATTCATTCCATTCTTATTTCATTAATCAAGCCAATCTATACATTGATTATGGATAATCCATTTTATCCTAAGCTCTACCAAGCAAGATTATCAATGCTCTTTAGCTTACCCTCCATGAGATAGTCCATCATCCCATAGAGTCACCACTACATCTATGTCTCAACAATTGGTTACCATATCCCTCAACTCTATTGTCATAATAGTAAGGGTACATGTAGAACCTATTAGACAAGATCCCAAAGGTAGCTCGACAACCTTGCATGCATCTTAGAAATAACATTCAGCCACCAAGTCATCTATGGAAGCACTAACAGTTGTAGCACCTGAAGTGGAACTTGCTCTTCAAGTCAACAATTTTGGTGCTACCAAAACCAGAAACCTTACTCTACTGTGCACAAATCGGACTTTCCCAATTCAAAGCATCCAACACATAAACCCACTAAAGCTTATGGAGTAGAAGAGGAACTAGACAAATATCCATTTTGGTAACTCATTAATACTTGCTAAGCAAAATAATATCTAGGATAGACATCCAATATGTAAATTCATTAATACTTGCTAAGCAAAGTAGAAGCTGCCATAAACATCCATTATGTAAATTCATTAATACTTGCTAAGAAAAATAATATCTGGGACATAATCAAAAAAAAAAAAAACAAAAACCAAAAACATAACAAAAAAGCAAAACCAGAAATCATTAATACTAGCTAAGCAAAATAGAAGTTGTCATAAACATCCATTATGTAAATTCATTAATACTAGCTAAGAAAAATAGAAGTTGCCATAAACATCCATTATGTAAATTCATTAATACTAGCTAAGCAAAATAGAAGTTGCCATAAACATCTATTATATAAACTCATTAATACTTCCTAAACAAAATAGAAGCTACCATAAATAGAGATTCAATCTACACTTGAGCATCTTACCAACATTCCCTAACTTCTAGAGAAAGGCACTGCTAAAACTAGATTACCTCACTAAACTCAAGAGAGTGTCTCTCTGCAATTCTAAGGGTGATGGACTCGGCCAGAAATACATGAATCAACTTTACTTCTCAAGGTTGACTTTGTTAAAATTTAAAAGCATTCACCAAAGCAAGAAACCACCCCCATCACTAAGCAAAACATAAATTCATAAATACTTTCTTAACTTACAGAGAGCTCCACCTCCAAACTATCAAATGCCCTAGATGAATACATAGGAAAACCCAAAAACGGCTTCAATATTTGATCTCAGAGGAAACGTATTGACGTCTAAGACATCTCACACAACAACTTCGGTTGGTTGGGCTCTAAAGGAAATATTCTCCAATTTCATCAAGAACTACAACACAACGCATGCAGATGATTGTTTCCAAATGAGTCTCTCATCACAGTCACACCCCATTCGCTAGTGGTCACTACAACAACCCCAAAGATATTCCCATATCATAAAATAACAAGGTTATTATCTCTAATTTGGGTGCAAAAACTACGAGAAGACCTTCAACCTATGTCTAATAAAAGAAAGGGGTTTCCAAATTTCTTACCTAGTTTTTCCCCAACAAATCACTACTAGCAACACATGCAAGTGATAAAGTTGGGCAGTTCACACAGGTATATCTATCACTATCATGAGCAACTCAACACTTGACAAAATTCCAACTCTAAAGGAAGAACTTATCTCTACCACTTCAAACAACTAACAAATCAAGGGCACATCCATTGCCATAATAATGAGTGCAACAAGAAGTCTCTATTACAATTGTAAAAGAATAACATTCCTACCTGAAGCATTAGAATTTCCACTGCTACCATTTACATTGTAAATCAGACAACAATTAAGTGTAAGTCTACCTATGGTTTAAGGTTGTTGCTATGAACCGGATCATTTTTGCTCGGTGTCACCACTCCAAAACTTCTTCTCCTTCAAAGCCTCTGCAACCTCTCCTCATATTTTTGATGCACACCCTTTTCTTTCTCTCCCCCTCTTTTACTCCCTTCACTCCTATATTTTCTTTTGCCTCACCAACCGCACCACCATGACATCATTTTTCCACTACTCCATTACCTTCCAAATCAAATGCATCATCATGGCTACCGATTGAGCATACCATGATGCTCACTCCCCTTGCTCTCACATCTACACAAGGGTTGGGCACCCTTCTAAACCTTAATGATTATCCCTTAAATTAAACAATAATTTAATAAAGAAGATGGTCAAAAACTCTTTTCTTTCCCCTTACAAGGACCAGCACACGTATAAAGAAATACTTACCCACCAACAACATGGTGGCATAACAAACTAACACAACAATAATAATGTGTTAGCTCAAATACATACTTGGTCTTAGAACAAAATAACCTTAGCAACCTTTTGCAAGCCATCAAGCTAAAATATAACCTTAAAAACATATTGTCTTTTAATCAAAAATAATGAAGTCATCATCATTAACAATGCTTACCAAAATTTCCTTCATTCTCTTTCTTTGAAAGAGAGATTATATTTTTAAGAACATAATATAATTTAAATCATATCCAATAAAGTTTTGTAGGTTAATAACCAAGCAAGCAAAGTTTGATCTATTCCTTATGTGCAATTTATGCTAAGTTACTTATATCAAAAGAGAATGTCTATCCAGGTTGCTCTTCTTCCAAAAAGTAAACTCATTTATAAGACAACTTGATCCTGCATCAATGCAAATCCATTAGCAACATCATAATTTTATCATTAAAACCTATGTTTGCAGAAATTGAACATAGATTTGTCAATCATTCCTTTGGTTAGCAAAAATATCTAACTATAATAAAATATCCGTCATGCATAACCTTAACATAAATCCAACCAAAAAAGGTCTTCCAATAGAAACATTGTTCTTTATTTACCTCATTCTTTTGGACCAACATGGTACCTAAGGCAAAATCAGTAGTTGATATGTATAGCAAGAACAACAAATCTGGTTGAGGTGGAGCTAAAACTGGGTGTGATACCAAGTATTATTTGATCTCATCAAAGGCCTTTTAACACTCATCATCCCAATGGAATGGTACCCCCTTTTGTTATAGTTGATTCATGGGTTGACATTTATCTAAAAGTTGCGATATGAACCATCGAATAGATGAGATCTTCCCTTGTAAGTTGCAGAGTTGCTTAAGGTTTGTAGGGGGAAGCATTTTGAGTATTACCTTGACCTTGGTAGGATTGAATTTTATTCCTCACTTTGAGAGTATAAAATCCAAAATTTTCCATATGTGACTCCAAAGATACACTTTTTGGGATTAAGTCTAACGTTATGCTCGATTAAGTGATCGAAGATCTTCCGTAGAACATCAACATGCTCTTGATGCAATAGATATTTGGCTAGCCAAACATCCATTTAATCCTCTAATATTTTATGCATGTAGTCATGAAATATGTAATTCATGGCCCGCTTATGTGTGGCACCAACATTTTTTAGGCCAAATGGCACGACTTCGTAACAAAAATCCCCCCAAGGTGTGGTAAAGGTTATCTTGGGCTAATCTTCGAGATTGACCAAGATTTGATTGTAGCCTAAGAAACCATCTATGAGAAACAACATTTCATGACCTGTAGTTGTGTTGATTAAAGTATCAATGTTTAGAAAGGATAATTCATCCTTAGGAGTCACTTTGTTAAGATCTCAAAAATCTATGCATATGCAAATCCTTCCATCAAGTTTCCCTATGGGTACCATGTTGGAAACCTAGCCAGGATAGTCAATAGGTTGGATGAATCATACATCCAACAATTTTTTTAAATCATATTTAACCATTAAGGCTATTTTTAGATGTATTTTACGAAGCGTTTGCTTGACCAGTTTGATCCAAGACAATGGCCTTCTAAAAATAGTCTTTGTAACTCAGGTCAAGACCTGGCATGTCTTTGTATGACCAAGCAAAAGCTTCTATCTTCTCTATCAAGAGAGTTGTGTATATGGATTGCTCTTCAAGGTATAGGCTTTGTTCCAATTTTACATTCTTGGGAGTCTTAGGATTAGTGCCAATGTCTACATCAATTGTTTTCTCTATTGACATGTGGGATCCCTCCTCAAGCTGATGAGGTGTAGGTATCAAGTGGATTTCATCAATTGGATCTAGATATTCTATCATGTTTGGTTTGATATCAACTTGACAAACATCTTCAGATGGCCCTTGGGAGAAATGAAATGGTTGTAACATTTCTTTGCAAGGGAAGAACTCTTTGAGTGATGGTGGAAATACGATGTGATCAAAATCAATCACCTCTTGGTTGAGGTACAAATATTTTGAGGGGTCATTTGAATTATGGAGTGGTGTGGTCATATCAATTGAAACCATATTGATGAATAGCAGATAGTTTCAATTCATAGGTGGAAAAATCCTATCAAATACGGTTGGCCCTAGATAGATCAGAGGTGGTTGAGGTGGTAGAAGAATGATTGGATAAGGCCTAGGATGATCCAGGACGATCCGATCTTCTGGGGGTAGAATATGCCTTTAGATGGACTATTGCATAGGAAAAACCCTAAGATAGATCTCATATAGATTTATGAGAGGCTCAATGAGGGTGAAGTCTTCTCCTTCATTGCTAATCCACCAAATGTGGCAGGGACCTAGATACGCCAATTTCATCTCATCCTTATATTCTTTTGATGCCTCACTGAATGAGTTATAAGGATCAATAGAAACCATTATAATGGGAATATGATCTCCTAGCATATGAAGATAATATATATTGACATAATCATTCTCATCAATATCATCCTCAACACCTATGGTTAGACGCTGGAGGGAGTCTACAAGGAGTTTGTCCAGGCATACGTACATAATACCCTAAGCTAAATTTATCTATAAGGAGCTTGTATTGTGGTTGGTAAAGTGTCTAAAAACCTTGCTCAAATCAGCCAAGGCCATTCCCATGTCAATGGCAGCGATGAAAGTACCGCAAGGCAAACTCTGGGTTTGACATATAATAATGTTTCCTAAAAAAGGTTCATTATCATAGTCTATTGTAGGAAATTGATTTGTAGATTTGTCGAAACCCCCATAGATGAAGTTTTTTTGGTTCAAGGGTACCCCCATGGGCACAATGGTACAAATAGGTAAATATGACACATGAGGTCTACCCATTACTTGGATGGAATCTATAAGTAGTGTGAATGTGACATTCTACATGAGGTACTCAATGAGACTAGGGTTAGCCAAATGGACCATGACTTACAATGGGATAATGGGGATGATGGGGATGATGGAGGTGTGGTTTGAGGTGGTTCATCCATCATAATAGATGATTCTTATTCATCCATGGGAGTTGGAATTTTTGTTGTAGAAATGATGGAAATGGATGATCGAGTTTTCTCAATTGGTGCCTTCAACTTTTTCTCACTCAGAGGATCCAATGATAAAGAAGGAATGTCAGAAGAAACCAATAGAAAATGCTGATATGGAGGTGATAATGTGGATGGATTAATGGATGGAGGTGATGGTTTTTATGGGGGTTGTGGACATTTTATAGGGCCATTAGGCTATATGTCTAGATGCATGGATGGCAAGATAAATTTTTGTGGATTACTGACTAGATTACAGTATTTGAAAAGCTCAAAGTCTGAAGGGACTACATCAACTTATCCTTTATGAACATATTTTATGCATTGGTACAGTATAGATGAGATGCACTTCATATCTCTGATCCAAGGTTAGCCAAGCAAAATGTTATATTGCATCGCACCTTCCAAAACGTGACACGATGTACGAATCGTCTCTAGTCAAACCTGGATAGGAAGAACTATTGTGCCAACTGTAGAGCATAGAGTATCATCAAATGCTCGAAGAGTGAAATTAGATGCTACAATATGGACTAAGATGTTCCAATGCAATGGTGGTGATTATGTTGATAGAATAACTTGTGTCAATCAACACTCGTTTATAGGGGATCCATTTAATACAAGCAATGATGTGCAATGGAGGATCGAATTTATCAATGGGTACTGGCTTGATCTCATGATCATAGAAATTTATGATAGGTTCTTTACATTTTTGAACGTGCCTCATGAAATTGGTAAAAGTGTTGGGATCCTAGGGCTACAATTCAATAGATTTCAAAATATCCATTAGAGCTTCTCTATTTCATGGTGATTGTTGTATCAGCTTATAAATGGAAAGTTTGGTTGATATCGTTCGTATACTTTGGGTAAGCTTATTTATAATCATTACCACAGATTGAGGTGCAGACCTTGGATAGTATTTTGGGATGACAAGGGTTGTGATGTAGAAGGAATGTTAGCAAGAAATGCAGGTGGTGCAGCTTGATTATAATACTTTTGGTTCCTTGTCATAATCTTAATCATCCCTACAAATACTTGATTGGATGGGGCTGTGTGGACTTCATTAACCTATCTTATCTGATCTTGCTTAACCTCATGTGTAGGTAAGGGATCCTTGAATATGCCCATATTTTGTCTATCGATAGCAACAATATTATCAATTTACAATTGATTTTTCTCGAGCATATCCTGTACTATGTTCTTAAATGTATAGCATGCCTAGATATCATGACTATTTTATCAATGATAGAGATGGTACGGGTCCTATTTATACCTCTTAGGTTTTGGGTGATTTGGATCCATGGGGTGAATCTTAGGCAAGGTGATAGGCTTCGCCTCACACAATCGATTAAAAAGTGACTCCAAAGATTCAGGCAATGGCATATAGTTGTGATGTGGGTGGCATAGTTGTTTCTATGCCTGATTTTTTTGAGGTTGTTTATGGTATTGCATAGGAGATGTTTGAGCCTAATAGTTGGGTTATTAGGACATTGTTTGTTTCTCAGGCCTTGGAACACTCAGGATAACTTGATTGACCAAATGTGGTTTTTGTTGTGTACAATTACCTCTAGGGTTCTTCTTCCATTCCTTATTGCAAATTTTTATGTCCCCCTCATAGACCTTCATGTCCTTGATGACCTTGGATTGTGCCAAACCCTCCTTAAATGTTTGGTATTGTTGCAGTTGTAAGAAAAGCAAGATTTACTTCGAATAACTCTTAGTGAATATTCGGCTAAGCTCTATGATGGGTAAGGTAAAAGGCAATTTTGACATAACCTTTCTCCACCTCTTGCCATATTCCATGATCGGTTCATCATCAAATTATCGAAGGTTGGACAAGTCAGTCAAGTTTCCTTTCTTCTTTAAATGAGAAGCATTTCGGGAATACGTTAGTAATTTGTTCAAAGATATAGATTTTATGTCTTGGTAGATGGTTATACCACTCTAAGACTGGTCCAGAGAGCATTATAAAGAATATCCTAAGTAACAATGCGTCGTCATCCTAGAGTTGTAAATAGAGGTTCATGAAATTTATTACGTGTTTCTATGCATCATCATCTCCTTTAAATTTATCCAATTTTAGTATTTCAAAATGCTTAAGATATGGAGTACATAGAACTAAAATATGGAGTGGTTGATTACATAGTTGATGCAATGTGGGCTTTTGATAACCTATTCCTTACTTCTCCAATGATTTTATACACTATGTGAGCATCCTGTAAGCTTTATATGATATTATCTCATCTTCCTACATTGGTCCTTGAGGAGGGGGAGGTAGAAAATTTTTATTGGGATGATTTGGTTGAATATAATCATCAACCATGTCCTCACAGAGTAATTCAAGATATATCCTTTGTCCTGGTATTCTGACTCTAGATCCTCATAGGCCTCATATTTTGGTTTATTATTTTTTGGTTGACATTGCTGAGACTTATGGTAATGGATGGGCACACGAGGAGGGCAATTTTGAATTGGCCTAGGAGGTAGGTCATGGTGTTGCGCAATGCACCTTTGATGGGTTTGATGCCTATAGATACTAGGTGTGAGGACCTCCTCATAGGTTGCTTTTTACAATCATTCCTAGTGCAATTATTGCTAATGCAACCTTTGTTGATGCACCCTTTGTTGATCTAATTAATTTTTTTCTAGGTGTTCTTGATCCATTTGCAACTTATCCAACCATAGTCGGTGTAGCTACTCTCGTTTTTTTGTGTTCTACCTAGGTATTTGATTCACTTGATCAGTCATGTGATGTCAATGAGCCCTTGTATTAATACAAAGGGACTTGGCTTACTCTGTGGGCACAATAGGGTTGGCTACCTGTTTTCCATGATCAAGAGAAGCCACGTTGACCTAGTGCTCAATATTGAAGGTGAATTCTACATACTTGGACGACACAAAGGTACAACATGCTCACATGGACCACTCTTCTTAGGGAGAAATGAGATGATCTGGGTCTTCCTCTTCCTCATATTCAAGATAGATGTGAGCGGATGAGGCTATCCTATTAGGATGATTAGGTTCGTACTTATCTAGATGAGCAAAGTTTTGCCTCATCCATGGACAATCAAGTGGAGTGGATTGCTCGTCTAGGTTGGGTGATGGCATATAATCTTGTTCCTACTTATATTGGTGGATAGATAAAGTCGATATGTAAATCCACAACACCCCCTACTAGGCCCCTCAGTGGGTGAGTTATGTCTAATAGTAGCATGAGATCAGTTTTGACCAAGAAGCTCATCTTCTTGATCATTTTGAGGACCCATAGATGCATCCTAAATAGGGATATTCTAAAGATCAGATTCATCGTAGGTGATGTTAGCATTATGAAAGACACCAGAACATCATCTAGGAATGACCATGTCCTTAGGATTGAATCGGAGATGTTCTATACCTCACAAATTTTTAATAGCAATAGCTCGTGAATGAGCTCGACAATGCGTTGTTACCATGATGTTGATTAAGCAAATAGTAAAGAAATAAACAAGTAGACAATGTGATTATCTCATTTAAGTTTAATTGTTTAAGTGTGTTTTGATGTATAGTTTATTCCTTATGAATACCTGGGATGAAAAATAGAAAACTAATATAGGTAGTTTTAACACGTCCCCTATTGAGGAGTGTAATTCAAATGGCAAAAAATGGCTTCCTATTGGATATTGGCTCAAGGTAAAGCCTAAGGAATCAAAATCACCCCTTGAAGGAGGCCACTTTGTCTTAGTCCTACTACTTGCCTAATACTTGAAGGCCCCAAAGGCTTTCGCTTCACTCTCAAGTGAGCTTGGACAAAAATGATAGTTGTGTTCCACTTATTATTAAGCCCCGTGGTAAAATGGTATTACTAACCTTCCCACTCCAGGCACACCTTAGATACAAAGAACTCCAAAGTAATCA
This sequence comes from Wollemia nobilis, assembly GCA_028583015.1. Lineage (NCBI taxonomy): Eukaryota > Viridiplantae > Streptophyta > Pinopsida > Araucariales > Araucariaceae > Wollemia > Wollemia nobilis. Next base: position 258,645 of record JAQPPZ010001204.1, read on the forward strand.
AGCAATGGCTAATGCTAATGGTTGTAGCAAGGATAATAGGTTGATCCCCAGTATGGGAAGAGATTCTAGTAAAAAATTTCCAAATATGACCTTCCAATATGCCATGAGAGGAGGACAATCACAAACAACTACAATTAATAACTCTAGGAATTCTCGTAAACCTTTGAGAATGCCCAAAATGGACCCTAGGAAAATATTCTTGGGACGCATGAAGGCGGTGGATGGATATCCCATAGTCTAAATTTAAATATTGAACATAAAGACTAGGATTGATGTTATGGAATGTAGAGGATTAATTTATTGATTTATGAGTCTTCGTCTACACCTCCCTACTTTCAAGATGTGGGTTGCTAGACAATGGAGAACTAGAGGTGAATTGAATATTTCTACTTACCCTAATGTTTATATCTTAGTTCTTTGTTATAATAGGAGGATAGAGAACAAGTTTTCCAATGGAGTCCTTGGCTTTTAGGCAGGGCAAGGATTTTCATGAAGCCCTGGTATACCAAGTTCAAGGTAAAAGAGGAAATACCCTTAGTACCTCCAGTATGGGTGAGACTTTTTGGGTTGCCTTATAAGTTTTGGAACCAGGTTATCTTCATGGAAATAGCCAATACTTTAGGGTCTTCTATTATGATAGCCAACAATACAAGTTGATCAGAATAAATTATCTATTCCAAAATTTGTGTTCTCATCGACCTTGACAAGCCCTTGCTAAAAAATATTACTCCATAATTTTTGGAGGATACCTGGGAATAAGATGTTGACTATGAGAGCATTCCCTTCAAGTGCATGATTTTTCATAAATATGGTCACCTAGCTAGGGATTGCAAATATTGGATCTCAAATAAAGCACATGAGGAGATGACTTAGAGGTTTTCAACTACCTAAATAGAAGAACATATAGAGAAAGCAAATATCTAAAGAGGAGACAATCATCTCCACAAATAAGTTTGCTAACTTCCCCATGGATGATGAAGAGAACATCATGAAGACAAAGATCCTAGAAAATCCTCTTCAAGCCCTAAGAAAGGAACCAATAGTTGAAGAAATAAATCGCAACATCAAGCCAATTCTAGGTCTACCAAGTAACCCACAAGAGAACTCAACCCAACAATTGAAGAGATCCCAAAGGAAATATAGAATCCAAGAGAAAGAAAATATCTCTAACCAATAAAATGGAAGAACTCATAAAGGAATAGATAGTGGAGGTGACACCAAGGAATATTCGGATAAGGCCATGGTGGTATTCTCACCTACTCTAGGTTTGGAGTCCATCCCAAAACCAACATGAGTGATTCAAGAATCTACTAAAAATATGAAGCTATACACATCCCAAAGATGGTTCAACAACATCATCCATAGATGGTTTTCATCCAAGAAAAAAAAGTGTCAATAGAAGAGATGCAAATATTTTTGAAAAAGACTTGGCTTGTGTAGGGTGGAATCCCTAAGCTCCTAAGGAACATCTAGGGGAGTGGCTTGTATTTGGTATCCAAAAGAGATAGTGATACACCAAAAAATAGGAAGTTGGGAGATTCTAGTTTAAATAGCCTAGATTAGACCTTCTCCTCAACATACGTCTCAATATATACACACCTACCATCTTGGATAAAAATTGACAACAATGGATGAATGTAGCCTATATTTTTGGCCCTTTCCTTGAAGTTTAGTTGCTTGTAGGTGGAGATTTCAACACCATACTATCACTGGAAAACAATATAGGGGGAAATAAAACTCTAGACACTATTAGTGAGCCCATGATGAAGCATATTATATCTCTTCATCTGGTATATATTAAACTAAACAACGATATGATGACCTGGTCTAACAAAATGCAGGACCCAACATGCATTCTAGAAAGACTAGATAGGTTTAAGTTATCAGAGGATTTTCTGAGTAATGGTTGTTTCCAAGAGCACAAATTTTGAATAATGCAGGATTGTTGGTGGAAGTGTGGAATACTAGACCCAATCGTGCTCCTTTTAGGTTTCAGTTAATATGGTTTCAAGATAGTAGTTTTCAAGATAAGGTTCAACAATGGTGGTAGGAGGGGAAACCTAGTCATGGTATGTGTAGGTCTAAAATTCGCACACTCCTTTCCTTCAGGCTAATGGATCCGTGCCTCAAAGGGGAATGTGGGAATGATAGGTCTACACCTCGAAAGAGAGGTACTTGATCATACCTTCTTATGGTGATTTTTTGACGAATTGTTTAGGGTTCACCAGGAAATATTTTATGGCAGTTTCCACGCCTAGGTTTTGGAGTTTGTTTTGATGTGTTCCTTTTAAATTCTCGCAATCACCTAGTTTTGGCCAATATGCAACTACACTAAGCTATATGCAATTTTGATTTATATGTAGACAACAAACAATAGAAAACAGAATCCAAATGGATAATGCAGTGCTTAAAAAGTGATTTAAAGCTCTTACCTATATCCGAAAGTTCGATGGAGATTCTGATTTTTGATTGCAGTCCAGATCGTACGCAGTAGAGCAAAATCGTATGCACAGAGCAAGATCGTACGAATACGATTCAAAATCGTACCATCCGATCAGAGATCGAACAATACGATCTTGATAGAAACCTACAAATTCATGGGTAGAGTGCAGAAAATAGAAAACAGAGGATGCTAATGATGTTTCTAAGCATGAATTAAATTACATGTCGGCTATTGAATATCACAATAAAAGGAATTAACATATGCATGCATCAAACTATGTAAAATATGCAATTATATGCAGATTTGGTGAACTCCAAGGATACAAATAGTTAAATTTGATACCCTATGCAATGGAAATGATAAATATTAAGCTAGATATGCAAAATAGAACTTAGGAAATGCAAACCAAGGTTAGGAATTTCCCCCAAGTGATCTCTGAGCAAGATCGTATGGTCTGAGCAAGATCGTACGCTTTCGATGCAAGATCGTATCGATCCGATATCGACTGTATCCTCTGATCCTGCAAAAAATTGCAAAACTAATAGATCTAATGCAAATTTTATGGTATTCTGAACGTAGAAATTAAGTCAAGGAATTATGAGCACTAGGAGGATTCAGAGGGGAAGGGTGCCTGACTAAATAGGTAAGGTAAGTTGGCTAAAATGGGCTGCAACAAATTTGGTTGCAACTCCTTCCAAAATTGGGACCAAATCGGGTGAATCCGATCCGTAACTGTCGCATGGTTGCACAGGTAAGGACAAAATGTGTTTCAACTAGTTTTGTCATTTTGTTGGATTGAGACTTTCTATTTTGAGCAAGATCGTATGCATACGATCAGGGATCGTATCGTACGATTCAAGATCGTATCATACGATCTTGTCCAGATTACTCGATCTCGCCAAGAGGGCACAAAAATCGAGGCAATCAGCTAGAGGCTCATTTTTACAAGTTGTTTGTCCTTAGTGCAAATTATAATGAGTCATTTTTAGGGTGCTACATTTTGCCCCCTCTTTAGCACAATTTCGAAGGAAAATGTGTTAAAGAAAAGTATGACATGCTTTACGAGAAAGCAAAAATTTATTACAAATTTTATTGATGATTTCAAGTTTTTATGTAAGTTGTTTTAAGATATGCTACTAATGATACCCCCTTCGAGTTTTTATGCCAATTTTGACATTTGGGTAAAAACTCAAAAATTATGGGTAAATGAATAAATAGTAAAAAGAAAAATACAAAACTAATTCATTTGCATTGTTACTATTTACCTATTTAGAGCTCTAGAGAAAACATGGTGGATATTCCACATCGCATTGATTTGGTCCGAGTTGGAGATGGATCACTCCAGGTATGAATTTCTCACTTATTTAGCTTAAATTTTTCCTATTTTTCATTGAATTTAATTTTAAATTTGGATTTTTAGGGCACGACTATCATGCATAGCCCTAAATGCGAAATCATAATGATTTCACAAAATCATATCAATTTCATGATATCGTATGATACGATATCGACCAAAATCGATATGATCGACCGATATCGTATCGATACGATATCATAAAAATTGCTACAATTTTGATATTAAATTATGATTTTGAATATTTTGATACGATTTTTTGACAAAAATTTATTACTTTTTTTTATTGACAGATGGTGGAATTAAAGAACCGAGAGTGGAGACATTCTACACTCGAGACAGATTTGGGTGCTCTCACGGAGATTGAGAGAACTCGCTTAGAAGTTGTGGGATTGAGACATGTGGTGGAGATGCCACATATCCTAGTAGATATGAGGGTACTGATGGCTCTAGTGGAGAGATGGTATCCAGAGTCATCCTGCTTTAGACTACCCATAGGGGAGATGGCTCCCACTTTAGAGGATGTCTAGAGGATCCTATGGATACCACTAAGGGGTGCCCACATTACTACATCTGGAAATCAGGGCCAGGCACTGAGGAGACTGACTGGAGACCCTAGCTTCTTGTTGAAGAAGGGTGGGGTTGTTATTGATAGACTAGGGGAGGTAGAGGGTATCTCCCAACTGATAGTTCTACTGAGTGGTATTGTGGGTGGCCTACTAGTGAGCCATATCAGTGGATAACATCTGCCCTAGACTTTGGTAGAGGTGGTGTGTGATATGCATGACCAAGAGGTGCACTTTGCTTGGGGACCTTTATTTCTTTGTAGACTATACCGATTCCTACAGTGGGTAGTCTACAAGGGCGAAAAGGGACTGATTTTGACTTCATTCCTATAGGTGTGGTGTTGGGAGCACATTGCTATCCGATGACCTATAGGACTTCCTCTGATTCGAGCTATAGATGGTCAGCCCAAGGTAGAGGATGATAGGCCCAAGATCTTCTATTGGCCACTATTGAGAGGGCGCAGGGGATGAGTTGGCCTTGATGTGGCGAGGTGACTCATAGATGAGCTACGACCATAGGATATCACATGGAGACCTTGGAGGGGTCTACCAGGGTGGGATGAGGATGCTTTCGAGTTGGCCCACATCAGGTGGACCATATAGGTATGGATGGACTAGGGAGAGGTGGAGTTGCACCACTTTGATCGGGTGCAATGATAGTTTGGGTTATAGTAGGACCTCCCTAAGTGGGGAGATATTACCTACCCTTGGGTGACTCGAGACCACATTACCATCAGTGGTGCACCGAGTATGACTACATTTTTGGATCTAGCACCAGATGATGCACCGGTGCAGGTGGTAGATGGGGATGATGTTGGTATGATAGATAGGTACCAATAGTGGTATGCTGGGATCTACCCATCTAGATTGACTCGACCATAGAGTGCTATAGAGTAGGTAATCCATCTAGTTAGTCAGCGATGGTAGAGGACATAGGTACCCCCTAGAAGAGGGGCCTCACACTAGAGGTGGCCACATGCCTCAGAGGAGACAGGACCGACCAGGGAGGAGACATAGGGAGGAGAGGAGAGAGTCACCCCAGTAGGAGGGAGGAGCATCTCCTCATTAGGAGGAGAGACCTGACTCACCCGAGAAGGGCAAGAGGATTCTAGAGGTAGGGGAGAGTAGTAGGATAGGGGACCTCGAGGTAGAGGTCACTAGGTTGAGGATGGATACCACCCAGAATACTAGGATTGAGACCCTAGAGGATAGTTTGATATCTAGAGGTAGAGTTGAGAGGCTAGGGTCAGAGGATAAGAGATGGCTCCAACACCTACGTCTTCTAGACTACATAGTCTAGGAGGAGCGGCATGGGGGATGAGCTGGTGAGGTCTATACAACAGACCATATTTTACTAGACTTTATACTTCATAGTAGTTCCTCCAGAGTAGAGATAAGCTATACCTCCTGAGATTGCGGGTCCTATTCGCATAGGATCTTCATCTCGCTCTACTACTAGGGTGACTTCTTCTAGGACGACAATAGTAGGAGGACAATTCGACCACCACCACCACCCCTAGCAGAGAGGATGATGCGATGAGCTCTAGAGGCTCGCGAGGAGTCTAGGGTGGACTCATGTAGACACATTTTTGTATTATATCTTTATTGATTGAGTATGCCAATTTTTGAGGATTGTGGCATACCAGTCTAATTTTGTACATGGACTTTTGATATATATATATATATATATACCTTCTTGTCTTATGTGATTTTATATGATTTGATTATATTTGATTGAAATTGTTATGATGTTTAAATTTCTCATAATCATGCTTTTAATTTAAGTGTTTTAATCATGCTTAAAATGAAAATTGACTTGAGTTTTGGTAAATGTGTTTTTGAAAAAGATGTTGTGAACATATGTTTTTGTAAGATAATGAAATAAATAGATTAGCAATGTTCCTCGAAGGATGTTGTGTTGTTATATGACCATTGGTGGAGATCGGTGCTCGCTAGGTCATGAAGCGAATCCTATTGTGAGGAAGTTTTGTATTGCTAATAAGAGAAAAGTTTTGTGGTGCTCAAGTATAATCTTGAGGCTTATGGTGATGTTTTTTTTTATTTTGAGACAATTTGATTTTTAAGAAATATTTTGATAAGTTTATTGGTTGTGATTTAAGCATGAAAATTTGAGGAGGATGACTTGCGCTAGGCATGAACTTCCTAGTGTGAATTTTGAGAAGGATAATTTCTAGGAATTATACCATCATCACGAAGTCAAAATGCAATGCATGATAATGTGAAACTATTTATTTTGAAGACATAAGTTGATATAAAACAAATCATTTGTATCACATATTTAAGAATATTAATAAATATGGGATGGTTTAGACTTTAAAATTTGAGAAAAATGACTTGCGCTAGGCATAGAATTCCTAGTGTGAAATTTGAGAAGAATAATTCCTAGGAATTATACCATCATCGTGAAGTCAAAGTGCAATATATAATGAATTATTTGTGCTATATAAAATGATTAAAACTTAAAAATTGAGAAAGATGACTTGCGCTAGGCATAGAATTCCTAGTGTGAAATTTGAGAAAATAGTTACTAGGAATTATACCATCATCACGAAGTCAAAATGCAATATATGATAAATATTTTATTTTATAAGTTCTTTTGGAATAATCTATGAAGAAATGGATGATGATAAAATGTTGTCTAACAAATTTCAAAGAAATATTTTAACTTATTTCTAAGACAAATTCAAATGTATCAAGAACCAGTGTGTGATAAGTGAATTCATTATCCATATTGATTTGACATAATGATACAAAATCTCTCAAGGATCAAATGTGTGTGCTTGTGAAATTAATTTACCGATTTTGAGTAAGGTAGTGATACAAGCAAACTTGAATGAACCAATGTGTGTGCAAGTGAAAGGTTCATTAACCATGATTTTGTGCATGCCAGTGTACTGAACTACTATGTAAGTCAAGTTACCAAAAGCTAGCTAATCCACAAGCGGACATTGGTCTGTACAAAAGAAGGTCGCTAATGTGACAGACATGTCACCACATGAAAGGGATTACCCAAGGTCAAGCGGGTTGGGCACAAACCACCTGTTATGGGGCTTACCTCATGGTTTTCAAATAACTGAGGAATTCTAGGGATTCAAGCTCACTACCCCCTTCTTTTCTTCAAATTTTGGAATAGGGATTTCTTGCTCATTTTTGAACAAGGGGATTTTATTACTTTTTCTTTTTTTTTTTTTTTTTTTTTTTTTTTTTTTTTTTTTTTTTTTTTTTTTTTTTTTTCTTTTGGGATACTTGCCCAGATTAGATGTGGGGCAAGGGATTTTATTCGGGTAGGGGGAGAAAGCTTGTCCTTTTGCCAATTCTTAGTATTCTAGACCATGCGCATAATAGGATAGCAAGGGAAACTTTTCGCTTAAGGAACTAAGACTACTATGTAGTATCATTTTTGAATTTTGCAACAAATCATTTTTAAGATGTGAGAATGTGTTCTTGGTTCAAGAAGTAGCAAGATCATTTCCCAAAACTCAAAATTTATTTAATGAAGTAATAGTGCTTTTCGATACAAGAGAGATTTATAATCAAAGTGACAAAATCAAAATTATTAAAGATGTAAATTAAGTGCATGGTTCAAGATAACTTTTGAATTTATCTGAAATAAAATAAAATATAACTTGGATTTTTGGAAGATAACACACACTGATGCAAAATGAATAACTTAACAATTTTGAAATATTTTTGGAAATTTTCATATTTTTCTTTTTTTTTGTTATTTTGATAATATGAGGGTTGCAGATGATGAAGAAATTTATTTACAATTATGTACAGATATGTAATTTTTTGATTTTATGCATAATATCTCTTCAAATGCATGATATTCATGGGTTCCTTGAGATCTTTCCCATCCAAGGAAGCCAATATATATGCACCTGATCCAAATTTAGTAGTGATGACATATGGCCCAAGCCAATTAGGTTGAAATTTTCCTTTTAGATCTTTTCTTGCATTAGTATTTTTTTATTTTCTTTTAAGACTAAATCTCCAACTTCAAAGGATCGACTATGAAATTTCTTTGCATATGATCTTTTAAGTTTGTCTTGGTAGGCACGAAGATGCTCTAAAGCATGGATGCACTTTTCATCTAGAAGTTCCAGTTGACTAAATATGCCAGTGTGATATTCATCTCCTACTTCAGTATCTTGAAGCAAAAGAGCTAAAGAAGGAACTTCTAATTCAAATGGAAAAACTGCTTCAGCACCATAAACCAAGACAAAAGGTGAAGCGCCTGTAGGAGTACGAACACTAGTTCGATAAGCCCACAAGGCAGGATATAATTGTATATGCCAATCACGACCAGATTTATTAACTAATATTTTTAGGATTTTTATTAAGGTTTTATTGGATGCTTCAACTTGGCCATTACCTTGTGGATAATAAGGAGTGGACCATCTATGTTGGATTTTATATTTTTGACATAATTTCTTAACATATTTGTTCTTAAAACATGTTCCATTATCAGAGATGAGATTAGATGGAATTCCAAATCTACAGATGATTTGATTGAAAATGAATTTAGAAACTTGAATTCCTATGCAAGAAGCTAAAGGTATAGCTTCAACCCACTTTGTAAAATATTTTATTGCTATTATTATGAATTTATGACCATCAGATGAAATAGGATTGATTTTACCAATAATATCTAAACCCCATTTAGAGAAGGGCCAAGGAGAGGATATGGCTTGAAGTTCCTAAGCAAGAGCATGGATAAGGTCAACATGCTTTTGACACTTATCACAATGATGCACATAATCATTAGCATATTTTTCCATGGAAGGCCAAAAATATCCCATTCTAAGGAGCTTTTTGGCAATGGCACTTCCACTAAAGTGTCCTCCATAGGATCCATCATGGGCTTCACTTAAGGCTTTCTTAGACTCTTCTAGGTTGAGACATCTTAATAGAATACCTTCAAAATATCTTCTATATAAGGTATTACCAACAATTACGAAGTGAACAACTCACTTACGTAATAACCTACATTGGTTTCTATCTAATCCTTCTAGGAAGGTTCCACTTTGGAGAAAATTAAAGACATCTGTATACCAAGGTTTTGGGGTAATTTCATCAATCAAAAACACATCTAATGGTTCTAAACATGACTTAGAAGAAGTAGGTTCTTGGAGTTGGTGAATAATGATAGTAGCATACTCATCATCCAACTCCAAAGGCAACAAAGAAGCAATCGCAACCATAGCATCGACAACACGGTTGCTAGTTCTAGGAATAGCTTCTAAAGTTACTTTTTCAAACAATGATATAAGCTTAAGGACATATTATTTATAAGGATGAATTTTCTCATCTCGTGTTTGATAAAATTCATTGATTTGATTTATCACAAGCTGAGAATCTCCAAAAACTAACAAAACTTTAATTTTTAAAGCTAAAGCAGCTCGTAACCCAAGGATTAGAGCCTCATACTCTACAGTATTATTAGTACAAGCAAATTGTAATTTAAAAGATAAAGGGATAAGGTGCTTTTGGGGAGATTTCAATATGATACCGACACCTGCACCACTCATACATCTAGCTCCATCAAAATACAAAGACCATGTCTCAGAATGATCTTCTCCTAGATTAAGGCACTCATCAAGAAATTCAATATTCATAGGATGAGTAGATTCTAAAGGTGCAACAACTAATTGATCAGCTATAACTTGGCCTTTAATAGATTTTTGGCCAATAAATGTGAGTTCAAATTCACTAAGAGCAAGAACCCACTTAGTTGTGCATCCTGATAAGTAAGGTCTACTCATCAAGTACCTTAATGGATCAGACTTAGCAATAACATATGTTTTTTGACTAAGCATGTAATGACGCAACTTTTGCGTAGAAAACACAACTGCTAAACAAAGTTTTTCTAATGGAGTATATCGAGTTTCATAACTTATTAAAGTTCTACTTATATAGTATGTGGCTCGTTCTTTCTTTTCATCATCAATTTGAGCCAACATAGCTCCTAGTGCAAGTTTCAAGCAGAAATATATAAAATAAATGGATGATCTGGTCTAGGAGGAACAAGCACTAGAGGAGTAAGAAGATACTATTTAATATTCTCAAAATCTTCTTGAAATTATTTATCCCAATTGAAGGGAGTATTCTTCTTAAGTAATTTAAGAAAAGGTCATATTTTATCCACCAATTTATCAATGAAGCGATGGATAGATTGAAGTTTTCCTTGTAAACTTCTTAACTCTGATATGTTTTTAGGAGGTGGCATATCAAGGATAGCTTTAATTTTGAGAGGATCTACTTCTATACCACGCATAGAAACAATAACCCCCAATAATTTTCTTGATTTAACTCCAAACACACATTTGTCTAGATTTAATCGTATTAGATATTCTCTTAGTCTATCAAACACTTTTCTTAAATCATTAATGTGATCATCTTCTTTTGTTGAACGAGCTATAATATCATCTACATAATCATGTAAAATATCATACATCATATCATGAAATATGTATGTCATAGCTCTTTGATATGTTGCTCCTACATTTTTTAGCCCAAAGGGCATTACTTTCCAACAAAATGTCCCCCAAGGGGTAATAAAGGTTGTTTTAGATTGGTCTTCAGGAGCTATTTTGATTTGGTTGTATCCTAAAAAACCATCCATGAGGGATAACATCCCACTCCCAACTATGAAATCTATGATCTGATCCATATTAGGGAGGGGAAAATCATCTTTAGGGCATGCAACATTTATGTCTCTAAAATCAGTGCAAACCCTAATCTTAGTAGCTTCTTTCTTAGTTACTGGAACAACGTTTGATATCCACTCGACATAGTCAATAGCTTGTATAAAATTTACATTCAAAAGCTTTTCCAATTCACTTTTGACTAGTAGTGCTACTTTAGGATGCATTTTTCTAAGTTTTTGCTTTATAAGTTTAGCATCAGGGCGCACTACTAGATGGTGCATAACTACAGAAGAATCTAGGCCTAGCATATCTACGTATGTCCAAGCAAAAACATCAACATATTCTATGAGAAATTCAATATATAACTTTTATTTTTCTTCACTTAATTCTGATCCAATTTTGACTAGGCGAGGGTTCTCTTCTATTCCAATATTAACTTTTAAAGTATCTCCAACAACAATATTTAAGTCTCTTTCAAAGTTGGGTGGTGTGGGTGATACACCCATTTCTTGTAATTCTTCTAATGTGCATTTAGCTAGTTCTTCTTGAGGAGTAGTTGCTTCAACATGAGCTATACATGGCATAGATCCATCAAAGAAGAATTTATTCCTCAAAACTTCATCAAGAGATATATCATGAAAGATATCACCTTCTAAACATTCATCCGAAGAAGCAATCATTTTTGGATAAGCTACAGTTAACATATTGCAAGTATATATCTTTTTAAAGAGCTCTTTTTGTTCCATATATTCTTGATATGTTATAAGGTGATCATCATATTCATATGGGAATGGTTCTATTTTTGTGGAAATATAGCCAAGACCACATCGGGTAGGCCAATATTCAACTTCTAAAGGTTCTTTCATACCATTTTCATGAGGTCCTAAACCTTTACCTCTATAACCCATATTACACATCATTGGTTTTGATTTTATATATCCATCAAAAAAATAACACTTAGCAAATCCATCTTGATCAATTGTAACTTTTACAACTAAAATTTTACCCCAATCATACCCCGCATACACAAAGGCACAACTCCCAATATGGCAAATGCTTCCCTTCTTTGGCAAGCCCAAGGTTCGAGGAGATGGAGGTAACTTAGATAACACCAAGGAATCTTGGGTAGAAAAATTAACTTCTTCTGTATTTGCAAGCACTGAAGATAAGTCCGGTAATACTTCATCCGAAAGAGCATATGAAGTAGATGGAATATCTTCCTTAACTGGTTCTTTAGATGTTATGAATTTAAACATTGTAGACTCAGGAGGTGGATCTGATAATGTGGATTTAGGAAATGGATTAGATATGGGTTCAGAAGATGATGATGATAATGACTTAGAATTTATTGGTGATTTAGATCATGCTTTTGATGATATGGGTTTAGAAGGTGATGATGATTTAGATTTAGAAGGTCTTGATGATGAGGGTGGACTAGGATGAGTAGAAGACATAGTAGGATAGAATGGAACTCCTATAGGCTCCGCTACAGCACACATATCAAATGGTCTAGGATCACCATGGATGGTGACTAATTGATTTTTGAACTCAAATTTGACACATTGATGTAATGTGGAAGGTACTGCTCTCATTGCATTGATCCAAGGTCGACCTAGAAGAATGTTGTACGATGCAAAACAAGGTACAACAAACACAATCATATCCAAAATTCTTGGGCCAACTTGCAATGGGACTATCATTACTCCACATGTTTCTTGAGTTTCATCATTAAATGCTTTAATAATCATTTCAGTACTTTTCATATCTTCTTTTTTAAATCCAAATATTTGAAAGAAATCATATGTGCAAATATTTAAAGATGATCCATTATCAATTAGAACTCTTTTGACTCCTACATCTCCGATCAATGTTGTAATGTATAAAGGATTATCTCTATACATACTTTGAGGAGGGATATCTTTGTCATGAAAATCTATGAAATTTGCTTCATCCAAAGTCACAACATTCACCACAACATTAGGTTCAATATCTTCAGGTACCATCATCTTGCTTAAAGTTCTCATTAATTCTTCCCTATGTATGGAGGAAGTTCTTAAAAGATCCAAAAGAGAAATTCTCACTGTGATGGTAGCTAATTGTTCATTAATATCATATGGAGATCTCTGTTGTGAACCTAGTACATTATTTCCCTTAGTGGGAGTTCTCAATACAAAAGGAGCTGATTTTTCATTTTGACTTTGTGGTTGAGAATTTTGAACTTGTGCTTGTTGTCTTGTGACAACCCCAATGGTACCCACAATGTTGCTATGTCGAGGATTACCAAAAAGGGGTCTAGCATTTTTTGCTTGTTCATTTGAAAGCCATTGTTGAGATGATGGTCTAGTAGTTATTCTTCTTGGAAATGGTTCTTCTAGAACTGATAAATCTGTAATAGGAGTGACTTGATCCGATTCATACTCAGAACTATTTGAAGCAATCTCTAGTTCACTCCTAGTTTCACTTTCTATGTCACTTTCTATCACTTTTAGTATCTTCCAAAGATGATTGAAAATATTGTATTGGTCTAGTTGTGACCACAGATAAAGATGTTTGCAAATCTTGTTGTGGTAAAAAGCTACTAATGGTTCCCACATATCAAGTTGGATGAGGAACATTATGATGATCTACTTGGTTTACTACTTCTTTACCATGCTTAGGTAAAGGATGTTGAAAAATATCTAGGTTTTGATTTGCATTTTGATTTGTTGGTTTTTGGGTATTTTGAGTATTATTATTTGCAGGAAATTGTTGAACTTCCATTTTTCCTTTATCAATCAAGTCTTGTATCACATGCTTTAACCTTTTACAAGAATTTGTAGAATGTCCATCTACTTGATGGAAATTACAATGTAAGTCAGCCCTATATCCAATTACAGTAGTATCTAGTTGTCTTATTTTAGGCAACCGTACCAAACCTTGTTCCAATAATTGAGGTAAAATCATTGTTAAGGGTTGATTTAATCTTGTGAATTCTCTTGGTGGCTTATCAAGAACTTTCAATAAAAATTTCTTAAATGTTTCTGCAACATTAACAATTGGAGTATTCTTGCTATCAGTAACTCCATCACCTACTACTTGTTTATTTTTATATTGATTTTTAGAAGCTTTATCTTCATCTTTCTTCTTAAATTGACCTCTTCTAATAAGGGCTTCTTCTACCCTTCTTGCTAAATCAATGGCTTGATCAAAGGTGGTTACTGTAGCAGTAGAGAGTTCATAAGATAGTTGTTCTTGTAAATTACCAATAAATATATCCAACATTTCATGATGAGGTAAAGCAAAATGTAATCTGCCTAAGAGTTGTCTCCACTTAGTCAAGAATTCAGAAAAACTCTCATATTTTCCTTGCTTCAAATTATACAAATATTTAATAGTCACATGTCTCTCTATATAAGCACTGAATTGGTGGATGAACATCTCTATTGTTTCTTCAAAATTCCTTAAAGAGTTTGTAGGTAACTGATAATACCACTCTAAAGCCATGCCTCCAAGACTTTTAGGGAACATATTTAGTAACAACAAGTCATCATGAGAAATATCATGACATGTTATCCTAAACATGCGAAGATGCTCAATAGGATCTTTGGTTCCCTTATATATCGGTAGGACAGGCATAGGAAAATGCTTAGGATATGGTTGAGCAACCACAATAGGATCCAAGGGTTGGCTACACATCTCTCTATAACTATAAGAGGGATGGTAGGGATCCATTTGATCTAGTCTTGAAGCTAACTATTTAACCATGGCTTCAAGTCCTTGTTGTTGTCCACCAAATTGGTTTTGTTGCATCATAGTGTTATGTCCTTGATAATAAGTTGGTGTTGTTGTATAATGATTCCCAACTGAAACACTATTATGTAAAGTGTTACTAGGAGGAGTATTATGAAGTTGATAGGGAATTTTGTTTTGTTGAACCTTTTGCTGATTCTGACTAATTTTGTGCATCTTCTTAATTCTTTGTGCTACCTTTTGTGAGGCAGAAGCTGGTTGTTTTTATTTAGAATTTGAAGTTATTACTGGTGGTGGTTGTGCTATATTTTGATTCAAATTTTGATTTATATTTTGAGATGTACCAACTTGATTTTTATTTTTGTTCATGTATGTTAATGGATTTCCATTCAATCGGAGAGTAACCTCTATGGAAGCCTCCATTGAATAATCTCCCATAGGGAGTTGAGCTTCTATTTGTATGACATGGTTAATGACATCTATATTATCTTTTAGAAACTCAGTGAAATGTTGTGTGGAAGTAAATTTAAGATTACCTTCTTCATCTACTTGAGGCCTATGATAGAAGACTTCTTCTTCTTTATCATGGTTTTCCTCATCTGATTATGATGATACATAATCTTCAATTTGAACTTCATCTTCAGGATTTTCTTGATCTTGTTCTCCTATATGCTCATGTTCTACTTGTTTTCCACTTCTTAATTTAGGCATTTTACTTAAAATATTTTATCTTGCAGATATATATAATTATATATATGTGCTTAATGCTTGGGGTATATATGTTATATATATACCTAACTAATATATTATATTATGTTTTTGGGTTTTTGTAGTTTTTGGATTGCAAACAATACAAAAATAAAATAAAAATTATAATATTATAGATATTATACTTTAATTTTCTTGGAAAAGCCTATAGATATCATTAACAGGTTCCAATTCCTTAGGGGTCATATAGTGTTCTTCTTCAAACTGAAAGTTGGATTTTAAGAATTTTATGAAATGAGCTATAGTGATGCAATCAACTTCATAGTTTGACATATAAAAGTATAATTCATGGCAATATTCTCGATAAAGCATAACCCTAGGAACTTTATTAAATCTTCTCTTATCATCTAAGACAACTTCTTGATTTTCCACATGTGATAAAAACTTATGTACCATTATTGCATTCTCAAGATAATCTTCAAAGGAGTAAAGACTTGGGGAAATGACAACTCTCTTATCCGCTAGCCACCTATCACATGCTCTTTGAAGGTCAAAGTAGAAAGGTGCACTATCGGGATCCAGGATTCTAGACAAGTCAAACCTTATGATTTTCTTAAGTTCAGGTTCTTTAATCCTTATAATTTCTAATCTTCTCCAAATCTCAGGGTATGGCACACTACCTAATGAAGAAAATTCTTGGGTTGATAATATTGTACTTACATCAATTCGGATGGCTCTCCTTATGTTGTAATCTACCATCTATGAAATTCACTAAAATGTGCAAATATAACTAATGATTTTGTTAATTTTTTGGTTTTTGTTTTGTTTTATAAATCAGAAAGATGCCTAATGTTTTCACGTCGGGTTCACCAAAGAATGTAGGTCTAAAATTCGCACACTCCTTTCCTTCAGGCTAATGGATCCATGCCTCAAAGGGGAATGTGGGAATGATAGGTCTACACCTCGAAAGAGAGGTACTTGATCATACCTTCTTATGGTGATTTTTCGATGAATTGTTTAGGGTTCACCAGGAAATATTTTATGGTAGTTTCCATGCCTAGGTTTTGGAGTTTGTTTTGATGTGTTCCTTTTATCAATTCTCACAATCACCTAGTTTTGGCCAATATGCAACTACACTAAGCTATATGCAATTTTGATTTATATGTAGACAACAAACAACAAAAAATAGAATCCAAATGGATAATGCAATGCTTAAAAAGTGATTTAAAACTCTTACCTATATCCAAAAGTTTGAAGAAGATTCTAATTTTTGATTGCAGTCTAGATCATATGTAGTAGAGAAAAATCATATGCACAGAGCAAGATCGTATGAATACGATTCAAAATCGTACCATCCGATCAGAGATCGAACAATACGATCTTGATAGAAACCTACAAATTCATGGATAGAATGCAGAAAATAGAAAATAGAGGATGCTAATGATGTTTCTAAGCATGAATTAAATTACATGTTGGCTATTGAATATCATAATAAAAAGAATTAACATATGCATGCATCAAAACTATGTAAAATATGCAATTATATGCAGATTTGGTGAACTCCAAGGATACAAATAATTAAATTTGATACCCTATGCAATGGAAATGATAAATATTAAGCTAGATATGCAAAATAGAACTTAGGAAATGCAAACCAAGGTTAGAAATTACCCCCAAGTGTGCTGTGAGCAAGATCATATGATCAGAGCAAGATCGTACACCTCCGATGCAAGATCGTATCGATTCGATATCGATCGTATCCTCTGATCCTATAAAAAATTGCAAAACTAATAGATCTAATGCAAAGTTTACAGTGATTTGAATGTAGAAATTAAGTCAAGGAATTATGAGTGCCAGGAGGATTCAGAGGGGAAGGGTGCCTGACTAAATAGGTAAGGTAAGTTGGCTAAAATGGGCTGCAACAAATTTGGTTGCAACTCCTTCCAAAATTGACCAAATCGGACTCCCCCCCCACACCACCCCCCGCGAGGAAGAGAAAAAGGGGTTTTTTTTTTTCTCATTTTGTTGGATTAAGATTTTCTATTTTTGAGCAAGATCGTATGCATACGATCAGGGATCGTATCGTACGATCCAAGATCGTACGATACGATCTTGTCCATATTACTCGATCTCGCCAGGAGGGCACAAAAATCGAGGCAACCGGCTAGAGGCTCATTTTTACAAGTTGTTTGTCCTTAGTGCAAATTATAATGAGTCATTTTTAGGGTGTTACAATATGGATATGTACAACTTTACGAGGAGGCTTCAGTACCTCAAGTCCAAATTAAGAACATAGAACTAGGATTTTGATGGCATAAAGGTAAAGAAACGACATATCTTAACCAAACTTGAGGATCTAAATAAGCAGATACGAACGGATACGAACATATGACACTATTGGAATCTAATTAAAGGAGGAGGCTAGGCTTACTGCTCAGCTAGAGGAATGGGACAAATGAGAAGAGATCTTGTGGAATTAGAAATCTAGGATCCAATGGATTCATGATGGAGATAGAAACACTAGCTTCTTCCATAAATCTCTTCTAGCAAGACAGTTGCACAATTTTATCTCATCCCTAAAAACAAGTGATTCAGTACACCCATGGGATGGGATGAAAGATATAGCAAGAGAATATTTTTCCCAACTCTTTAAGGCAAAACCACTAAACTAGGAGGCACAACAACAAGTACTCCAAGTAATTCCTTCTCTCATCACATCGGAAGATAATGTAACTTTGACTACCCTAATTACTACCAAAGAACAACTTGTAGTTTTCAAGATGTGAAAGAGTAAAAATCCAAGCCCAGATGGATTTCCCATAGAATTCTACCAAGAATTTTGGGATATCCTTAAGGAATAACTATTGTAAGTGGTGGAAGATCAAAGAGGTGAACAAGATATATAGAGCTTTGGTTTATGAGTCTAAACACATCTCTCGCTTCCAACCAATATCTCTTTATAATCTCTTATATAAAATTATCTCTAAGATCATGGTAAAAAGGATCAAAACTCTTCTTCACAACATTATTCTCTGAAACAGGGTGGTTTTGTGGAAGGAAGACAAATCTTGGATGAGATAGTCTTAGTTATATTGGAAATTGCTAAAATCTCCTAAGGAATTGTGGGCTCAAATTTTGAGGGCCAATTATGCAAAGAATAAAACCTTGACAGAGCTTTTTTTATTTTTGCTTCCTAGCAAAGAATCTCCCATCTTAATGAGACTTAGAATAGGAGAGAATATGATCAAGAAAATATTGTTCTAGATTATCCATAATAGACAAAAGGTTGACTTGTAAACAAATTCGTGGGATGGTCATCCTCTTCTAATAACTCAATTCTCGACTTGGAGACCGTTGATGGAGTATCTACATAGAAATATTTGGGTTAAAGTACCCAAATATTGTAAACCTCAAAGCAGTAGTTGGGAGGTAGGAAGGTAATGGGTCCCAATAGAGGAGTGATTAATCCAAGTCTCAAAGGGTCAGAGAAATGAAATCTATAGGACCATCCAGATGAGATCACTTTTGTGGTCTCAAGAGAAGGATACTCTTGGATGGGGCAAGAAAAATTAGAGTGAATATATAGTTGCCTTTGGGTACTTAGCCCTATACCAGAGTACCCCAAGCCTATTAAGCGACATATTCATGCAGTTGTGGGCACAAACCTTTGGCCCAAAGTGAGATTCTTCATTTGGCTACTACTTCATAGAAGGGTGCTGATAGGAAAATAGTTGATGTTTCAGATATGAGATGTGTTGAGAGAATGAGAAAATGATCTATCATATTTTATAGAACGCCCCATCACAATCAAATTGTGCAAAGAGATGACAACTTAATTAGGCATCTACTAGTCTGAGATATCTTCTATAGAACAACTTTGGAGGGAGTGGTCTAAATGGGAGGAATTGGACCAACCCACTCAACAATTGTTTTGGCTAGGGATGACTCTCCTTCTATGGAACTTGTGAAAGGAGAGAAATAGTTGTATCTTCAACCAGGACTATAGAGACAACCACTTTGTTTGGCAAAGGATCATAGCCAATACGAGGGATCAATCCAATACCTATTAAAAATGCTCCAAAATCCTAACCAGAAGTGGATTCAAATAATATCTAGACTACAAGTGTCTCCAACGGTGATCATATAAAAAAAGATAACCCCAAATCGTGCACAAGTAATCAGAACTAGGAATTGGAAACCTCCTCCAAAAGGAATGGGTAAGATTAATACGGATGGAGCCTCAAGGGAAAATCTAAGGGGGAATAATTCGTTTCTCAAATGGCGCCCTTGCTTTTATCTTCGTAAAAAAACTAGGTATCTTATCTAATAACTTGGTAGAAGGATATGTCATCTTAAAGGAATTATAGGAGGCTTTGAAGGTGAGGTGAAGGAAAATTTAAGTGGAATCAGGCCCCCAAATTATGATTAATCCCTTAAAAGGACTAGACAAGCAAAATAATACAGACTAGAGAATACAAAGATTGCTTGAGCAAATATAGATGATCCACCAATGCTTTGAGACAATGAAGTTCATACAGATCTTTAGACATCATAACAGTGTGACAAATGTGATGGCTAATTGAGCTCTTGATCAAGGAAACTTCACTTGCTATGAATATCCTCCCAAATGGTGGCCTCAGCAGACTAAAGAAATTCTTTTGGACTAGAGAAGCTCTTTGATCCTTTCTTAACATTGATATTAGCCCTGCTTCTTGTATCTAATTTTATATATGCTTGTTTTACTTAGTTACTTTTTTTTTTTTTGCATAGATAATTGTAGTAGATTAGATGTGAGGGAGAATTATCCCACATCTTATGTTAAAACTTGATTTAAAAACCTTTTATCCTGAAAAAACGGAAGATATAAAATTTTCAACTAAATTAATTTATTATTCTTTTGCGGAAAAGGGAAAAAAAGAAGTTTGAAATAAAAGATAATAATTACTCTAAAAAAATAGGACCAAATGTATTCACCTAAAGATATAATTCAAATATCTAGTCCAAATACTCGATTTAAAGTCTTTATCCAAAGACTTCATGTCTTGGAGAGGAAACACTTGGGAGTTTTATAGACAACAGGTGAGAATGGAGGGCCAGGATTCACAATTTAAATAATGAAGGGCTTGTATTGCATAAAAGCTAGGGTTTCTAATGGCTAACTTCTATATTTAGAAGTTTGGTGAGGTATTGATTCTTTAAATAATGGAGGACTTGTATTGCATAAAAGCTGGCTAAGTTGGCTAACTTCTATTTTTAGAAGTTTAGTGAGTACTGATTGTTAGTTTCTATTTTTAGAGTTGCGTGGGTGAACAACCAGTATATTATTTTTAGACTTAAGTGCGTTTGCAACAGATAGTTAGATAAGTGGATTCCTAACAACGAGTTAATTAAATGGGTTTCCAAAAGTTACAACATGAAGAGACGGCCCTTTTGAAGCCTTGTGGGGTCAAGTAGTACCACTTAGGTGCTTTTGCCAAGTGAGTTTTTAAATAAAAAAAAATGCCAAAATAACTAAGTTTGGTCAAGGGTTGATTAAGAAAACCACAAATTAATACCATTTTTTTGGAAATTGAATGGAATATACAGCTCTATAGCACCCACTAGCCATGTTTTTTCAAACAACCTTATCCTCTATCAATTGTGTTCATCCAAAACTCCCTTAGGAATTACAATAATATGGATACTAGATTTCAGTTCAAAGGCTAAGGTTTGAAGGGTAAATATTCTGTCGAAATTATATGCTAAAGTTTAAATGGATAAACTCTATTCCAAAGTGCACCCGGATTCACCAGGGTTCATGCCATTAATCATGTTGCAGACATAGCATTCAACCAAATAGAGCCCTTGTGAGCAATGTAGCCAGTCATGTCAACTTCACCGGTGAACCATATGGAGAATGACCAAATGCTAACATAACCAAAATGTTCATAGGAAAAGTGTTTTTTTTTTAAATTGTGAAAGTTTGAATTTAGGTAATAAGATTGTTGGTTAGATTTAGATAATAATATATTAAGTAAATAATATTTTTTTAAAGAATTGTTTCATATAAAACAACAACAGCTATATATGAATCTACATTTAAAACTTTCAAAGACCATTACATAGACATTTTGAAAGTTTAAGACTTTCTAAGATAAACAGATAAACTACAGAGACATTTTGAAAGTTTAAGTGAAGAGGCCATTAGAATGCTGAAATGGTCATGAACACAAAAGTTACATCGACCTGAAATATAAAAGGGAAGGTTGTGTATAAGCTCAAAGATGCCCATGGGTTGAAATATAACTGGTGAAAATGTTTAGTTTATAAAAAGTTTATCGGAGTTTAATTTTCGGATTTTATAATAATACAGTTTCTTATAATAAGATGTGTTACGATTTATTAAAATATTGTAATAATACAATTATAAATGAAACTTTTTAATTTCATATAAACAATAAAAAACTTATAACAAATAATAGAATCTATTAATTCAGCTATTTGGATTACATGCCCTTGTACTCTGGCCAAGCCCAGTTTTCATGTGACATTTCCTTTGGACTCTCAATAATATTAAACTAGTAAAACACTATATAAACAAGAACCAATAATATAATCTATTAATTCAGCAGTTTGGATTACATGCCCTTGTACTCTGGCCAAGCCCAGTTTTCATGTGACATTTCCCTTGGACTCTCAATAATATTAAACTAGTAAAAACACTATATAAACAAGAACCAAATGGATCTTTGTCCCTATTTAGATTATATAATTTAGCATACGCTCACCATGAGCATATAAAATGGCATACATATGGAAAAGTAAGTTCAAAGTTCACAGACTTTTGGCATGCCTCTGGCAAAATGATTCAATTCTACTCCATGCCTCTTCCAATGAAGAAGACGGAGCTGCAAATGATATTCTTATCCAATTTTTCATTCCAAGGGTTGAACCTGCAGAGTACCCATTTAAATTAGTTTTCGCACAAATAATCTACATTAACCCTTTAAGAAATCAAACACGTTTAAAATTTTATATTTAAAAAAATGGCTTAGAGACACTGTGAAAAGGAAAATGCGCTCCAAATCACCTGGTAGCACCACCACCGATTCTTCGTTTACAAGAGTCGATGCGAACTCCATATCATCTTTGATATCTTTAAAGGTTGATATGTTTATCTTCACCTGTTGAAAGCAAAACATTAGATTAAATAGTACTAATTAACAGCAACAATCCATTTAAGAGATGATACAAGAATTAAAAATTATTGAAATTATTATTCTTCAACGCCTCAAGGCATTTGATCTTTCTTCTCACTATTAGGAATGCAAGTGTAGATGAATAAGCTCTTGTTTTAAGTACCATGATAAACATAGATCCTTGAGGCCTTGAATAGCAACATAAAGACTTGATTTTTTTGATCCGGTTGTAGCAAATGTCTGCTGCAATTTCCAGTAAGTGCAATATCTGGTCATGGAACTCTTGACTGGTGTCACGTAAAACGCTCGGAACAGCACCCTGCAATCGCAAGGACATTAGTCTGAGTGGGAGCTTGGAAAACATAAAACCACTTCTTGAAATGAAGAAAACCTATTGTTAAAAGAATGGCCCAGCTTATGTAAGGCATACAGAATAGATCTTTAACATTAGTCAGAAATAAAATGAGCAGAAGTGATATTATACACCAAACTAGATGGGCATCTCAAGAACAAAGAAAAAATTAACCTGTATAACGGTTGGAGGACCAGGAGTTACATTCATGAGCATCTCAATTCCTTCTTGGACCTGTCATATAAACAGAGATTTTTCAGTACCTGAACAGACTTTTGAAACTTCTACTCGAAACCACCTTCATACACTCCGATATTCATTAGATTCCTTCTTTTCTACCAAACATTAAGTATCATCAAGAATAAAGAAAAAGGAGGATTAGGTTTTAAGTCTAGAATGTGATTCTGGAAGTTGCAATTGCAGTGTACCAAACAAACAATCATGAATTTCAAATCATTTCTATCTGGAACAATCCAATCAAGGCAAAAGCAGACGCTTACTTACATAAGATGAAATTTGAAAAGATGAGGAATTTAATTATGTTATTCCACTTTTCTTTCTTATTTTCCCTGTTTTCCTTGTGGAATTCAAAGAGGCTTTGAGTATCTATATTTTATATGAAAAATAAGAATAGTAAGCTCATTGCATGATTCATAGTCGACAGTAAATATCTTGTCGAATAAGGCATGAAGCAATAGATATTATAATCAAATTGGACAGGTTATAACTACATGTGTTTTTGCAAAATTTATACTGTTCAGAAAAATATTTTAAAGCATAAAATGATTGTCTCCATGTTGTTCATAAATGTTCACAGGCTTGATTACATCGAAGAAGATTAGTTACTAGTTTTACTCAAATGACTGAAAGCAAACAGCTCTACAAAGGAGGAAATGGGTTTGAAAGAAAGATATAAAGTGGTTCTGAACTGGCACTACCACTTGAGGAGGAAAACATGAAAAGAAGGGGCATTTTCAATGAAGGTTGCATTAACTCGGAAGAGAAGTTATTTCTTTTGTCTACTAGTTTAAGATGACAATGCATTTTCACAAGAAGAGTTGGATCTTAGAAACCAAGAACCATAAAGCCTCAGTTCTTACCTTTGCCTTCTTGAGAATGCCATGCGGATCACAAGTTACAATCCATCCAAAGCGCCAACCGGGAATTAGCCATCGCTTTGAAATGCCTCCAAGAGTAATTACAGGCGTGACAGAAGCAAACTTTGCCATAGGAACAAATTTATTCTGACCAAAAACCATGTGTGCATATATTTCATCTGAAACAATAGGGAATTTTAAGCGTTCAGCAGTTTTTGCAATCTGCAAAGCAACAGTACCTTGTGAGTTTTCATGTGCCAAAACCATCATTTTGTTAACATGAAAAAAGAATCATGGAATTCAGGATGAACGCAAGAACATAGCATTAATTTCACAAAACAGAGGGTTAAATGTAAAAGAAGCATGACAGTACATTATTTTTTTATGAGAAAAAGAAGAAAATCCGACTATTCTACCATAAACAAACTACTTTCTGTGGAACATGCAACTTCTATTGAGAAATACCTCAAACAGAATGGACTTTCGATTTTTTAAAGAATTTGTAAAAAGTGCATTACTCTAGAATTACTCTAGAATTTCTGAAGATTTCACTAAGTTAACAGCTTTACATCATTGAGCTATATTAACTTTTAATACTTCAGATTGTTTTAAGTGTTTAGATTGTTTTGAGTGTTTAGAATCAGATAAAGGTTATATATAATACATGTATAGTGGAATAGATAATTCAGAAAAGTTTTTAAAAGATTTGACTTGGCAATGAAAAGTGGACTAGCCCTATGGTAAAATGTAAAGCAGTTTTTATCGTTTGCTAGGGCTTAGATTAAATGAAATGATCTTTATGAAGGATGTTGTTTATTTAATATATGATTATCCAATCATACTTTAATTCCCAAAACATGGTGTACTACCTTACCATAGTGTACTACCTTAGCCATTAAGATTTGAACCTTAAAACTCTATTCAAAATTTCAAAATCTCCATAATATAAAATTAATTATCTAAGAATATTTTTGGTTCCCTAATGGCTTATAACCGAGTACTTTTGGAAACGATCTTATTAAAGAAAAAATTCTGCAGTTTTTGATGGTTCTCTATTCGCTGGACAATTTTGTTTTAAGGATTGTATACGAAATTCCTCATAGCTTTGCCTGATTATCCAAAGTCAGCATTACAAGACATATGCATGCGACTACCTGCTTTTTCCATGTCATGTAATGCAGACCCATGTAGAAGAAAGAAAAAAAACTTTTTTTTGATCTCGAGATGTTAAGTACCTAAAAGCTCTATTGAATGATCAAACAATGTTTTTGTAAATGTTCTCAGCATATTCATTTGTTTGGCCTGAAAGGGATATGAGATTTAAAGAGTGAGGCTTGTGAAGTCAATCCTATTTATGTGAGAACCTCAAACAGAGCAGGTCTTGAACTGCTGCAAACAGGGTAATCCATGAAAAAGTCAGAATAACTATATTGCATAACCAATCTATCAAGTGTAGTTCTTGAGAAGCATTTCAGATGTATTAAATTTCATTTTCATGCACCATTCTAAAGCAATTCAATCTAATCTAGACTTATATGAATTTATGAACATGAAAAATTAAGAAATCTTCCTCCATTGGCTAAGCAGATAGCATATACCTTTGACAAATGTTCATAGCTGAAGACAGCACCACAAGGATTGCTTGGATTTATAACAACCATTGCAACAGTTTTGTCATCAGCCAATGCTTCTACATGATCCAAGTCAACTTCCCAATTCTTCTCCGGTATCAAGTCATAAAACCTGATTTCAATGCCATTGTATCCACATACAGTTTCATAAACTGGAAATCCTGGCCTTGGTAGAAGTATATTCGAACCTTTGGTAGCCAATACTGTAAGGCATACATGTATAGCCTGTGAGCAGCCAACTGTAAGGTACACGTCACTATGTGCCAGTTTATATGGCAAGCCCATGGAAACATACTCTGCAACCGCACTGTTGAAAGAGAAAAGGAATTAGTTAGGTTAACGATCAAATTCTTACGCCCTTCTGACATAAAACAAAGAATATGTAAAGTTTGCCTAACCAATACTTTCATCATCCTTAGGTAAATTGAAGGCAGCATTTAGAAAATTACTTAGAATATAAGAGAATCATCTATTATTGTGGGTACTTCCAGAGGTGTAGGAGTATATTTATATGCAATTGTAATGCATATAACTGGGACAATATAATTAATTGCACATCATTTCATATTTCTTTATCTGGTATCCTACCCCACAAGAACGGATAGCTTTCTTATTTTTCCTGAGTATGACCTTTTTGGGGCTAGATGCAATCCCATGATTATTAGGCGCCTATGACTTATCCATTGCTTGGATATAACACCTGAGTCACCATCTCCTATTCCCGCTTCCCACTGGAATATATCTAGTCAGATTATGTATTAGAAACAGCTGCACTAGTATTGTCCGGATGCTTTCAAAAACAGTGAGTTAACCTGCTTAGATTTAGAGGCTCATTCCAATATCTAATAGGTACATGAGGAAGATACCATTTCCAAAATACAGCATTACCATTGTCACAATCATTGAAATCATTTAGAAGGGAAACGGAACAGGGATCGCAGCAAAACAAGCTTTATGTTTTCTCTCTTTGATAAAATCCAAACTAGGCATTCGGAACCCTCCAGCATGTGCATTTCCCCGTCTTCTATAGCTTGTAAGCAAAGGACATGACAGTGTTAGAGGAAGAGGGAACAAATTTATCCACACTAATGCAAACATTCAGAGTTTTCATGGATGTACCACCAGTTGAGAAAATGAAATCAGAAACTATGAAATAGGATCAAGCTTACCCACCAGCAATTTTAAGAGTATGGCTAATGGACAAAGGTCGCATTAACAGACCTGGACTTGTCTTGTCTGACCTCTGCATATAATTTTGGTCCTCAATGGCTTCATCAATGTGGATATATTCCAAATTCAAATGAAACGCTATTGGAATAACACTTGACACCCAAATCCCATTGGATTTTCTAATCCATCCCATTGGATTTTTATTCCACACTTTTTAATATGGTTTTGTGTGAAATTTTTTTATAACTAGGTTGAGCAGTTTTTTTCAACCATGATCTTTCATAAAGTGGAGAGTGAAATTTAACACACACCCAACCATGACCCTCATAAAAGGAAAGCTATCCTTATCAATAAGGAACCACCACACACCCACACCTCCCCTCGCCCATGCCTAAGCTTTTGATTATCTAATATCGCTTAATTTAACAGAGTGCAGAGTGATCTTGGGCTGATAAATTGGCCGAAATGAAAAACAAGTGAAATACCTGCGGGTTTCCGGCACCCCATAAGAATGAGCATAACCATTAAACTTGCAGCTCCTGGTGGAGTCGACGAGGGCGTCTTCCAGACTGAGGGGCGCCCTGAAGCAGGCGAAAGACGAGGCATCTCCATGGCCCAGGGGTATCAGATTCTTTTCGGGACACACTCTACTCAGCAAGTAGCCCAACACCCCACGAATGCTGCTGGTGTATTCCAACAACACAGGATTGCATCTCACCACCTCCTCCTCCTTCCTCGTATTCTTCTTCTCCTCATCATACCCATTAAACTTGCCATTGCCCTTGTAGTCCTGCAATCCATACATGCACCCAAGTGAGTTTTATTTTCACAATCAAGTGATATCCATTCTTAAACAGGAATAATGAACCAATCATGCAACCAAACCTGGGGAAGCTCGTTTGTCATGGTGGACGCTAACAATTCGAAGAAAGGATAGAATGAAATATAACAGTATACTACTTTGTGAATGTTGGTGTATGAGGGTGTTCCCTATATAATGGGTGCGAAGGCACACGTGTCAAGGGGCTGTTCTTCCTTAGAGGCAGAGGCTCTTCACTGCATGGTCTTCCCTTGAATTCTCACCACGGACGCTATGCCACGCCATTCACCATTACGTGGTGCTGATTCGGCAATCCGCATCCCGGACGGAACTGCTATGTAAATCACAACGTGTTGCCATTATCCCTTCCATGCAAGCTCCAATAGGAGATCATGTAGCATTCCGCAATTTGATTCAGAATTTGATGGGCATTGCCTTATCTTTCATGTGTGAACACAAAGATTCTTTCCTGACACACCCACTTCTTCACACTCATTAAATTTGTAATTTAAACTTTGTGTAAACACAAGGATTCTTTCCTAGTGTCAATTTGATTCAATTTTTGAATTTGATGGGGATTGGGTCATCTGTCATATGATTCTTTCCTAATGTACAGGGTATCTATCATGTGTGAACTCAAAGTTTCTTTCCTAATGTACGACGTGGGTGGATATTATAGCATCCCAGGAATCAGCTACAGTCCACCATGGGGGATCTAGTTGTCCTCGTGTATCTTATCTGTCGGTTGTCCTAAATATATTCTTTGAAAAACCTGAATCGTTCTGGCCGGTCGCCTTGCTTGTTGTTGTCGACCTTAAAAATATATTAAATGGATTTTTGTGAAATATCTATGTAGTTAGGGTTTTGTTTTGTTTTTTTTTTAATATATAAATATACACGTATATATGAATAAACTTGTGTACAAAAAAATACTAAATCGATTTTCCAAGCCGATGGGCTTGTCCGGTGTGGACGATGATTTACGAGAGGAGTCGCATCTAGAAGATAGCCGATCAGGTCGAGATGGCGTGGAGAATAAGATCACATTGAGGTGTAGATTAAGGCAGGTTTTTCATCTTTGGACTTTTATGTCATCAAAGGCAATAAGGCGTTCACACGAAAGTTGTTATTAATAGATTCGGCATCGCTGTTCTGACGAGCTAAGGGGCAGACTCCAAGTCTCGCACGATTTTTTTTAGTAGAATGCTAACTACAATGAGGTCATGTTTCTATAATTAGAATTTAAGATTTTTAATAAAAACTTAGAAACATCGCAATTATTTTTTTTGAATAGTTAGTTACAAGGTTAAGTTCACATTTTGTTTTTGTAAATACGCCTTTCGAGTGAGGAAGATTCCCCATCATCAAGCTGGAGATTCCCCTGGCTCAAGGTTGGTACCAAGCTGGAGATTCCCGGTGGCTCAGGGTTGGTCCATCATCAAGTTGGTACCAAGCTAGAGATTTCCTAAGGCTCAAGGTTTGTACCGTTGTCATCAAGTTGGCGCACACTTGGCAACATCTTACCAATCCACTAACCCTAATCACAGTGACAAAATCATTAATTTTTTAACAAAGATCCAAATTCAACGCAAAAAAAAAACACTTTTTAACTTTAAATATTCGTTCGTTCAATGGCAAGGAGACGCCCAACATTGAAGTAGATTAGACTTAACGGAGGATTATAAAAGAGCGGCGAGGCGATTGAAGTCGCTCCAAGTAGTTGGGCGTACGATTTTTCAACAAGATATTCCTTCCATGAGGAGACTGTTTGGTTTGAATTAAAGCGCCCTTTAACTGTGGTCGAGCTGGTTGTTGTTCATATTTAATAACATTAACTCTTGTCAAAGGATTTGTTTTAGGATTCATCCAATGTTGTTAGAAGTTAGTTTTGTTTAAAATATAATTATTTTTACAAGGTGAGATAGGGTTATAGTGGTAGTACTATGATTTGATTTTACTATTGGAGGTAATGCAACTTGACCATGTGATCAGTTGTTCAAAAAAGAAAGGCCTAGTTGCAGATTCCTCTATGTATATAAATTTTTTTTTATCTTTTATGCATCCATAAAGAATTATATTATGTTTACATGCTATATATATATATATATAGAGGAAGTGTTTAAAAAATATATAATAGGTTAACAATTATTATATCGTATTAAGTATTTATATAAGTTAAGAAATCATTCAACATACAGTTTGTATGGTTTACTATTGAACATAGGTATAACCACTATTATAGTCCATGTGATGGGTATGTGATCTAACCACCCTTCACAAGGTCCATGCATGTGGTGTGTGATAGAACTACAAGTTTGTTATGCCTAAATAAGACATCTTATATACTATAAATACCTTTCATGGTATAATGCAAGGCATCAAAACATTCAATCATAACATTTGGTATCAAAGGAGGATGAAGGAAGAAATAATTATCCTTCTAATCCTCCTCTTGTTTCAATTCAAGAGGCTCAAAGATGCGCTCTAGAGAACAAAACTCTTTCAAGAGAAATGTATCCTTCAAAATATTGTTTCAAGAAAAATTTCAAGATTTGAGAAAAAGAAGTTTCAAGGGCAAAAGGACCTTGTGCAAGATTGTGATCATGAAGCAAATTCCATAGGAAAAATCTTTAAAAATTAGGAAAACCCTTGCCAAAGGTAGAATTAAGAAAAATAAGCTATTCAAAGTTTCAAAAAAAAAAAGGTTTTATGAAAAAATCATTGAAAGCTTTTTGAAGCATTGCAAGAACATTGCAAAAGAGTAAGCTTTCCTTAAAAGGTTTGAAGCACAAAAGAAGCCATTATAGCTTCTTTGCAAGCAAAAGTGTAAGCCAGACATTCCAAGGGAATATGGTAAAAGCAAAAAAAAACCTTCAAATTATTATTGAAGTTACCATTTTTTATCCTATGCAAAGGCTCAAGTTCACAAGGCAACCATAACAAGCAAAATAAAATAAGAAGGCAATGAGCAACTAATTTGAAGGAAAAGAAATAAAATCAAAAGAAAAATATTCCGAAAGAAGGCAAATTCTAGAATAGATTTTAAAATTCAAAAAGATAACATGGAGAAGGCATTGGTCAATGTGCCATAAGAAAACTTACTTTGATGTCAATCACTAAAAGATAAAAGTAAAAAACCCATAATCAATTTTAATTAAAACAAGAAATTGTTCTAAGCGAAGCACCTGTGAAACAAGTAGTTATCATACAACCTCGATTTGAATTAAAACAAGAAGTGTTATTGTCCAAATTAAGTAGTTGGTTTTGATACCAGTTGCCCATGCAATTTTTCATTTGAAAGGCAGGGAGTCAACAAATTTTAGTTGTGGTATAAAGTCTCCATCTTGGCAAAGGAAGAATGACTCAAACAAGAACTTGCATAGAGTGGCATGACAAAAGATTGATTTTCATCAAACATTCAAAGGAGGATTTGGAACAAACTAACTTAGGTACAAAAAAATTAGACACCATTTAATCAGATATATAAATGATAAAGGAAAGTAGAACATGAATGCACTTGTTTTGAGTGCACAAAGGTGTGCAAGACATTCAAAATTAATAAAAAATGGGGCAATGTGAATCTCTCAGAAAAAGCACGATGAAAGAGCAAAAAAGGATAGCAAGGGGAACGTGAAGTCATAAGAAGAAGTAGGCAACCCATACAAAAATTCAATGTTGTGACTAGGTAGAAACATCTAAGAAGAATAACATGAAGCTTTAGTAAAAATCAATATTTCTCCAAAACGATAGAACACCCAGGATGATTGAGCAAGAGGACCATGACTGCATAGACAAAAAATGTTTCCATTTAAAGATTTTCTAGAAGTGTTTGTAATGAGAAGGTCTAATTGAAGCAAGTGCAGAAGAATTGTAGAAAAAGAGCCTTTCCATCATGTCATCATAATAGCAAAAACAAAGACATGCAATTCATTGCAAAAAAACATTTCTAAAACAAGAAAATTAAGAAGGTGAGAATTTCTCTCACCCAGACAAAAGTTCTAATCACCCATAAACATCAACAAATAGTAAGGGATTGTCAAAAGTTTTTTAAAAGGGCATAAGGAATTTATATTTACACATCTTCCAAAGGTAAGAGTAAGGGATATTTTTGAGTTAATTTGATATTGAAGTAACATAATTTTGTGATATAGAAAGAAGTGAACAAAGGTATTCTTGATTAAAAGAGGCATATAATTCTTTTGAAGAATTTAAAAATTAATATTTAAGGAAGAGGAAAAGAAATATTGAAGAAGAAAATATTAATAAGAGGAAGATGCATTCCCTCTATTTGGTGATATATAATTCTCTTGCATTTTTTGAAGCATTAATTGAAATCCGAGTATAGGCATATATATACTTGTTGGAAAGAGACTTTCATGAAATACAATACCTCGGACTAAGAGGCCTTTTGAAGGTCGCGCCTCTCGGGGGAGGGGTATAAGGGTGAATTTTCGACGGATGGTGGGGTTCACCAAAAAATTTTGAGTGGCAGTTTCCACACCTAGGTTGAGAATGGTCTTGATGTGTTCATTTTATACTCAATCATTCATATTCTTAGGTTGGCCAGAATGAATCCAAGCTATTCTATATGAAATGTCAATTTATATGAATACAGAAAGCATGAATGAATCATAAATACCAAGAATATACTAAATAAGAAAGAATGCACCTGATTTCAAATGTCTGATGAAGATTCTAAAGCTTGTAGGAGTCCAGATCGTCCCGAATATGACAGGATCGTCTGCAATTGTACAAAATCATCCCATATTACAGGCGATTGTCTGAAATCAGATAAGATCATTGTCGATCTGACGAATTCGTCAGTCGAATTCATCAGAAACCTGTAATCACAGAAACAGACACCAAAAATAAAAAATGCTACTGTAAGAATAATGCAAAATGAAAGGAATGACAGTATAAATGCCTAACTAATAAATCTGGATAGCAGATTAAAGGAAATGCATTGTTTTAATAACTTATTTTAACTTTATCATGCATTTATGTTAAAATAAGGTGAACTCTAGGATGCAGAATGAAAATAATCAAGCTAATGCATAATAAAATAAATAAGGAAGATGAGAAATGCAAACTCAAGGCTTTGATTACCCCCAATCTAGACTGTAATCGATATCGCATCCAATCGTACGAGATCGTCGTCGATCTGCGACAAGATCATTCGAAATCGTCTAGAATCGCCTGCGATGATCTGAGCTTCCTTTAGCTGAAGCACAGTGAAAACCTGCAATGAAAACTTAGAACTACGAGTGCAAAGATTAAATGGTAGGTAAAATCAACCAGGGAAAGAGTTAGGAGGAGAGCCAAGCAGGGGATCCAGGGGGTCAGGGGGATAAACTAAGAAAATCCCAGTTTATATAGGATTAGGGGGAGGTTAGGAGGTTGGGGATCATCCCAATCTGGGAGATCTCCAACGGAGGAATCTCCAACTGCGCAGACACACTTCTACCCAAGTTGGAGAGGCTATTGAAACATAAGCTAATTATGAAAATTCGGTTTTGGGGTGAAATCGTCTGGATGTTCTGTTCTAGATGAATTCGTCCGATCTGGGATGATTTCGTCTGATCGATGACGATATCGTCCAACGATCAAAACAACTCCTAAAAATGGTGCAAAAAATGGGGTGAGCGGTTAACGGGCGGTTTCGGGGTTAAAATTCAAATTTTTATCTTTTTACTAAGGGTTTAATTGCGCCAATTTTAGGGTGCTACATTTTGCCCCCTCTTTAGCAAATTTTTTGAAGAAAATGCGTTAAAGACAAGTTCTTCATGCTTTACGAGAAAGCAAAAAATTATTTTATTTTTTAGACGATGATTCTAGGTCAAATCGTACAACTGCTTACTATGGTGCCCCCTCCGTGTTTTTACCCAAATCGAACGTTTGAGGTAAAAACGCGAAAAAGCAAAATTTAAAAAAAGTTGTTTTTAAATAAAATTAAAAAAATTAGTGTAAAACCCTAATTCATTGTTACTGTTCAACTGTTTTAGAGCTCTACAGACACAATGGTGGAAACAGTGCATAGATCGATAGAGGTCCGACGTGAATTGCGGGTAAGGATCTAAACTTGACATATTATGTTTTTAATTTGATTTGTGTGATTTTTAATTTAAATTTTGACTGTTTTTTGGGGCATCGCGATCGTTTAAAAGCCGTCAATGATTTCGGGACGAAATTGTCCCGATTTCATCGAAATCATCCCTAGATCGCCGATTTCGTCTAGGGGCAAAATTGATGAAATATGGGCGATCCCGTCCAACAAGGGACGATCCCCAAGTTGAGAAATCGAGGACGATTTCGTCCGACCAAGGACGATTTGACTCAATTTAGTATGATATCGTCCAATAGTGGACGATATCATGTTTTATAAGATGAAATTGATTTAACTGATTTTAATGATTATCTATTAATGATTTTTGTTGTTTGATTATTTATTTTGCAGAGGGGATTACTAAAAAGTTAGGAGTGGAAATACGGGGGTCTAAGAGACGATGTAGCCGCACTCAATCAGGTGGAGCGAGACCAACTATCGAAGGTTGGGCTACAGCATGTGGCAGAGATGCCACAAATACCTACAGACATGGGGCTACTGACAGCCCTAACAGAGAGGTGGTATCCGGGGTCGTCCTGCTTTTGGCTATCGATAGGGGAGATGGCTCCCACTCTAGAGGACGTATGGAGGATTTTGAGGATCCCCATACATGGACGATTGATGACTCCTGTGACCAATCAGGGTCATGCCATGATGCGACTGTGGGGAGACCCTAGCTTCACCCTAGATAAGGGTGGAGTGAACATCGAGACATTGAGGCGATGCCTGGGGCATCTCGATTGACTCAAGTTTTGGTAGGGGTAGTGGGTGGCTTACTGCTATGCCACCAGAGCGGATGCAGGTTACCATGACTGCTCTCAGATATGGTCTGCGATATGAGAGACCATGACTACAGATTTTCTTGGGGCAATTTTGTGCTATACCGCTTGTATAGGATCCTACACGAGGTCGTATACAAGGGAGGTCGATGTCTGGTTTTGACATCACTGCTATAGGTTTGGTGCTAGGAGCACATTATAGTGCAGAGGCTGGTAGGGCTTCCACTAACAAGGGTTGATCGGGAGAGACCCCAGGTTTTCTATTGGTGGATCTAGAGAGGGTCATAGCGATGGATAGATCTACCGATGTCTTGGAGGTTGCTAGATGACCTCATCCTTGACCAGATCACTTGGAGGCCGTGGAGAGTGCATCCAGGGTGGGGAGAGGACGGATAGGAGTTGGCTCGCATTAGGCAAGTCTTCTGGTTGAGGATGGAGCGGGGAGAGGTACAGCTCCACTGCTATGATCGAGTTTTGAGATAGTTCGATCTACAGCAAGGGATCCCTTCTCTTAGAGACTATGAGTACTCCTAGACTATCCGAGATAGTACTACACTGAGTGGGGCTCCAGATATGCAATGATTCTAGAGTCAGGATGCAGATGATGCCCCCATTCAGCTAGTGGATGGGGATGACGCTGGGGTCACAGACGAGTATGATGCCTAATACGCAGACATTCTCCCTCCTTGGATGATGATGGCATAGGGTTCGATGCACGCCATGGTGCGACGGATGGGGAGGTGGTGCCAGGCTGCTATTGATGCGATGAGGAGTCACGAAGGGAGGGAGCAGTGACGGTATCCTTAGGA
This sequence comes from Wollemia nobilis, assembly GCA_028583015.1. NCBI lineage: Eukaryota > Viridiplantae > Streptophyta > Pinopsida > Araucariales > Araucariaceae > Wollemia > Wollemia nobilis. Next base: position 294,055 of record JAQPPZ010001204.1, read on the forward strand.
GAGACGTCAGAGAGCGCCATAGGCTTTGAAGAGACTACAACAACCGTAAAGGAGGGAGGAGGGGCTCCCTTCTCAGCAGAGGGAGAGGCCACCATCACCCAATAAGGGTAAGGATATCGAGGTGGGGGAGAGCAATGAGATGGTGGCTCTCTGGGTTAAGAATGCTCACCTCCGGGCTTAGGTGTAGACGCTACAGGATGAGGCTACACGACTCAAGGCTCGGAGAGGAGGGGCGAGCACTCGGGATCTGGCACGGTCTATTGCTCAGACCACGTTCTACCAGGTATTATACTATCACGTGGTTCTAGAGGGGCAGAAGATACCACTGCCAGCTATCATTGTGAAGCCAGTCATGATGGGATCATCGAGGACATCCTCACGATTGACGTCGAGGACCCATGATACATCACGGACCTCAATGGGACCACCTCCTCCATGCCAGGGCGGGAGAGGAGATGAGGCTGAGAGCTTGAGGGCTTCTCGATACTAGCTACTCTTTGGATGGACTGTATATGTAAGAGGATTGAGTATGTCAGGGTATAGATTGTGGCATACCAATCCAGTTGTGATATGATGTACATATATTTTTGATATATGTATATATATGATCTTTTTGTGATGACTTGTCCATATGTTTTTATTATGCTTTAAGTTTTAAATTGTTGATTTATTATTCATGTAATTATGTCATTTGGAAATAGTATAATTTTATGTCATGCCATAAAATTTAAATGAAATAATCTAATGTAAACAAATTGGTTGTTCGTAGTGTGATTTGATGAAAAATAAAGGGACTTCTAACAATAATTTCAAAGGACATTGTCGTTGTTATATGACCATTTCATGGAGTCACCACTCGCTAGGTCGTCAAGCTAATCCCAGTATAGAAATATTGCTAAAAGTAAAAGAGTGCTTAAGAGACTGTCTTAAGACTTTGTGTTTGTGATGATGAAAGATGATGATGGTGATGATTTGTTTTCAGATTTTCATGAAAATATGATGCATGAAATATTAAAAAATATGATTTTTGCTAGGCATAAAATTCCTAAGTGTGATAATATTTTGAACAATTCCTTAGGAATTATACCATCATTGCAAAATTGAATGTTGACATAATGAAATGAAATAGAAAAAGGTGTTCGTTCTTTTTAAAGCACAATTATGTAACATAATGATGTAAGCCATATGTTTTTATGAATTAAATAAATGGGAAATAAAATTAGAACAATGGTTTGCGCTAGGCATAGAATTATAGGTATAGACTTATACCATCATTGTGAAATCCAAAAATAATTTGCATAATTGATTTTTGATTTTGAGATAAACAAAAAATATATAAGATGAGGACTTGCGCTAGGCATAAAATTCCAGTTTAGGTTTTAGGAACTATACCATCGTTGCGAAAGTCGAAAAGAATATATAAATGTGACTTTATTGCTAGATTTTTGAATATGTTGTTGAAAGAAATTTTGGTTTTTTTGAAAAAAATGTATGTAATTGTTTTTATACTAGACAGATGTTCTCAAATAAGAAGATGAAATTATTCCAAAAGATTTGCATAAATATTTTAAATTATCTCATCAGGAAACCTCAAGTGCATATGTGAGTTTATTGCCGATCTTGATTTATCATAATGATACAAAATCTCTCAAATACAAATGTGTGTGCAATTGTATTGTTCATTTACCAATTTTGAGCAAGATAATTTGATACAAGTAATTTGAATTAACCAAATAAGTGTTCATTGACAATGATTTCTATGCATGTAACTATACCAGACTACTATGTAAGTCGGGTCATCAAGAGCTAGTTGATCCATAGGCAGACATAGGTCTGTACAAAAGAAGGTCGCTAATGTGATAGACATATCACCACTCTAGGTGTTACCCAAGGCCAAGCGGGTTGGGCACAAACCACCTGTTATGGGGCTTACCTCATAGTTTTTGAATAATTGAGAATTCCAGGGATTCAAGCTCATTCACCCTTCTTTTCTTTTCAAAGGGGTAGGGAAAATGATTTATTGCATTTTGCTTTTGCTTTTTTTTTTTGTATTAATGCTGAAATATTGTTGCAATGGTACAAAATGATATTTTTCTTTTTCTCATTTTCTTTGACTTTTCTTTTTCTTCCTATACTAGGGATAGGATAGCAGGGGAAACTTTTCGCTCAAGAAACCACTTCTACTATGTAGCATCATATTGAATTTGCAATGAAATCATTTTAATGTGAAGAGAAATACTTGGTTCAAATAAATAACAAGATAAATTCTCTATGCTCAAAACTTTATTTAATTCAACTATGGACTTTGATATAAGAGAGATTAATAATCATACCAAATAAAATCAAGATATTTATTCATGTGAGTGTGAAAGTGTGGGATTCCAAATAAATGCTAATTTATCCAAAATAATGGAAAATATGACTGCAATACTTCAAGAATCGATGGGTGCAAAAATAGAAAATATTTTTGAAGATTTTGATGTTTTGGATGTGTTTTATATTTTGGTTTTAATTTATGAATTGAAAGAACAAATAATATTATTGTTTTTTTTTAATTTTTATATGGATGACTAAAAATGAAACAATATGCAAAATAACAATATATACAATGATGAAATGACCAGATTTATGCATAATGTTCATAGGTTCTTTAAGATCTTTACCATCTAAGGTAGCTAATCTGTATGCTCTCGATATGAAATTGGAAGTGATAATATATGGTCCAAGCCAGTTGGGCTCAAATTTACCTTTAAGATCTTTAGTTGCATTAGTATTTTTTTTATTTTCTTTTAAGACAAGGTCACCGATCTCAAAGGATCGATGATGAACTTTCTTGAGGTATGCTCGTTTAAGCTTGTTCTGATAGGCTCGAAGATGTTCCAAAGCATTGATGCACTTCTCATCTAGGAGTTCCATATGACTAAATCTGCCAGCACGATATTCATCTCCTACTTCAGTATCTTGAAGTAGTAGAGCCAACGAAGGAACTTCTAATTCAAAGGGAAAAATAGCTTCAACACCATAAACCAAAACAAAAGGTGAAGTGCCCGTGGGAGTACGAACGCTAGTACGATAAGCCCACAAAGCAGGATATAATTGAATGTGCCAATCTCGACAGATTTATTGACCTAGTATTTTGAGGATTTTAATTAATGTATTATTAGATGCTTCTCGCTTGGCCATTACCCCGAGGATAATAGGGAGTGGACCAACGATGTTGAATTTTATATTTTTGACATAATTTCTTGACATCTTTATTTTTGAAACAAGTTCCATTATCTGAGATGAGATTTGCAGGAATTCCGAACCTACAAATAATTTGATTAAAAATAAATTTGGAAACTTGGGTTCCAGTGCAAGAAGCTAAGGGCATAGCTTCAACCCACTTCATGAAATACTCGATGGCGATTATGATGAATTTGTGTCCATCAGATGACACAGGATTGATTTTTCCAATGATGTCTAAGCCCCATTTTGAAAAGGGCCAAGGAGATGAAATAGCCTCGCAGTTCTTGTGCAGGCGCATGGACAAGGTCAACGTGTTTCTGGCACTTGTCGCAATGGTGCACGTAATCATGTGCATCATTCTCCATGGTAGGCCAAAAATATCCTATCCTAAGGAGCTTCTTAGCAATGGCGCTACCACTAAAGTGTCCCCCACAAGATCCATCGTGGGCTTCACTCAAAGCTGATCTAGATTCTTCTAGATTCAAACATCTCAATAGGATACCTTCAAAAGATCTCCTATATAACGTATTGCCAATTATTACGAAGCGACTTGCTCGTCTACGTAATAACCGGTGCTGGTTTCTATTAAAACCTTCAGGGAAGGTCCCATTTTGAAGAAAATTGAATATATCAGTGTACCAAAGTTTAGGAGTAGTTTCATTGATTAGAAACACATCCAAAGGTTCTAAGCATGATTTATTTGAAGCGGGTTCCTGGAGTCGATGAATAATGATGGTAGCATATTCGTCATCTAACTCCAAGGGTAAAAGAGATGCAACTGCAACCATAGCATCAGCCGCACGATTGCTAGTTCGAGGAATAGCTTCCAAGATAACTTGATCAAATAAAGATAATAATTGTAATACATATGCTTTATATGGACGCAATTTATCATCTCTGGTCTGATAAACATCATTAATTTGATTTATAACAAGTTGAGAATCACCGAAAACTAATAAATTTTTAATTTTTAGTGCCAAGGCAGCTCGTAAGCCAAGGATTAGAGCTTCATATTCAGCAGTATTATTAGTACAAGCAAACATTAATTTAAAGGACAGAGGGATAAGATGTTTCTATGGAGATATTAAAATAATACCTGCACCAGCCCCACTCATGCATCGGGCTCCGTCAAAGTATAAGGACCATTGCTCTGGATGGTCTGCCTCTAGTTTAAGGCATTCATCAGGAAACTCAATGATGAGGGGATGGGTAGACTCTAAGGGTGCAACAACTAATTGATCTGCTATGATTTGACCCTTAACAGACTTCTGTCCTATAAACGTGAGTTCAAACTCGCTTAGAGCAAGAACCCACTTTGCTGTGCGACCAGATAAATAAGGTCGACTCATGAGATACCGCAAAGGATCGGATTTAGCAATAACATACGTTTTTTGACTGAGCATATAATGGCATAATTTTTGTGTAGAAAATACGACTGCTAGACATAACTTCTCTAATGCTGTGTAGCGGGTTTCATAACTAATTAATGTTCTGCTGATATAATAATTAGCACGCTCTCTCTTCTCATCATCAAGTTGAGCTAACATAGCTCCTAAAGCAAAATCTGAAGCAGAAATATACAAGATAAATGGGTGATCAGGTCGAGGTGGCGAAAGCATAGGCGGGTTAAGAAGATATTGTTTGAGGAGTTCAAATGCTTCTTGACATTCATTGTCCCAATGGAAAAAGACATCCTTCTTAAGAAGCTTAAGAAAGGGTCCGGTTTTATCCGCCAGCTTATCGATGAAGCGACGGATAGCTTGAAGCTTACCTTGTAAACTCCGTAATTCAGATATATTTGTGGGTGCGGGCATATCAATGATAGCCACAATCTTGAGAGGGTCAATTTTGATGCCACGTAAAGAAACTATAACCCCCAATAATTTATCGGACTTAACTCCGAATATACATTTAGCTGGATTCAATCGGATAAGATATTCCCTTAACCGATTAAATACTTTTCTCAAATCATCTAAATGGTCATCTTCTTCAGTAGAACGAGCTATAATGTCATCTACATAATCATGTAGTATATCATGCATCATATCATGAAAAATATAAGTCATGGCTCGTTGATATGTTGCACCCGCATTCTTCAAACCGAATGGCATCACTTTCCAACAAAAGGTTCCCCAAGGGGTAATAAAGGTTGTTTTAGCCTGATCTTCAGGAGCTATCCTGATCTGATTATAACCAAAAAATCCATCCATTAAGGATATCATTCCACTCCCAACAGTAAAATCAATGATCTGATCCATATTGGGAAGAGGAAAATCATCTTTAGGGCATGCAACATTAATATCTCTAAAGTCTGTGCAAACCCTAACCTTAGTAGCTTCTTTCTTAGTTACTGGAACTACATTCGAGATCCATTCAGCATAATCAATGGCTTGTATAAAAATAACATTTAAGAGTTTTTCTAACTCCCCTTTGACCAGTAAGGCCACTTTAGGATGCATTTTTCTAAGTTTTTGTTTAACAGGTTTAGCATCCGGATGGACTACTAGGTGATGCATAACTACAGAAGGGTCTAATCCTGGCATATCTTCATATGTCCAAGCAAAGACATCTTCATATTCTTTAAGAAATGCAATGTATTTATCCTATTTTTCTTGACTCAATTCTGATCCAATGTTGATTATGTGAGGATTATCCTCAGTTCCAATGTTAATTTTTATGACATTTTCTACTTCCATGTGTAGATTTTTCTCAAAATTAGGTGGGGCGGGTGAAACGCCCAATTCTTGTAATTCTTCCAAGGTTAGTTTGGATAATTCGTCTTGAGGAGTCGTGGCCTCAAGCTGGGCTATAGTAGGTATAGAGCCATCAAAATAAAATTCATGATGTAATAATTCCTCAACGGAGACATCATGGAAGATATCTCCCTCCAACTCATCGTCGGATTCAACGATCATCTCAGGGTAAGCTATAGATAGCATATTACATGTAAATGGCTTATTCATTAAATGCAAAGCATCACGTTTATCCAAATAATCTTGGTAACACATGAGTTGGTCATCATCCTCAAATGGGAAGGGCTGACCCTTACTAGGAAATAGGCCCACACCACATCGGGCGGGCCACGGTTCTACCTCAAAAGGTTCTTTCATACCATTTTGGAAAGGTCCTAAACCTTTCCCTTTATATCCCAATTTAAGCATTATAGATTTGGCTTTAATATACTCATTAGTAAAATAACATCGAGCATATCCATCATAATGAGTCTTGATGTTTCTGGGTATTCTACCCTAGTCATATCCCTTATAAATAAAAGCACAGCTCCCGACTTGGTAAATACTTCCCATAGGCTGTGGGAGGCCCAAGGTACGAGGAGATGGTGGCAAATTATTTAAAATAAGGGAATCTTGCATAGCAGCATTCGTTTTCTCTCGATATAAGAATTTTAGATAAATCGGGTAAAAGCTCGTCAGTAAGAGCATAAGAGGTAGAAGGAACATTTCCTACATCTTCTGATGTGGAAACTATGCCTTTGGTGGATGTAGATGTTGTAGAGATGTCGATGGATGAGTCTATTATAGGTATAGAAGTTATAGGAGTAGAACAAGAGACATCGGTTGTGGGATTAGGATCTTTCTGAGGTCCTAATGTGGTTTGTTTAGAGGATGGTTGAGCTGTATGTAGAGGTGGAACCGATGGAGAAGAAGTAGATGGTGTTGTGGGTGTGTGTTTCACACGTTTAGATGGGTAATGAGAATTAGGATGTGTGGATGACAGAGCAGGGCAAAATTGAACTCCAACAGGTTCTGCCAAAGCACACATATCAAAGGGTCTAGGATCACCATGAATGGTAACCAACTGATTCTTAAATTCGAATTTAACACATTGATGTAAAGTTGAGGGAACGGCTCGCATTGCATTGATCCAAGGGTGACCCAAGAGTATATTGTACGATGCAGGGCAATGTACAATAAACACAGTTGTATCCAAGGTTCTCGGACCAACCTGCAATGGGATGGTAATAACTCCACACGTTTCTTGTGTTTCGTCATTGAAGGCTTTTATGATCATATCAGTTCTTTTCATTTCATCACTTCTAAACCCAAATATTTGGTAGAAGTCAAAAGTGTAGATGTTTAAAGATGAACCATTATCAATCAAGACTCGTTTAACTGCTACATCTCCAATTAAGGCAGTAATATATAAGGGGTTATCCTTATGTAAACTATGTTGAGGTATGTCTCTATCCCGAAAGTCAATACAATCAACTTCACGAGTTATTATAGTATTAGCCATGGCTTCAAGGTGAATGTCTTGTGGTACCATCATCTGGCTTAATGTGAGCATTAATTCATCTCTATGTGTAGGAGAAGATCTTAAAAGGTCCAAAAGAGAAATTCTAGCTATAATATTTGATAGTTGCTCATTAATATTATAAGGAGGTTTAGGTTGAACATTAGGTGCCTGATTCCCTTTATTAGGAACTTTCAAAACAAATGGAGTTGATCCATCGTTCTGCATTTGATCTTGTTGAGAGTTTTGAGCCTGTTGTCTAGTAACAACTTCGATGGTACCCACAATATTATTCTACGGATGATGAATGGGTCTTGGTCTAGCATTTATGGCTTGCTCATTAGAAAGTAATTGGTGAGACGATGGTCTAGTAGTGACTCTTCTTGGAAATGGTTCTTCTGGGACCATATAACTTGTGATAGGGAGAATAGGATCCGATTCATCTTCAGAGCTATTCGACTGATTTGATGTGATTTCCATATCACTCTCAGTCTCGTATTCTGTATCACTGAGATCAGGTGTCTGGATATTATATAGAGGCCTAGTTGTAACCATGGATAAGGTTGTGTCAAATATTTCCAAATCATGAACAGGTAAATGCCCACTAATAGTTCCTACATATCGGGTAGGAGGGGGAACATTATGATGTTCAATTTGATTAGCCACTTCCTTGCCATGTTTTGGTAAAGGATGTTGAAATATGTCCAATGACCGATTGGCATTCTGATTCTGGTTTTGGGGGATGTTCTTTTGAGCATTATTAGGAGGATTTTGCTTAGGTTGAAAGGCTTGTACCTCCATCTCATTGTTATCAATCAAGTCCTGTATTTTATGTTTTAATATTTTACAAGAGTTGGTAGTGTGTCCAGGTCCTCTATGGAAGTCACAATGTAAATCAGCTCTGTATCCGGGTATAGTTGGATCAGGTTCCCGGATAGTTGGTAATTGAATCAAACCTCATTCTAATAATTGCGGGAGAATGGTTGATAAAGGTTGATTTAACCTAGTAAATTCTCGAGGAGGTTTATCGAGAGGTTTCAGTATAAACTTCTCCGTTGTCTTCGCAGCATTAACATTAGCGATATTTCTACTATCAGTGACTCCATCACCCACAACTTGTTTATTTTTATATTGATTTCTGGATGTTTTCTCATCGTCTTTCTTTTTAAGTTGTCCTCTCCTAATGAGAGCATCTTCCACTCTTCGGGCTAAGTCTATAGCCTGATCGAAGGTGGTCAAGGTAGCAGTTGATAATTCGTAAGATAGTTGGTCTTGTAAATTATTAATAAAGATGTCCAACATCTCCCTATAAGGTAACACAAAGTGCAATTTTCCTATCAACTGTCTCCACCTAGCTAGGAAATCGGCAAAACATTCATCTTTGTCTTGTTTTAAGTTGTACAAGTCTTTAATGGTCACATGCCTTTCGATGTAGGCACTAAATTGATGCACAAAAGACTCAGCAGTTTCTTCAAAATTCCTCAAAGAATTAGTGGGTAATTGATAATACCACTCTAATGCCATTCCTCCTAAACTTTTTGGGAACATTTTTAGCAATAATAAGTCATCATGTGATATATCATGACATGCTATCCTAAACATACGAAGATGCTCTATGGGATCTTCGGTTCCTTTATATATGGGCAAGACAGGCATAGGAAAATGTTTAGGATATGGCTGTGCTACAACTATAGGATCTAAAGGCTGACTACACATCTCTCGATAATTGTACGAGGGACGGTAGGGATCTATCTGGTCCATGCGGGAAACTAACTGTTTCACCACAGTTTCAAGATTACTAGTTTGTCCACCATGTTGGTTCGGTGGGACATAGGTATGGGATTTATGAGTGTATGACGGTGTGACATAAGGATTAGATGCTATATTGCTATTATGCAAAGCGTTGGTAGGAAGAGTATTATGAAGAGGATTTGTAATAGTATTATGTTGTATCCCAGATTGTTGGTAATTGGTGTTTGGTTTTGTTTTGGGTTTTTGCTGATTTGAGGTATATTGCTCAATAGCTTGGCAAAATAGAGCAGTAAATGATGGTTTCTTTTGTGCGGGAATGACCCTAGGCTTGCTAACAGGCACTTTAGATGGTTGGGTAACCTCTTGTTGTTGCATGTTCTGGATTATAGCGGCCATATCCAAATTGGATGGTCCAGCTTGATCACTCTCTTGATCAATAAAGGACAAGGGATTAGTGCGTGTGTGAAATACGTCTTCTAGAGTTGCTTGAGTGTCACTAATTCGATCCTTGTCCATATGGACTGCTCTATTAAGAACACCAATATTAGTATTAATGAACTTCCAGAATTGTTCCATGTTTTCAAAAGTAACAGCTCCTCCCGGAGACATTTTAGGGGATGAGGATCCTTCCTCTCTAACATTTTCTTCTTGTTCATTTCTTACAGCAAGCTCTTCTTCTTGCTGATCTAGGATTTCTTCTTCCTGGACTTGGTCTTCAGGAAGGACATCTGGGTTATTTAATGGTTTTCCTAACCAATCTTCTTCTTCTTCAGTCTGTTTTCCATTCCTAAGTCTAGGCATTGTGCTTAAACTTAGATTTCAGCAAATATATATATATATATATATATATATATATATATATATATATATATATATATAGATAGGTTTGAGAGGTATATATTTTAATTATATACCTACTATAAAAAGGAAATGTTTTGATTTTTTTTTGTTTTTTTGTTTTTGTGTTTTATAATATTATTATAAAGATAACAAATAGCATTCTAGTTGCAAAAAGAATAACAATAGTGCAAAAGAATGACTTAATTTTCTATAAATAGTTTATGGATATCGTTGATGGGATCAAGTTCATCAGGAGTCATGAAATGCTCCTCTTCAAATTGGAAATGGTTTTTCAAAAATTTGACAAAGTGTGCTATAGTAATATGATCTGTCTCGGATTCTGACCTGTAGAAATAAAGTTCATGGCAATACTCTCGATACAACACAGCTCTAGGAACTCTATTCCATATTTTTCTATCCATAAGAATGACTTCTTGATCCTCTATACGAGATAGAAACTTATGTACTACAACTGCATTCTCAAGGTATTCCTCAAAGGTGTACAATTCAGAAGACACAAGTGCTCTTTTATCGGCTAACCACCTATGGCAAGCTCTCTGAAGTTCATGGTACAAAGTTACCTGATCAAGATCCAAGATTCTATCTAGGACAAACCTCTTAATTTGCCTAAGTTCTGTTGATCTAGATTCAATGATACCCAATCTCCTATCAAGTTCGTCCCACAAAGGTTGGACTCTATTTGTTTGAGGTACTCTAAGTACAGAAGTAATCTCTATGGCCATTAATTGATTTTCAACATTTATGGTGACAACTCGTCTTTTATTATAATCTACCATCTAAACATGATATGCAACTTTAATTGTTTGTCTAATGATTCTAGATGTTTTTAATAATAATTTTTTTTGGATTGTTTTCAAAAGGTTTTTAGTTTCACGTCGGGTTCACCAAAATGTACTGACCCAAATTTTTTGTGCCCTTACCTTCAAGCTAAAGGATCCATGCCCGAAAGGGGGATGCGAGAAGGATGGAACAATACCTCGGACCGAGAGGCCCTTTGAAGGTCGCGCCTCTCAGGGGAGGGGTATAAGGGTGAATTTTTGATGGATGGTGGGGTTCACCAGGAAACTTTGAGTGGCGCTTTCCATGCCTAGGTTGAGAATGGTCTTGATGTGTTCATTTTATACTCAATCATTCATATTCCTAGGTTGGCCAGAATGAATCTAAGCTATTCTATATGAAATGCCGATTTATATGAATACAAAAAGCATGAATGAATCCTAAATACCAGGAATATACTAAATAAGAAAGAATGCACCTGATTCCGGATGTCTGATGAAGATTCTGAAGCTTGTAGGAGTCCAGATCATCCCGAATATGACAGGATCATCTGCAATTGTATAGAATCATCCCAGATTACAGGCGATCATCTGAAATCAGACAAGATCATCGTCGATCTGATGAATTCATCAACCGAATTCGTCAAAAACCTGCAATCATAGAAATAGACACCAAAAACCAAAAATGCTACTGCAAGAATAATGCAAAATGATAGAAATGATAGTATAAATGCCTAACTGATAAATCTGGATAGCAAATTAAAGGAAATGCATTGTTTTAATAACTTATTTTAACTTTATCATGCATTTATGTTAAAATGAGGTGAACTCCAAGATGCAGAATGAAAATAATCAAGCTAATGCATAATAAAATAAAGAAGGAAGATGAGAAATGCAAACTCAGGGCTCTGATTGCCCCCAATCTGGACTGTAGTCGAGATCGCCTCCAATCATACGAGATCGTCGCCGATCTACGACAAGATCGTCCAAAATCATCTGGAATCGCCTGCGACGATCCGAGCTTCCTCCAGCTGAAGCACAATGAAAACCTGCAATGAAAACTTAGAACTACGAGTGCAAAGCTTAAATGGTAGGGAAAATCAACCAGGGAAAGAGTTAGGAGGAGAGCCAGGTAGGGGATCCAGGGGGTCAGGGGGATAAACTAAGAAAATCCTAGTTTATATAGGATTAGGGGGAGGTTAGGAGGTTGGGGATCATCCCAATCTGGGAGATCTCCAACGGAGGAATCTCCAACTATGCGTACACGCTTCTGCCCAAGTTGGAGAGGCTATTGAAACAGAAGCTAATTATGAAAATTTGGTTTTGGGACGAAATCGTCTCGGACGTTCTGTTCCAGATGAATTCGTCCGATCTGGGACGATTTCGTCTGATCGACGACGATATCGTCCAACGGTCAAAACAACTCCTAAAAATGGCACGAAAAATGGGGTGAGCGGTTAATGGGCGATTTCGGGGTTAAAATTCAAATTTTTATCTTTTTACTAAGGGTTTAACTGTGCCAATTTTAGGGTGCTACATCAACCTTCTTGATCCAACCGTTAATTCTCGATACAACCGTTAATGGGATGGTTGAATTCCTATCAATGAGATTATCGTTAATGAGATTAATATTTATTTATTCTCTTTTTGAGATCAGTTGGAGCATTATTTAGGGTTTGATTCCCTTTGGATATTCTCAAAATAGATCGAATGTGACTCTAGATTAGATCCACATGATCAACCAATTTAGAGAGTAGTAAGAGGTGGCTAAATCACTTCTCTTCCATGAGGAGTCTGTCCACCTTAAGGGTGGAGCCAAATGCGAGCTCCCCTTAAGAGACCTGGGCTTTCAGGATATTTTGATCTCTAGATGAGAATATCATTTTTCTCACCTGGCAAGATGGGTAGATTGGTTGAAGTCCTTTTTACCTCAATGAGATTTTGGGGCTTTCGGTCTTGATGGGACCTATGCTTTAACGATGGGAATTTTTGGTATTCAATACTTTCAGTATTCAAGATTTTTGGACCCTTAAAGCGGGGGGTATACTGTAACCAGGAACCCTATACAGAGATAAATCGCGATCGAGGGCTATCTATAACTTATCTATAATAGGTTATTTAAGACATCTATAATACGTATATAAAGCGACTTATTCAATCCTTCAAGACATCTCTTTAAGACTCTTTAAAACACAGATCTATTATAGGTTATTTAAGACATCTATAATATGTATATAATTATCTTTTATACAAGGTGAGATAGGGGTTATAATGGTAGCACCATGATTTGACGCTACAATCTTAGGTAATGCGACTTGACCATGTGATCAGTTGTTCAAAAAGGAAAGGTAGTTGCAGATTCCTCTATGTATACAAAAAATTATCTTTTATACATTCATAAAGAATTATATTATGTTCACATGCTATATATAGATGAAGTGTTTAAATGTAGAAAATAATTTTTAAAAATATATAATAGGTTAACAATTATTATATCATATTAACTATTTATATAAGTTAAGAAATCATTCAACATATAGTTTGTATGGTTTACTATCGAACAAAGGTATAACCACCATTATAGTCCATGTGATATAGTATGTGATCTAACCACCCTTCAGAAGGTCCATGCATGTGGTGTGTGACATAACTACAAGTTTGTTACGCCTAAATATGACATCCTATGTACTATAAATACCTTTCATGGTATAATGCAAGGCATCAAAACATTCAATCTTAACATTTGGTATCAAAGGAGGATGAAGGAAGAAATAATTATCCTTCCAATCCTCCTCGTGTTTCAATCTAAGAGACTCAAAGACATGCTCTTGATAAAAAAAGTTTTTCAAGAGAAATTTACCCTTCAAAATATTGTTTGAAGAAAAGTTCAATATTTGAGAAAAATAAGTTTCAAGGGCAAAAGGACCTTGTACAAGATTGTGATCTGGAAGCAAAATTCCATAGGAAAAATATTTAAAAATTATTGAAAATTTTCAAGGTGGAAAACCCTTTCCAAAGGTAGAATTAAGAAAAATAATCTATTCAAAGCTTCAAAAATAAAAATAAAAATAAAAATTTCTATGAAAAATCGTTGAAATATTTTTGAAGCATTGCAAGAACATTGCAAAAGAGTAAGCTCCTCTTAAAAGGTTTGAAGCATAAAAGAAGCCATTATAGCTTCTTTGCAAGAAAAAGTGTAAGCCAAACATTCCAAAGGTATATGGTAAAAGTAAAAGAAATCCTTCAAAATATTATTGAAGTTACCATTTTTGATCATATGCAAAGGCTCGAGTTCAAAAGGCAACCAAGGAATGTAACAAGCAAAAGCAAATAAGAAGGCAAGGAGCAACTAATTTGATGGAAAAGAAATGAAATCAAAAGAAAAATATTCTAAAAGAAGGCAAATTCTATAATAGATTTCAAAATGCAAAAGGATAACATGGAGAAGGTATCGATCAATGTACTATAAGAAAACTCAATTTGACGTTAATCACTAAAAGACAAAAGTGAAAAGCCCATGATCAATTTTAATTAAAATAATAAATTGTTATAAGTGAAGCACTTGTGAAACAGGTAGTTATCATCCAACCTCAATTTTAATTAAAACAAGAAGGATTATTGTCCAAATTAAGTAGTTGGTTGTTATACCATTAGCCAATAATTTTTTTCATTTGAAAGACAAGGAGTCAACAAACTTTAGTTGTGGTATAAAGTTTACATCTTGGCAAAGGAAGAATAACTAAAACAAGAACTTGCATAGAGCAACACGACATAAGATTGATTTTCATCAAACATTCAAAGGAGGCTTTGGAACAAATAAACTTAAGCACAAAAAAATTAGACACCATTTAATTAGATATGCAGATGATAAAGGAAATTAGAAGAAGAACATGATTGCACTTTTTTAGAGTGCACAAAGGTGTGCAAGACATTAAAAAATAAAAATAAAAAAGGGGGTAATGTGAATCTCTCAAAAAAAGCACGATGAAATAGAAAAAAAGATAGCAAGGGGAATGTGAAGGCATAAGAAGAAGTAGGCAACCCATACAACAATTCGATGTAGTGACTAGGCAGAAACATCTCAGAAGAATAACATGAAGCTCTAGTAAAAATCAATATTTCTCCAAAAAGATAGAACGCCCAAGGTGATTGAGCAAGACGACCATGACTGGATAGAAAAAATATGTTTGCATTTAAAGATTTGCTAAAAGTGTTTGTAATGAGGTCTAATTGAAGTAAGGGCAGAAGAATTGAAAAAAAAGAGCCTTTCCATCATGTCATAATAGAAAAACAAAGACGTGTAATCCATTGCAAAAGAACTTTGCTAAAACAAGAGAATTAAGAAGGTGAGAATTGCTCTCACCCAAAAAAAAGTTCTAATCACCCGTAAACATCAACAAATAGTAAGGGTTTCCAAAAGTTTTTTTTTAAAAGGGCATAAGGAATTTATATTGACACATCTTCCAAAGGTAAGAGCAAGGGATATTTGAATTAATTTGATATTGAATCAACATACTTTTATGATATAGAAAGAAGAGAACAAAGGTATTCTTGATTAAAAGGCATATAATTCTTTTCAATAATTTAAAAATTAATATTCAAGAAAGAGGAAAAGAAATATTGAAGGAAACATTCCAAGGAATATTCATAAGAGGAAGATACATTCCCTCTATTTGGTGATATATAATTCTCTTGCATTTTTTGAGGCATAAATTGAAATATGAGTATAGGCATATATATACTTGTTGGATAGATACTTTCATGAAAGACAGTAAAAAAATAAAATTCACATCTTGTAAAGGTTTATTATGTCTAGTGGAGCACCAAAGGTTTGTTACTTGACTCCTAATTTTTGAGAGGGAACAACTATGCTACCTAGAAGACCAAAATCGTGCTACAACTTGAGTTTGAGGAAGTTTGTCAAGTAGTAGATGGAAGCATTACCCATCCTGCTACAAAAGGAGAAAATAGAGATACGTTTGACAAGGCTGACAAAAAGGAAAGACTCATCATCATGTTTATAGTAGCAAATTATGTTCAAGCATACATTAGAGATACAACCACAACCAAGGATGCATGAGAGAAGTTAAATATAGTATCTAAAGGTAATAACCAAAATCAGATTCTATTCCTCCAAAGTTAGCTCCATTGTCTAAAGATGAAGAATGGAGAAAATCTAAAAGGTTTCATGAGGAAAATAACAATTGTGAGCATCATTGTAAGCATCAAGAACTCAGGTATTAGATGAAATATTAGTTCCTATTATTTTGAGATCACTCCCATCCAAGTAAAATGTTTTTGTGACTACACTAATTATTACTAAGAAAACACCAAGCTTTTAGAAGTTGGTGAACCTACTTTAGAAAGTAGAAACCTAATATACAATAGAAGAAGAAGAACAATTATTAGATACAAGTCAGAGAGGGAAGTAACAATTTAGAAGAGTAATGAGACCTTTATAGCACTTCCAACAAAGATTTTTTTTTAGAGATTTCAAAATAAAAGGAGTTTTTTTCAATACACAAAGGATGTGTGATCATAGGGGAAGAAATGGACACTGCATAAGGTATTATTGGTATATTCCATTTAAAAATGGATCACCTTCATGAGAGATGAACCAACAACAAGAAAGGTCATATTTAGAAAATCAAAACTAGAGTTGGAGAAAGGCACATTAAATTAATGTAGCCGAGGAGCATAAAATTAAAGAAGAAGATGGGAAGAATCAATAAATTAAAGAAAAAAATATATTTATCACTCAAGCACACTTGAGACAATACAACAATGTTTGGTATAACCCCAAACATATGACAAGTTGAGAAATTAAAACATCCAAATCACCGTATAAGAAGAGTACCATCAATTGATAATTTCAAGCAAAAAAACCAAAAAAAGGCAACATCGCCTGAATACAAAAGGAACCATTACAAGCACAACCATGGCACACCTATAATTTCAAGAGGTCTAATACATTATGGAATAAATATGGTAAGTTCAAAGTCAATTCATTTTCTACTCACTTTTCATAATACAGAGAAAAATATTTGTAGGATGAATGGTCTGTTGTGAAGAAAGATTTAAAAATGTATGGAATAGTTTAAAAACTAGATCTTGTTGAAAGACAATTATCTCTCTTGGGTATTCGAACAAAAGATCCATATGTTATCATCAAATCTCAAGATCTCATAAGACTATTATAAAGAAGTGTACCAACACTACAATCAATCAAGATACTAAGTGATAATATGCATTGTGATGTCATCAAGATTGATAACATAGTTTGTGATAAAGGTAAATTTGTTAGACAATGACAACAACTATTGGGGTCTAATGGCTCAACTCTAAATACCATAGAGCAATTGACAAGTTGCTATATTTTAGTTCAAGAAAAAATTTTAGCAACTATGGGATCATTCAAAGGACTAAAACAAGTGCACATAATTGCTAGAGATTACATTCAAAATATACATCCCATTTATCATATCATAGAGCTTATGATAAAAGAACTTGGAAATAATCCAAGATTTGATCACAATGAAAAGAAAAGAAAGAGAAAGCAACAAAAGAAGCTATGCACAACTTTAATTCCATCATATGCAAGAAAAAAATCAATAGACAATCATTTCAATAAGTGACATTAGATGCATGGTAGCACTTGAAGACATTGAAGAAACACACTTCAAGCATTGAATAAGTATTTTTGTAATAAATGTATTTGGAGTGCATTATTGATAGAACATGACACTCCTAAGTATCTAAATAGGAAGTTTACATTAAGGGCAAGAATTTCTCTCTAAAATTCCTACATCACCTTTGAAAATTTCATCAAGTCAAAATATCTAAAATAGAGCTTTGACTATGATGTAATAAGGGGAGAATGTTAGGAATTATTACATCATAGTAGGTATTTATATAAGTTGAGTAACCACTCAACACATGGTTTTTATGGTCTACTATAGGACAAAGGTATATTCACCACCATATTTCATGTGATAAGGCATGTGATCTAACCAACCTTCACAAGGTCCATGCATATGACATAGGACAAAAGTAGTTACAATTTTAGTATACCTAAATAAGACATCCTATATACTATAAATACATATTTTTATATAATATGATGAGTGTCTTTAATGCTCTCACTTTAATTTTTTTGACAGATCAAGGTGGCATCCTAAGGTTGTATGCGATAGAGGCCTTAGAATTGCATCTCGAATATCAGGGTTCTAAACTAATCTATGGAAACTAAGAATCATCATGTCTTTGTAACATTCACAAATCAAACTATACTAAATTCTCACATTTTTATTACTAAAAGGAAACCTGATTTTAATTGTAATCTAATTGTAGAAATAAATCAAGCATCAACTTATACTTAATTGAAAATAACTAAACTAATCCAAACTAAAATGAAATATATTCATTGTTGAAGGAAAAATAACATTTAATGCTAGAATGAAACTAGATTTAACTACACAAATGAAATGGAAATAACATCACACACTTACAAAGAAAGAAAATTACACTATGTTGGAGATAGAAATTAACTAAGTCAAATTGAAAATAAAATCAAACTCATCAACTTTTACTATGTTGTTCCAATTTCTAAAATGAATGACATAAAAGATATGAATCATAAAAATATGCAACTATGCTAATGGTCCTTCCACTATTCTAGAGAGTGGGCCCTTGCTCTAAGGTTCAACAAGAGGAAGAAGGTTTTAGTAAAAAACTAGTCTAAATAAGTCAAAATATCCTATGCAAAAGAGCTGAGCAATTTAGACTTAAGACAACATGTTCATCCATTCATTATAACTATTATTTTTTTCTAATAGGCATACAATATTTTATATAGTGGAATTCATAACTATTCAACCTATGAACAAATTTTATTTTAGGTATTGACCTACCTCATAATTGAATACGTAAGACTGCATGTTAAATATGACCAATCCAATTAGAACAATAGGTTGAGTTGGATAAGTCATCATATTTTTACACTTTGGTTGACTATTGACTAGCTTGGACCAAATATGAAGTAATCTAAAACCTCTAGTGTGCTTTCCTAGCTCTATTCTACATGCAACAAGGTTTTTGTCATCATTCATTTTTGTTTTATTTTGATGTGGGATAACAACAAGGGATCCAGTGCTAGGTCAACTTCCTATTCATGTGTGTAAACATAAATTTATACTTACACTTACTGGTTATCATTTAGCTCAAACTTGTGACTCATCTTCTTAACCAAACACTTCCATAACAAATTGGCCACTTAATTTATCATTTTCCTCACTTGCATGAATATTTTGAAGTGCTTATTCTTATATTATTTTGATGTGGTATCCATGCCCTGTTATTTAGGCACTTGAGCTATTTTGACGTCCAGCTAGCACATAAATTATTCATGTGCATAACTAGTGCCAGATTACTACTTATGCATGGTACTAATCAAAAAATTACTTTAGAGGTAGTTTGCCAATCATTTTAGATTAATAAATCTTGTTCTCAAAACTTAGTAAAACTAATTGCTACTTTATTCTATCCTTCAATAAAAAAATAATGTAATTAGTCCTTAAAACACATAAAAATCAATTGAAAACAACTAAAAGAAATATTTTCTTTAATTCACTTTATTAACATTTAATATCAACATAAATAACAATTAATACTTGGTAGGTACTATGATATTTTACTAAAAAATAGACAAAAAGAGAAATTGTTTGAAAAATGAGACACTGTTGTAATCTCATAACTACTCCCCACTAATTGCAATGCACATTCTCATGTGTTATATATTTCCATAGTTGTAGGTATATCCAACTCCTTATGAAGGCTGCTCCAAAATCGATGTGTTGGAGAATGATATCCCATCTGCTTATGTACCTTTGATAACCATTCCTAAAATTGGTGTTCTAGCTATGGATCAATATTAAAATAATATGGAGCAGGGACAAGCACAATAGGTGGATAAAAATACAGGCCTATCCATTCATATTGTAAAGCTCCAATTACCTCTATCATTGTAGTTACTCTTCGATGAGACCAGATGAGGCTGGTTGAAGAAATAAGTTCCCTTTTTATTAAGGTGATAGACAACTCATCCCACCTCTGTCTACATGTAACCTGAATCTGTTGAAAATGTCTTTGCAAATTTAAAAAAAAAATTATAAATATATATTAACATGATTTATATATATATCTCTTTGATATCTGCATTTCCCATCATAGAATAGTGTGCAAGAAGATATATTGGGTTTGGTTTATAATATCTTAACAATGAGCTAGGTCCTAATTTAGTTGACTTATATAGCTTCACATTTTTTTATCACTTCAATTGATTATGTAGAGTGGAAGTAAATGCTCCTATTTGAACATTACCTGTATAAATATGTGGCAAAAATTGGACATAATCCAAAAGCATAAATTTTTGCAAATAAAATTTGCATAATAAATCTTTTTGTTCCATCAGACTATGGAATAATACCTCAATAAAATCTTGATCAGAGGTCAACTCATATGGGAGGTTGGAGAAAATTCTTATTACCTGCCATTGGTAATATTGTTCTCTCAAGAAAAGCTGTAAATTCTACCAAGTGATCTGCATTCCACTACCTATTTTGCAATGTAGCATAAAAACCTAACCTTAGCCTTGAGGCTAGTTATCTCTTCACTTTGTTATCTATTATATTCTTCAAGATGCTTGAGTGATACAAGTAACCCTTTCATATGATGGCATCACGTCATCCAACTTAAAATTGTTATATTATGGGCATCTAATGTGACCATACCTTATGGAATGACAATAGTCAGGCAAGGGACTAGAATCTCCAAGGGTTCAATTTGTGTTGCCCTATATGCAGATCATTTAATGTTCATTATATTAGTGATGACCTACTTAACAATAATTTCTAGCTCTATCTCAAGTTATTTTAATGCATCCTACCATTCAGATACTCTAAATATTGTGGTACCTTGCTCTAGAGCTCTTTCTTGTCTTTCATATTTTGGAGCTTGTTCTAGAGCATCTTGTGTTGGTGCATATTATAGCGCCTCTTATGGTGTTACATATTCTGGTGCATGTTCTAACACATCTTGTTTGGTATATCCCTTTCCTATGTGCATCTCTCTTTGACCTCCATAGGTGCTTTTCCTTAATGATGTATGAAAACTTCTTTTGAAACATTTGGGTCCATTCCTCAAACATATCTATTTATAGTATTGTCATCTAGGTCAAATGGAGTGCGACCCTATTCTTCATCCTCATGATAATTATTAAACTCAGTAACCAATCCTAACAAAATATCTACTACTTTTGCCCTTGGAATTGACCCAACATATACATCTTTGCCTAATTGAATTTTTAGTCCACTTAATTATTGCAATAACTGAGAGATGTACCTATATTTCTCTTGGGTTATAATCTAGGATTCCTCCAACCTCTTTTTTTGAGTCTTGATAATGGATCAAGCATGTGTAATAGTTATATGATCTAGAACCTCTATCTATTTCTCTATTATATCCTCATTTTTTTCCTCACTGATGTATTGAGACTCCTATATGGAATCATCATTCGTAGTGTCTTGTGATTCTGTTGGAATGCCACTATTAGTTGGTTGAGTGTGCACTAATTCATGGGCTAGTTTTATGGGTGGGGAATCACTCTATTGTGGTTTATGTGTTTCTATAGGGACATCAAGAATTTATTCATCTTCATCCTCAACAATAATTAGTTTTTCTCATTTATTTTTTGAACACCAAATGATGTTAATGCTTGATCCAAAGCATTTGAACTCTATCTCCATCTCTGCTTGTGAATTTTCTTGAGAGGAGGTTGTTCCAACACAACTTTTTCTTCATAATATTGTTCCAACACCTCTTTTTCTCTATTGATGGAAATAATCTCAATTGATTTTTTTGCTTCTTTTTGTGCATTGGCTTGTTTCAACTATGGTTCTTGTATAGTAAACTGTGCTAGTGCTTCTGCTTATATGCCAGATTGTTTTGGTGCCTCATTAGAATATTCTCTTAGATGAGTAGAAGATCTCATATTACCTTCGTTTGCTACTTTTCTTATTTTCTTAGTAGCCTTGTGTCGCTTCCTTCTACTTTTACCAATATTTATTTCAATTGGTGTAGAATCTTCCAATACATGGGTTGGTTCTCTAGGATGAACCTATTCTTGCTTACTAGTCTCCTCTAAAATCCCTATAGACTCTTCCAATATAGGTGTTTCCTTTGGTATAGAAGTTTCCTCTTATGTAGAACTTTCCACCTAGGCAAACACTTCTTCTAATGCAGAATTTTCCCTCTACATAGATATTTTTTGCTTAAGTCGACACCTCTATATCATCATACCAGAAGACAATCCTATGTTTCTTCTTCCAATGCACTGGTTTGAACTGCTCTGCTATGGGTAAATTTGTAGTCACTAGTGTAGACTGCTCTTACACATATGTATTTGTAGACTATCTTCTCCTACTTGTACCCGATATTTTTTTGGTAGATACAGGTTTAAAAGATGGAGAAATTTCTTTCTCTGTATGCATTTCAACAATATTAGACTACCTTTTTACACTACCCATAGATCTACTTTGTGCAGTTGACATGTTACATTCTACGATTTCTATAGCACTTGATTTCCTTGTGCTCCCATATGATTTCCCCTTATCTTTCCTATGAATTTTAGGAGTGGTAATCTCCATCCATGGGTCTTGGACTTGTTTCAAATAAAGTTCACTTCCCCTGAAGTGATGTTTACATAGTTATTTAATTAAGCCATGGTGTTTTATAGAACCTTGCCTCTCCTAAACTATCCTAACCATGTCATGCAAAGTGTGATGCAAATACAAGGGTAAGTTGATCCTTATTTCAAGGTTTTGAATGCCATTCCTAAGATGGGTTAAAATTTTAATATGATGCCCAAACACGATGATAAATTGATCTTCATAGGTCACATACTTGATAAACCATATGACAAATTCATTCGATGGCTTCTTTAGACTAGTTATTTTAATGCCTTTGCAAAGATATTTTTTAATTTCAAACTCGAGATCAAGGTCACCCTCTACTTTGAATGCATTGATAATATTGGGAAGAGTAGCTCAAAATATTTTTGTTACTTCTTCTCCCTCATATGGAACCTCATAAATTTGAAAAAGGATATCGAAAGTTACCTTAATAATTGTTCCATTGATATTCACTCGGTTGTTTAGAAGGGTTTGTGCAAATTATCCTACTAGCGCATCCACATGAACTTTAATTTTTTCAGGAACTGTATTCAACTAGCTTGCTAAAATATCACAACCACCTCAAGATGTATCTGTAATTCATCAACACTGTTTGGTTTGACCTTTTATTTTTATCCCCCCATGCTATTCTACTTCTTCCTTTTGTAACCTAAATTATATTGTATTGTTGAGAACCCAACTTTGTCTATAATTTTTGTTACTCTCCCTTCATCGTAAACTAAAACTAGAAATTACCTTTTGCAATCTTGGTGCATGTAAAAAAATTATCGGTTATTGTGCAATCATATTTTGGAAATCACCATATGCTCTAGAAAGAAGGTTGTCAGGTGTATGCAATGAAATAATCACTTCTTGATGTACAATAAATATTTTGTGATCCCAATGTACATGATAGGATAGGTGGAAAATCAAGGTTGAATTTGACATAATTACAACTCGTGTTTTTCAATTGATGAGGATATCAAAATTTCTTATAATCTACAACCAACCATTTTTCACACGCATAGTTAATGTGTCATTTCCCATGTAATTTTGACTTCGATGGTTGATTGACCTTCATGTCCTTGATCATGCTATCTCATCATATAACACACATCCTCGATAACATCTTCTTGGTCACTTCTTGTCAGATGCCACTATAGTGCCACATATGCCTCTTAATCGCACTATTATGTGGTCTCAAAATAATGCTCAATTGCACATTGTTTAATGATAATAATTACTAATTATAGGAGGTGCTTTTAGTCATCACGGTCTAACAGGATCTAACATGTGATAGATTTCTACCACATATTTGTATGTTGAATTTCTATCGATTTTATTTTATCAACGCTCCATTTTTTTGAAAATTATTTTATAGGAACACATACTTATTCCAACGTAAACTATTTTGAGTTCTTTCTGTATGTTGGAAGTATTATTCTGAAACATATGGAGCAATCATTTTACTTATTTCAGAGCAACTTAGGATGAATCCAACATAACTAAGGATGTTCCAAAGTATCTTTTTTTTATACTAGTGGGATACTATTTTGTCATTTTATATATACATAGATATACCAAGAACTAATCCTAATTTATGTAATATTAAAATCAATAATAGTAAAGTCAAAGAATGTATATGCCGTACTGTTAGAAAGGTTCCACGTGTCTTTTGGACACCTTGCTTATTACATACTTAGGATTTTTGAAATCTAAAAAGTACATAGATGTAGTTATTAGAATTTCACAATTACTAACAATTTTTTTCAAGGCAAACAAGTTGGAGATTGGTTTTCATGTAAGCCTTAATTTAATAGTGCTTTAATAAGTTTTTCACTATTAATTATTTTTTTAGGGTTATATGATCATTTTGAGTTTGTGGTAGAAGAGTAAGCCTCTTCTGTAACATTTAAGTTTGACTATGAAAGAAAATTTTGAGAAAATTGCACCTTTATTAGTGGTTTATGATACAATCATAAATGATATTAATTTACCACCAATTTCCTTATTGAATCGTCAATAAGAGAAAGTTGAACAACTCTATTCTTGAACACTTCTTCAATTTGGTATGGTCCTAGCCATTGGTTTGTAACTTGCTAGAAAAATCAACATAGAGAGAATCAAACAACAATGCCCAATCACCTAGTTTGTACTTGTTGCTCCTAATGTGACTATCATGCCATAGTTTTTGCTACTATTGAAAGATTTCCATTTGGTGAAGTGTCTCCAATCGAAGTTCATCCAATACATTCAATTGCAAAATTTTCTCTTTTTGTACCAATGATAACTTAATGCTCACTTCCTAAGATATACGAAGTGTTAGTAATTCAAATTCAATTGGAAAAAAAAAAATCTTACCATAAACCAATTCATAAGGTGTGAATGTTGTGGTGGATTTCCATGTAGTATTGTATGTTCATATGGCCTCTAGCAACCTGTTCATCCAATCATTATTATGAGAAGCCATTGTTTTTGTTAGAATATTCTCTAATTCTCTATTTGTAACTTCTATTTGACCATTTGTTTAAGGGTGATAAGGCAATGATTTCTTATGCTTGATTTCATAAAATTTAGTAGATGCTTCTATAACTTTAGGTGTAAATATGATATGAGATGATAGAGCATGGGGTACCAAATATTTAAAATTTTTGGGTATATAGAAACTTAGCTACCTTTTTCTCATGAGCATGTTTAAAAGCATGCACTTTAGCTTTTCTATCACATAATTAGTGCACACTAGAATGTGTTGCTTTCCTTAAGAAGGTGTGTCAATGGGTTCAAAAAAATCTACTTTCCATATCTTAAATGGTTCTAAAACCACTTAAGGTTATAGAGGCATTTTATTTTTTGCAATTCGCTTACCCATTTGTTGACATGAATCACAATATCATATACATTTCTTTATATATCAATGAAGCAATGGCCAATAATAATCTATACCCAAAACTTTTTGAATGGTGCATTTTATTAAATAATGTTCTCTTGTTGGTTCTTCATGGAATGCATGGAGGATATCATACACCTCATCTTGTTGAATGCATCAATGCAAAACATAATCAGATCTATATTTAAAAAGCAGACCATTATTCCACTTGAATGATGAACTATGTTTAATTAACCATCATTTTTTCTATGAGTGAAATGAGGGGGAACCTTTTATGTTGTTAGATATTTGGCAATATCAACAAACCATGGTGATTATACTAAGATTATAAATAATATTTCATCAAGAGAGGAATCTTCTACTAGCTCAACTTTATCTTTGGTATTTAGTCTTGACAAGAAATCAACTACTACATTAGCTTTACCAGGTTTATCGACTATAGTTATGTCAAAATATTATAGTAGTAATAACCATCGTATTATTCGCCCACTAACCAATGGTTTGTTCATAAGGTATTTAATTGCAGTGTGATCAATATGAATAAATACATGATACCTAGTAATGTAGTGACAAAATTTAATGATATATACCACTGCTAAGAAGGCATAATATTTGCATTTTCAGTAGTGGTGTAATTTTTCTTGGCTCTTGTCAAGTTTTTATTAATGTAACAAAAGGCGTAGTATTCTCCATTTTCTACTTGGCCCAAATTTGCCTCGATTGTATTTTTTGATGCATCGGTTTGGATGTCAAATGAAAGTTTCTAATTTGGACCTTGTAACATAGGTGGAGTAATCAATTTTTGCTTTAATGTGTCAAATACAATTTGACACTTTTTGTTAATTTGAACTCAAAGTCTTTAGTCAGCAAGATAAATATGGAACTTGTTATTGTACATAATTTCTTGATAAAATGACGATAAAAACCAATGTGGCCCAAAAAACTTCTAATATCTATTGAGTTTGAGATAAAGGTAAGTTTTTGATAATCTCTATTTTCTTATGATATACCTGTAATCCTTTAGATGAGATATGGTGTCCAAGAACAATACCTTCATCCATAATCACAAAATATTTTTCAATATTTAGGGCTAGATTATAGTTTTCACATCGGGTTAATACTTTATCAAGATTTTCTAGGGTCTCATCAAAAGTTTCACCACATACCATGAAATCATCTATGTATATTTCAACACAATCATTGGTCAAGAATGAGAAAATAGCAAAAACGTATTGTTGAAAAGTTGTTGGGGCATTACAAAGTCCAAAAGGTAAAATTTGATAAGCAAAATTTCCCCATAAGCAAGTGAAAGTTTTTTTCTCTTGATATTTAGGAGCAACTTGAATTTAGTTGTATCCACTAAATCCATCAAAAAAATAAAAATACTTTTTTCGAGTGAGTGTGTATAACACTTGATCTATAAATGGTAATGAAAAGTGGTCTTTTTGTGTGGCTTTATTTAATTCTTGATAACCAACACATACTTACATATTTCTATTTTTCTTTGGAGAAATAACCAATGGAGAAACCCATCAGCTATCAAAAATAGGGTAAATGAATCCTACTTCTAATAATTTTTCAATTTTCATCTTTAACAATATATCATAGAGCAGGATTCAATATCCTTTGTGGTTTTCTTACAGGTTTAACATCCTTGGTATAAATATGATGACTACATATGTCTAGATGAATTCCTACCATATCTTTGTATTTTCATGCAAAAGCATTGGAATGTCGACTTAGAACATCAAACAATTTTTCTTGTTGATAATTATACAACCAACTATTGATATTCAAATACTTTACTTGTATTTCAATTTATTTTGTGTCAAGATGTACTAAACTAATTCCTTTAAAACTACTAACCAGTGAGTTAAGAGGATAATGGTGTGGCAAAAGAGAATGGAAAATTCTAGTTTCTTTATCAAAAGCATCTTGAAGGAATTAAATTTGATATAGGAAAATGAAAGGATGAGAGGAGATGATGGTGCCTTTCATATGAGGACTAGCTCTTGAATCAATGTACCAAAAATTATCTTCATATTCAGTTTTTGAATCTGTTTGAAACTTTAGTGTTTTATTGTATCAAAGAACATGTTTGTGATAATATCTTCTATGTCTTTGAAAATATTTCTTCATGATATTTGTTTCTTTGAACATATGTGACCTTGAAAATTACCTCTTTGATGCACTCATTTTTTATTCTTTCAGTCAATTTTTTTGTTCACACAAATTTCTTCAATTTTAATTTTCTTCAATCTTCAATTTAACATTTTTCTCGAATTTTTAGCAACCTTTTTAATTCTATGTAAAAATCATTTTATCCTCGAGTTTAGTTCTTCTTGAATTTTCTTTAATATTCTATCTTTCTTTATTCAATTATTTTCTTCAATCATTAAATTCTTTCTTCATTATTTTTTTTTCAATTTATTTTTTCCCTCATTTTCTTCTCTTCAATCTTCTTCTTTAATTATTTTCCTTCATTTTTATATTATTTTGTTCTTCTTCTTCAATTTTCAGTCTTTAATATTTTTCTTTTCTTCAATATTTAATTTCTTCTTCTTTCTTCAATTTCAATTTTAATTTCCTTCAATTTCTTCTTATAACTCTCATTAATTAAATTTCTTTTCTTCACAATTTATCTTTAATCAAATATATATTTCCTTCAAATTAATAATTTTAAAGTCTTTAACTACATTATCTTCTCCTTTAATTATTTATCTTCTTATATCTCCTACAAATATTTCTTCAAATTAATAATTTTAAAGTCTTTAACTAAATAATCTTCTCCTTTAATTATTTATCTTCTTATATCTCCTACAAATAATTCACTTCTTTTCTTCTTTTCAATTTTATGTTCTTTCTTCAAATTTCAAAATTTTCTTTTCCTTCAATCTTCAATTCAATTTCTTCCTCAATAATCAATTTTTTTTTTTTTTATGAACACACAACCACCCACTCACCCACGCCATAGTTTGAACCTTGGACCTCCAGAAGAAGAATCAAGCCCGAAGAAGAGTCAAGCTCAAACCGTTGTACTATTTCCATGTCAAGCCCAAACCGTTGTGCTATCTCCATAGGACAATAATAATCAATTTCTTTCTTAATAAGCTTTAATTAATTTATCTCTCCTTTAATTAATTATTTTCCATTTCTTTAGTTTATTCTGTAACTCAATTCTTCCTCAATCAAACTTCTTAAATTAAATTTGTCCTCGATGCATTCTTTGACGCTCTCCTCTTCCTATTTTATCCTCACATGTTGTATATTCTCTTTTCATGGCTTTCGTTCAATCCTCTCTCCTTGGCTTTCGTTCAATCCTCTCTCCTTCACAACACATGCTTGAGCCTTCTTCCTTCATAGCACTCTTTTGTAGGCACCTGCTATCTCTAGACTTGCTCATTGTACTCTCATGGGTTCTTTCTGTAGAACTATCACCTCAATTTTCTCTAGCATTAACTCCTCTATCTTTCCTCCTGCTATCTTCTTCACCATATGTTCAACGTGGATCTCACTAGGCATACATACGGTGGCTCTGAGTCGCATCGAGAAGATAATGGTCGAAATGGCGTGGAGAATAGGATCACATTGAGATGTCAGATTAAGGCAGGTTTTTCATCTTTGGACTTTTATGTCATCAAAGGCAACAGGGCGTTCACACGAAATTTGTTACCAATAGATTCGGCATCGCTATTCTGACGAGCTAAGGGGCAAACTCCAAGTCTCACTTGTAGTAGAATGTTAACTACAATGAGGTCATGTTTTTATAATTACAATTTAAGATTTTTAATGAAAACTTAGAAATATTAGTAACTACTTTTTCTTTTTAATAATTGGTTATAAGATTAAATTAGGTATCTCACTTCTATAAACATTTTTGGAGTGAAGGAGACCCAAGTTTATGGTTGTCATCAAGCTGCTGGATTCAGGTCAGACTATTACTTTTGCCTAGATTGAACATGTCTTCCAAGTTTGAATCTAGATCTCCTCTTGATAAACACCCAACATCTTATCAATCCACCTAATCCAATAAAAGTGACAAAAATCATTAAAACCTAAATTCAATTAAAAAAATGACCCTTACTCTTTTCAACTTTATAAAAATTTGTACAATATTACCTGTTATTTGCGGGAAGTATTCGTTATTTAAATGGCAATGAGACGCCCAACATTGAAGTACATTGGACTCTACGGTGGATTATAAATGAGCGGCCACTTGATTGAAGTCGCTCCAAGTAATGGGGCGTAAGATTTTTCAACAAGATATTCCTTCCATCAGGAGACAGTTTGGTTTGGTTTGAATTAAGGCGCCCTTTAGCTGTGGCCGAGCTGGTTGTTGTTCATATTTAATAATATCAAAGCTGGTCAAAGGATTTGCTTTAGGATTCATCCAGTGCTATCGGACTTTAGTTTTGTTGAAAATATAATTGTATTTTATACACATAAAGAATTATATTATGTTCACATGCTAATGTTGTCAGACTAATTATCTTTTATACATTCATAAAGAATTATATTATGTTCACATGCTAATGATGTAAGATTAATTATCTTTTATACATTCATAAAGAATTATATTATGTTCACATGCTATACATAGAGGAAATCTAGAGAATAATTTTAAAAAATATATAATAGGTTAACAATTATTATATCGTATAGAATATTTATGTAAGTTGAGAAATCATTCAATACATAGTTTGTATGGTTTACTATCGAACAAAAATATAACTATCATTATAGTTCATGTGATAGGGTATGTGATCTAACCACTATTCACAAGGTCTATGCATGTAATATGTGATAGAACTACAAGTTTGTTATACCTAAATACATAGTTTATTGAGAAATCATTCAATACATAGTTTGTATGGTTTACTATCAAACAAAGGTATAACTATCATTATAGTTCATGTGATAGGGTATGTGATCTAACCACCATTCACAAGGTCTATGCATGTAATATGTGATAGAACTACAAGTTTGTTATGCATAAATAAGACATATTATGTACTATAAATACCTTTCATGGTATAATACAAGGCATCAAAATATTCAATATTAACATTTAGTATCAGAGGAGGATGAAGGAAGAAAGAATTCTCCTTTTGACCCTCCTCGTGTTTCAATCCAAGAGGCTCAAAGAGCATTGTTGAGAACAAAAGTTTTTCAAGATAAATTTACCTTTCAAAAGATTGTTTAAATATCTGAGAAAAAGAAGTTTCAAGGGCAAAAGGACCTTGTACAAGATTGTGATTGTGAAGCAAAATTCCATAGGAAAAATATTTAAAAATTATTGAAAAGTTTCAAGGTGGAAAACCCTTTCCAAAGGTAGCATTAAGAAAAATAAGCTATTCAAAGCTTCAAAAAAAAAAAAGTTTTATGAGAAAATCATTGAAAGCTTTATGAAGCATTGCAAAAGAGTAAGCTCCTCTTAAAAAGTTTGAAGCACATAAGAAGCCATTATATCTTCTTTGCAAGCAAAAGTGTAAGCTAGACATTCCAAGGGAATATGGTAAAAGCAAAAGAAATCCTTAAAATTATTAAAGTTACCATTTATGATCCTATGCAAAGGCTTAAGTTCACAAGGCAACCAAGGAACGTAACAAGAAAAAGCAAATAAGAAGGCAAGGAGCAACTAATTTGAAGGAAAAGAAATGAAATCAAAAGAATAACATTCCAAAAGAAGGTAAATTTTAGAATAGAATTCCAAATGCAAAAGGATAACATGGAGAAGGCACTGGTCAATGTGCCATAAGAAAACTCAATTTGATGTCAATCACTAAAAGATAAAAGTGAAAAACCCATGATCAATTTTAATTAAAACAAGAAATTGTTATTCAATTTGAATTAATACAGGAAGGATTATTGTCCAAATTAGGTAGTTGGTTTTTATACCAGTAGCCCATGAAATTTTTTATTTGAAATGCAAGGAGTTGAAAAAATTTAGTTGTGGTATAAAGTCTTCATCTTGGCAAAGAAAGAATGACTCAAACAAGAACTTGCATAGAGTGGCACGATAGAAGATTGATTTTCATGAAACATTCAAAGAAGGCTCTAGAACAAACAAACTCAGGTACACAAAAATTATACACCATTTAATCATATATGCAAATGATAAAGGAAAGTAGAAGAAGAACGTGATTGCAAATTTTTTGAGTGCACAAAGGTGTGCAAGACATTCAAATGCAACAAAAAAGGAGGTAATCTGAATCTCCCAAAAAAATCACGATGAAAGAGCAAAAAAGATAGCAAGGGGAACATGAAGGTATAAGAAGAAGTAGGCAACCCATACGACAATTCGATCTAGTGACTAGGCATAAAAATCTAAGAAGAATAACATGAAGCTCTAGTAAAAATCAATAATTCTCCAAAAATATAGAATACCCAGGGTGATTGAGCAAGAGGACCATGACTACATAGAACAAAAATGTTTGCATTTAAAGATTTTCTAGAAGTGTTTGTAATAAGGAGGTCTAATTGAAGCAAGTGCAGAAGAATTGCAGAAAAATGGCCTTTCCATCATGTCATAATAGCAAAAACAAAGACGTGCAATTAATTGCAAAAGAACGTTGTTGAAACAAGATAATTAAGAAGGTTAGAATTGCTCTCATCCAAACAAAAGTTCTAATCACCCTTAAACATCAATAAATGTTAAGGGTTTGTCAAAAGTTTTTTAAAAGGGCACAAGGAATTTATATTGACACATCTTCCAAAGGTAAGAGCAAGGAATATTTTTGAATTAATTTGATACTGAAGTAACATATTTTTGTGATATAGAAAGAAGGAACAAAGGTATTCTTGATTAAAAGAGGTATATTAATTATCTCCTTCACAACACATGCTTGAGCGTTCCTCCTTCATAGCATTCTTTTGTAGGTGTCTACTATCTCTAGACTTTCTCATTGTACTCTCATGTGTTCTCTCTATAGAACTATCACCTCAACTATCTCTAAACTTGTAAACATTCTCTAGCATTAACTCCTCTTTCTTTCCTCCTGCTATCTTCTTTACCATATGCTCAACATGGATCTCACTAAGCATAGATAGGGTGGCTCTAATACCACTGTTATAAAATCACTCTTATTCTCACAAGATAATTGCATAGGATCACACAATATCTCATAATATCTCAAATGTAAATCTCACACAATAACAATAACAATCTCACTAAAATATTATTGAAAATATATCTACTATAAGCAATGCATAAATGCAATGCTTCTTCTATTACATATTACAAAGATTTGTCTTCAATATATACATACATGAGACTCTTCATATGCACATGACTCAACCTTTACACTTATAAAAAATTATTTCCTCATACTCATGAGAGATATAAATATTTACATTTCTCTCTTACATAATAATAAATCTCATATATTTATATAAAGACAAAGTCTCTCATGATTGCTCATAAATCCTCACTTCTAAACATGACACTTCACTCACATAACTCACACTTTTTTTTTATAAGTTTAAAATTTTATTCAAAATGGGTTTTTGCAGGGTTCCAAAAACTAAATACATCGACAGCACCAAAACATAGCACATAGACACAACAGACAAAAGGAGAGGGGGATGCAACCCCACAACAGTAAGACCAAGACACCTTTAGAAACAATAAGGAAGGGCAAAGGAAGGAAGCCCTAACTCACACTTACTAACATGACACCTCACAAACATAACTCCATACTTATTTACATGATACATAACTCACATTTAATAACATGACATATACTATAGAATCAAATATTTAAACACACCCTAGACTAAACTATTTACAAAACTATTACATTAATATTGCAAGGTACTAAATAGTGTAATACCTCCAACATATTATTCTCAGTGGATTTTTATTGTTGCATATTATTGAATTGTTATTTCTATCTCTATATTTTTGGAAGGTGTTTCATTACACAACCATTAGAAAAAATAAATAATACAATGGATAAGAGAGTCGATTGTGCATGTTCAAATTAAAAAAAAAAATTAAAGATGCGAAGGAAGATGTGAAGGCAAAGTTTAAAACAAAGGAGGTGGAAGAGATAAAGTTTATTCAAGGTAAATTGTCTTCATTTTTCCCAAGTAGTATAAAATCATCTCCTTGCAATATAAATGTAAGTAGTGTAGAATGTACCCTTTACACTTTAGGGTTTGAAAAGTAGCATAATAAAAAAATCAATATGGAGGATATCCATGACAATTTAGGATTTTAGGGCAGTATAATAAAAAAATACTATGAAGGACTCTCATTACACTTTAAGGTTTCAAAGGTAACATAAAGAAGAAAGTGTTTTTGAAGTTATTCCTTGCACTTTAGATTTGTTGGATGTGTTCTATCCTTTGTAAAAAAGACTGTACACCTTGGCACAATGTTTTTTGAGGTGGTCTCCTTAATTATCGAATATGGATGGTTTTAGCCCATAGTTTTATACCCATTAAATTTTAATACCAGGTGATTTAGGGTTTTTCGATGGTGCGAGATACCTATATATATTGTAAATTATTTGTTAAAGTATATAATAATAAAAAAGAAAGAGGTGAGGCTATGAGTTTTTTTTTGGTTTTTCTAATCAAGGATTTCTAGGATAAATATTCATGTTTATTGTGAATGCATATAATTTTGCTTCTATTATTTTATTCTATTTGTATTAGTATATCTATAATAGATTTATCAAACTCTTCATTTGGTAGTAGAGTGTGGTTAATGACTTCAAGGGGACACCTTTGTTACTAGGGTTTATCTTGGTCTAAGAAGAGAAAGGGTATCTTGGGTTTGCAATAAACATATGTTTTGAGTGAGAGTTTTGTGTAAGTGAACCAATGTGAAGGAAAATAACTAGAAATTCAAGGATCAAGATCAAAAAGTTTATTGGCAAGAGATTTGAGTTATGGAAGCTAAATATGAAAGATCTACTTATGGATAGAGATCAATGGGTTGTTGTCTTAGGAAAAAAACCCATGGATATGTTGTAAGAAGATTGGGAGATTCTAGATAGGAAGGCAAATAGTGTTATTTGGTTGTGTCTTGTAGATTCAATGTTGATTAATATTCCTAGAGAAAATAATGCTTAGGACCTATGGGAGAAGTTAGGGATTTATATCAATCAAAGTCCTTGGTAAACAAACTATTCCTTTGGAAGTTGTATATCCTTTGGATGATGATAAGGATTATGTGGTAGAATATTTCAATGCATTTAATATTATGGTAAAATAGTTAGCCTCTATTGATATTAAAATGATTGAAGAAGATAAGTGTATTACTTTGTTATGTTCTTTTCTATATTTGTGGGATAATTTAGTTGTGGCTATTGGTAGTACTATTGTAACTCCTTTAAGGTTTGAGGATGTGGTTGCATCCTTCTTATTAGAAGAAATGATGAAAAATTCCATGGAGAGCACATCCAAGGATGCCCTATTTATAAGGTATTGTTCCCAAGATAAGAATACAAATAACTCTTTAGATAAGTCAAAGTCGAGAGAGAGATCTAAAGCTCTTGGAAATTTTATATCGAAATGCGGTAAAGCTAGGTATTTGAAGAAGGATTGTAGATCCATAAATATTGATAAAATTAAGGAATCTGATGATGCTTTTCCATATAAGAGAAGACCTCCATAAAATAAGAGGATGTATACTTGGCATATTCTATTACACATTTAGATCACGATGAGTGGTTGATCGACTTAGGGGTTTCTTTTCATATGACTCCTCATAGAGAATGGTTTTATAAATATGAAAAGTATAATAGAGGTGATGTCTTCCTAGGATATGACTTGACAACCATAATCATAGGACATGGAAGGATCAAAATATTGCTAAAATATGGAAGGGTTAAAACCCTCCTTGGTGTTTTGCATATTCTAGGGTTGGCCAAAAACTTGATATCTATGAGTAGAATGAGTGATGTAGGTGTGCAAATAGTATTTGAAAAGGATACTTGTAGGATGGTTTGAGGAACAATGGTGTTGGCAAGAGGATTTTGGATTGGAACACTATACAAGCTATTGGGCAGCACTGTGATTGATGAGTGTAATAGTTTTGTTGTTTCTAAAAATGAAATAGATAAAACTCCCACTCTTTCTATAGAGTAGAAAATATTTTATCATTAAAGAATGGGACATATCAAAGAAAGGGGGATTTTAGCTTTACACAATAAAGGTATGGTTGAAGGTATTTTTAACTTTTCTTTAGATTGTGATTCCTATGAATATTATGTATATGGTAAAAAAAATTGGATAAAGTTTCCATATGGTGCTAAAAGAGCAAAAGGAATTTTGAAGTTGATACACAATGATTTGTTTGGACCTATGCCTATTCCATCGCTTGGAAAATTATTATATTATGTTTTATTTATAGATGATTTCTCAAGATATGCATGGATATTGCCTTCAAAATAATTTTGAGATCTTTTTAAAATTCAAAGAGTTTAAGGCTCTTGTAGAAAACTAGATTGAGAAGAAGATAAAGATTTTGTGGATAAACAATGGAGGAGAGTTCTAAAACAATGAATTTAAGGAGTTTTTTAAGTAGTGTGAAATAGTAAGGTAAAATATGATACTATACGCTCCTCATCATAATGGACTTGATAATGAATGAATAGAATGTTGATGAAAAAGACAAGGAGCATGCTCAGTGGTGTAGGGTTAGCATAAGAATATTGGGTAGAGGTTGTGGACATTACATGCTACTTGGTAAAATGATCACCTAAATAAAAATTGGTTGATAAAACTCCATATTAAACATGGACTAGTAAGAAACCCTCTCTTGAACATATTAGAGTTTTTGGTTGTGATGCTTATGTGCATGTTCCAAAGAAAAAAAAGGAGTAGGTTAGATAATAAAGTAGAGATGTGTAATTTTATTGGTTTTAAATATGGTGTAAAAGGCTACAAATTTTGATACTCAAAAACTATAATAGTTGTATATAGACGAGATATAATCTTTAGAGAGTTTGAAAGTGCTCCCAAGCAAGAAGAACAACCAAGAGAAAAGAAAAAAAAAGGTGCAATTTGAGTTCATGGGTAAAGAATATGACTCAACAGAAGATGATGAACTTGATCCTCAAACTCTAGTCTTGAGGAGATCTACTCAAGAAAGAAGGAAACAAAAAAGGCACAATTCACCTATTTTTAGTCTACTTTTATTTTATCTATTACTAATGATGATTTTATAACTGTTAGGGAGGACTTTGATGCAAAGGATGGTAAATTCTATGAGAAGGCCATGGTTGATGAGATGAAATATTTAGACAAAAATAAGATATGGGATTTGGTGAAGTTTCATGTTGGAAGAAGATGAATTGGTACCAAATGGGTATTCAAGAAGAAATTTAATGTAGAAGGTAAAGTTAAGATGTATAAAACTTGCTAGGTAGAAAAGAAATATTCCTAGATATAGGGAATTGAGTTTTTTGAGGTTTTCTCCCCTATTGCTAAACTAACTTTTGATAGATTTTTCTTGTCTATTGTTGATGTATTTGAACTAAAAGCAAATAAAATGGATGTGAAGATAACATTACTAAATGGGTATATAGAAGAATAAATTTACATATCTCAACCTTTAGGTTTTAGAGTATCTACACCAAAAAATACTTTTAAGGACGAGTAAAAGATGATTTTTTTATAGCGATAAAAAACCACCCTAATAGACCCTAAAAGGGCAGTGTTAAATCACCCTTAAAACTTTGCACAGCGAAAAATGATTTTAAGTGTGACTAAAAGACGATGGTTGTTTACGACGGTATAAAAAAATCCTAATAAACCTTACGAGGGCAGTTTAAAACCGCTCTTAAAAAACTGCACTAAAAATACTTTTAAAGGCAGCTAAAAGACAATGTTTTTTTATGATGGTATAAAACTGCCCTAATAGACCCTACGAGGGTGGTTTATAATCACCCTTAAAAATCAACCTTTAAAAAAAAACTATATAAAGGATTCACGAACCTTTTGTCGTGGAAATTTTGGTTGCCTTTCCTTCTTGCATAGTCTTGGTCAAGCCCTAGAAATCTTCTTGCATTCCAAAAATACACTTTGTCAAGGAGATTTGAGACCGTAAAAGACAATTACAAAAGTGGCATAAGGATTGGGAGTAATATTCCATTCTTTGGGATATTTACCCTTTTACTCCACTAGGTAAAATAGGTAGTATATTGCATTATACTACATAGGTAGATTATTACATTTACTTTTCTACTTTCTACCATGTAGATATTTACTGTCTTAAATATCTAATGGTAATTCCTAAATATCCTAGGTTAAGAATCCTAAACCAAACGCTCTACCTCCTATGACGCGTTGGTTAGCGTGATTTCAGCATTATTGTTTTATATGCTATTTTGTATCCTATTTAAACTATAGTTCCTAAACTATATGGTTAATGCAATTTATCATTTGATTAATCAAACTATGATCTCCTGGTCACATTGGTACCAGAGCTGGAGCAAGGGAGTTTAGCAGGGAGCATTGGAATTTTGGCACCATGGGTGACCTCTAATTAATTTCCATTTTATGCTCCTAATGTTTTTAATTCTCCCTATTGTTTGATTATCTTGTGCATCCTAATTGTCACCCCACCTCGGCTGGAAACCCCGCAGGATGTGACGCGGGAGGGCAGGAAGGCCCGTAGTGGCTTAGTGCCCACAGCATAGGGCACGGATCCCGACGTCGGGATCATTTGACCCCCGACGGTGATCGCCACCTACGGGGTTCTTTTCCCCCATCGTGGATCGCGACCACCGAGGATTTTACTCCCCATCGACAATCCTCTCTACGGGCCCGCAGATCGCCCATGGGAGCGTCTGAGGGCAGGCGGCCCTCACACTCTCCGTGGCACGAGGAGAGCTTTATTGGCTCCCCCACTGGGCCCGCATACCAAGACTACCAATGGGAACGCCCAGAGGGTAGGAGCGCCCTCATGTTTCCCACAACATGCATCCCAAGGCGGTGTTGACCAGACCCTGACAGGCCTGCACGCACCCCGAGGAGGTGTTGACCTATCACTATCGACCTGCATGCACCTCGAGGTGCGTTGACATGGCCTGCTACCTAGGCGACACGTGGCACTCTGGCCACGTGCCACCTGGCCGCTGACTGGACCCACTAGACGACGCAGACCTGACGTGGCGGACAGCCACTGGACTGACGGGACTTGACTTGGACCCCCTTGCCGTGCCACGTGGATGCCGACAAAAGGAGGGTCCGAACTCGATTTCTCGAGGGCAATCACGAGCGATAAGCTCGTCAAGGCCTTTAAAGGCCTTTGCATCTGATTTTTGGATGCATGTGGGATAATTCCCACAGAGTCCTCAAAGAAGCCCGAAGGCTTCTTCAACACTCAGGCGCCAAGGCCTGAGAACCAAGCTCGGCGCTTGGTTGGTTGGCCAAGGCGGATGCCTTAGGCCAGATCGGGTCGCAGGTTCAACTCCCCCGCTCGTCGATTTACAAAGGGAAATAATTTTGTATGGAATTTTTTTTTAAATTTTGGCAAACTAAAGTTTAATTTTTTAATTTTTATGCTTAATTAAAATTATTTTTTTTTTTAGAATTTTTTCATTTTTTTTGCAAAATAAATTGTATCAATTTTTTTTAAACTATTAAATTGATCTTTTTATTACAAAAATTATGTTATTTTCTATTTAAAAAGCTTTAAAAACTTATTTTTTTTAGCATTCAAATTGAAAATAGAAGTGCCAATTTTTTTTATGCAACTAAGCAATTGTCTTTCTTTAGTTTTCTCCAAATGTGGGGATAAAGAGACAAAGTATAGAAGACATTTTGTTGCTCTAATTATCAAATTTTCATCAAAATTTCCTTTATTGCTCCTAACTCTTCAAGTTTTCATGAAGATCAAGTCTTGGGTAAGGAAAGCTCTTCGTCGACAAAGAATCATAAGAAAGAGAAACGAATTACGAAGGCAAACAACACGATCTCATTTTCGTCGTATGCTTCATGAATATCGTAGAACCATTCCTCACTCAATTATCTATACTGATCCATGGAAGGGGTTGGACAGAAGCTATGGTCCCATGAGGATTCGTGAACCTTTTGATCCTAATGCACCACCTATTTTCGAGTGTTGAAAACAAAATCCAAGTCGTGTGTCGACTGGTCTGGAAGCCTTTCAAACGTGGGTCGTGTGTCGACTTGTCTTGAAAGGAGTGCTCGCATTTTTCAATTTTGTAAAAATTAAGGGGGGATAGAAGTCATATCTTGTGATTCTATTTTTTGCAAAATTGTAAAGAGAAAGGGGGGATATTTCAAAACAAGATAGGTGCATTCTTGATTATACTCAACACCTTTTCTTAAAAATTGACTATACTAGGTGCATTTTCGGTTGCATCCGACACCTATAGTGATAAAAATTTGGGTTGCTCTCTTTTTTATTATTGCACTAACCATCATGTTTTTGCAATTAAACAATCATAAACATTGAAGAGCATTTCAAAAACCCAAACTTCACTAAATCGTGCTACACTTTGCACAAGTTAAACAAGTCAATTTTTACTCCCCATCAAAGGTCAAAATTCAAACACCTTGATTCACTCTCTTTGTTTGGCTTAATTTCCTCAAAATTTCCATCCTTCTTGAAGGGTGTTAAGGCAGGTGCCATTAAATATCCTAGAGAGCAAAATCAAAAGTTTTCAAAAACCTACCCCTTTAATTTGCTCTATTTGTTTGGCTTAAAATTCCTCAAACTTTTCATCCCTTGTTAAGGGTGTTAAGGCAGGTGCCATTAAATATCTTAAAGAGCAAATTAAATTCTTCCATATACTCTTTTGAGGGTATACTGAAAGAAATATCATCTTAGTACAAATTGTAGGACCTTCATCATGGCAATTATCAATAAATACTTAAGTGATACACAATTGCTAAAAGGTCCTAACTATTCAGCATGGAAAACTAAGATGAAAGCCATCTTGACTGTAGAGGACATGTGGGATTTAGTTGATGGCACTGAATCAAGACCTGCAACAGCAGGAGTAGATCAAAAAGCATGGGACAAAAAGAACAATCGTCTTCTCATGTTAATACTCCTAGCAACTACTGATGAGATCCAACCTCACATAAGTGAAGCTAAAACTGGTAAAGAGGCATGGGATGCTCTTAGTACCATTTTTGAAGGCAAAAATCAATCAACTATTCTAAACCTTCAAACACAACTTCATACACTCCATATGAAGTCAGGTGAATCAGTAGAACTATTCCTCTACAGAGTGGCAGATCTGAAGTCTAAACTTAATGCTTTAGGGGCCAAAGTTGAAGACACCATTTTGACTTCAGTAATTTTGAGAGCTCTTCCCAAAACCTACAAAATGTTGATTACATCCCTTAATGTTTCACAAAGAGTTGTCACCTTTGTGGAGTTAGTCAATTTGCTTCAAACTGAGGAAGCAAATCAACTCCAAAATGATGAAGTGTCAAACAATGCACTTTATTCAAACAATAAGGGTGATAAGAAGAAAGGAAACTTTCAAAAGGGAGGATCATCCTCAAAGGGTAAGGGAAAGCAATCTCAAAAGAGGTTTTGCTCGCATTGTAAAAAGGACAACCATGACACCAATCGGTGTTGGTTCAAAAACAAGCAAAACAAGAAAGACAAAGACACAACACAGAAGCAAAACAAAGGCAATATTGCTAGTGAAGTGTCTAGTTTCGATTCTGATTCTGGTTCAGAAAAAGCACACAGAGTGCTTATTGCTAAAACAATATTGTAGAAGGAAAACACATTTGTCACCTTGAGCAAAACACCATTTCCTCTCTCTCTTTTTATGCTTCATAAATAGCATAAGTTTTTGTTTGAAGTACTTGTAATAAAGGGGTGTTTGTACCTCTTTTAGGCTTCATAAAATAGCAAACTCTCATTGTTTGAAGTTCTTGTAACAAAAGGAGGGAATTTTTTGGTGTAAAATTGCCTAGGAGGCAATCTTTGTAAAAATCCTTCACAAAACTCTTGAGTTGCACATATTTTTGCTATTTAGAGGGGATATACATTTCTTTTTCTTCACAATTTTTTGTAAAAAGAGAAGAAGACTTATAAGGGTGCATTTTCGGTAGCGACCGACACCTTAGTCATACTTCTTTCAGAAATTAATTACAACATGTTTTGCAAAAATAAGGGGGAACTTATAAGGGTGCATTTTCGGCAGCGACCGACACCTTAGCTACCTTATCTTTTGCAAACTCATATTGTACTTGAATGAACCTCGTATGAAGTGATCTATTCTACTACACCTAGCGATTGCAGTGGCTGGTTACCCATGCAATTCGGTTGGATGACAAGATTACAATAAGGACATTCATTGATGTGAAGACAAAGTGAGGAATGACCCATTTTTTGCTTAGGAGCAGCTAGAGCATTGTGACAGAGCAAGAACCAACAGATCAAACATATTTTTCACTGTATTGGGACAGTTATATACTTTACCCAAATATTGTTGTATAGGAGGATGTATATGTATTACCCAAATAATGTAATAAGGGGGGATGTTAGAGTAATATTCCATTCTTTGGGATATTTACCCTTTTACTCCACTAGGTAAAATAGGTAGTATATTGCATTATACTACATAGGTAGATTATTACATTTACTTTTCTACTTTCTACCATGTAGATATTTACTGTCTTAAATATCTAATGGTAATTCCTAAATATCCTAGGTTAAGAATCCTAAACCAAACGCTCTACCTCCTATGACGCGTTGGTTAGCGTGATTTCAGCATTATTGTTTTATATGCTATTTTGTATCCTATTTAAACTATAGTTCCTAAACTATATGGTTAATGCAATTTATCATTTGATTAATCAAACTATGATCTCCTGGTCACATAGGCAACAAGAAACGAGCTACATATAAGATTTAGGGTTTTTGGAATAATTTCTTGAATGAATGTTTGGTAAGAGTTAGGGTTTTTGGAATGATTTAAGAAGATAGGACATGTAGTTGGAGATCGAATGTGAGATTTGTGTTAAATTGTAATGTTTGAATATTTTACATTTTTAGAAGCATTGGAACTGAGGTATGCTTTTACTTCATTCTTTAATTTTCCTCTCTTACAACAAATTCAACGCATTTTTTCTCCTAAAAATGTCAAAATATGTTGAATGAATTTACCTATTTTAAATAATTTGTACCTCATCCTTCATAAGGGAAGCTAGGGTTTGTGCATTCTTAAAATATTCATAGATAGGCTAAACCCTTGTGTTGTATCTGTGATCAGTTTTAATGTAGTTTGTTGTAGTGGGTTCGTATGAATCTGATAACTTTTTTCGTAGGCATTGGGACAACGACTAGTAAGTATGTTTTGTTGGAAATATGTTGAA
The DNA here is from genome assembly GCA_028583015.1 of Wollemia nobilis. Classification (NCBI taxonomy): domain Eukaryota; kingdom Viridiplantae; phylum Streptophyta; class Pinopsida; order Araucariales; family Araucariaceae; genus Wollemia; species Wollemia nobilis. The sequence goes on from JAQPPZ010001204.1 coordinate 336,861, forward strand.
TATTTTCCATGTTATTCTGGTGGGGTTAACACTAAAAGGTATTGGATGCTATATACGATATACTCATCGGGGTTCGAGGCTGGCCCCGAACAAGGGTTCAGGGGTGGTAACCCTCCGAAAAGCAGGGGTCCGGGGGTAGTAGCCCCCTGCCAAATTTTTAGGGTTTTAAGTTATTTGTAGACCCATATGGGCTTTTAGGGTTACTATATTTGAACCCTTACTTTTTTGCCCATGATATTGTAAAATTCTTGCTTGTTCCTTTGTTATATATATCACACTTGCATTAGGATTTGATAGGAGACAGAAGTAGAATAGTATTGTATTGGAGACGGTCAAGTTAATGTAATACGAAGATAATACTGTGTTGGTTTTCCCGGTTGAGGGTTTCTAGGGTAAATATTGTGTAATGTGTGAATCTGCGATCTTCTTCTTATGATTCTATTAATACTACTTTTTTGTTTTAGTTTATTGGGGTTCTTTATTTCTCTTCAATTTTTTCACCACGTACGCTTATGGTTTTTCTTAGGACATTAGGTTTAGGCGTGCATAGAGGATGCGGTTCTCTTTGTCATAGTTGGAGCATAAAATAAGATGATTTTACAATGTAGATTGAACTATTTTTTAAGATTAGTGCACATCTTTCATTTTAACCATACAACGAAAATTTTTTAGTTTTCCTGGCATATTCAGTATCAAGGTACAACAAGACATTTATTTGATTCATCGCGTACATTGTAATGTGATACACAACAACGAGGCTTGCAATTCTCCATATCTTCTTTGATTCCACCCAAAGCCTCCCACCCAACATAACATACTTTGACAAAGAATATTTTGTTTGCTCCACAAGTGGAACATTAGTCAACCTATCATCCATTGTGTCGAAATAGGTCTATCCTTAGGCCTTGTAATTGATCCATTCTTCATCTTGACCTGCCAACCCCAACTGTGAAGAAATCTGGTGAAGATTCTATAATTTTTCCCTTAATTTCAATACATATAATATGCATTTTTTACTCAGTCATATCCATATTAGGGATGTTTAAAAATCAACCGCATCTGTTACTATTTCATATGTGAATAGGTTTTACAAGAAATAAATTTTCACATGCAAATACATTTTGCAAGAAACATGCTCTGAATTAAGGCATGTCCTATATGCATGTCGGATATCACAGGGGTTGTCCCATACATGTACCTCCATAAGATGTAGAAATATGATTGGGTATCACCTCTTTTAAGGTCTATGTGCACACTCAGACAAAATGCTCTCTCTTTATATTTCATCAATCATTGGTGGACTGTGAAACCCAGCATGAATTCCCTTGCTCCATAAGTTAGAAGCATATGTAGACCATAAAAAGAGAGTGACCTTTATCGTTGTCACATTGGAATCAGGTTGCTCAAGGCCCTTGTTTCATTAGTTAGAATGCATGCATACACTTATGAAGTTGACTCTACACATATATGAGGTTGATGTTAAGTACTTCGCACTTTCATGACATGTTGCAATTGTCCCATTCAACAACTATGGCATATTTGATACAACTGATGAACTATAGCATACTTCATATAACTAGCTTAAAATTATCTCCAATGTATAAATCAGTACAACATATTTGATACTGATACGGAGTTATCCATTGATTTCTTTATGGAAACAACATAAAGAAAGAATTTGTGGAAACACTATTTTTTTTTAATTAATATAATATATATTAAAAAATAAAAAATAGGGCATGATAAAATGTGGGAAAAAATAAATAATTTTGTTTTGTCATATTGATTTAGTCATAAAGACTACTATAAAACATACATAAGGTGTTCCATCTCTCCAAACTCCAAAGGACTCTACATATCTCTAAGACATAGCCTTCTTTCTACTCTTCACATTTGAAAACATACTACAACAACAAAATATTTTTCCCTATCTTTTTTTTCAATACTCAATGTAATATATACCAGACAAAATAGTTGGGGAAGTTCGCTCAACGGACTGGTCCCTGTTTATTATGTAATTTCCCTCTTAAACAACTAATTTTAAATTTTAGCTTTTTGTTGAGTCACACTACTTTGCTAGGTAGATTAGATCTCCCAGACTTGAATTTGTGGCTAGTTCGCTTATGATAAGGTACTTTTTTTGCATCTTCTTGTCATAGTTTAATCTATAAATATTTAATGAGCTCACTAGGCTCTAAAATGAGAGGATCATTGTCTTGTTCATCATCAAGCATTGATAGTTCAAAATAATGTAAACAATTTGTATTGAAAATTGAATACATATGCATATATTTGGGTAATTCCAATGGGAAAGCATTGTCATCAAACTGTTGCAGGATTTTGAGAGGTCCATATCTAATTGGATAGAGTTTCTTGCTTACACCTTTAAGCTTATCCTTACTTAAATGTAACCAAACCATGTCTCAAACCTTAAAAGTGTGAGTTGTATGATGTTTGTCATTTCATTGTTTATATAATGTTTGTGCTTTGTGCAACCTCTCTTCTATTTGCTTATGAATGTTTTTGACCCTTTCAACAAATTTCACTACTTTACATTGCTCATCATCATCAGGACTTGTAGACACCCAATTTTGACACGCCTAGCTAGCTCCATCTTCAAGCATAGCACCAAAAAACATATCATCAATCAAACACTTCTTTTATTATTTTTAAAATAGGGTTTTGAAAGGGTTTCTCTTTCCATTTTACATTGACTTAGTCACATTGAGCTATTTGGTGCCATTGATATTTGAACCTTGGTGTGGGTTACATCAACTATTTGTCCCAATCGTTGAACCAAGGACCCATTGGAACATCAATCAAACACCTTAACTTGGGAAAATTAGACATCAAATTTGACCTCTTTGCATAAGTGCCACCTTTTGCAAAAGTGCTACCTAACACTTCTGCTCAATCATAGTGCTTTTGAAAAACATGATTTTTCTAACAAGTTGACCAATCAACAAGATTGTTGAATAGAAGCACTACTTGAGTGCAAAAGTACTAGCCAATGCTTCTGCAAAACCCAACACTTTTGTTAGCATGAGTGAAATCTCTATGAAACAATTCAAAAGCACACAAATTTCTTTCTTCCACTTCTTGGCCTAATTGCACATGCTCCATCCCCTCCTTAGGCCTATGAAATTTAAATTTTGTCCTTGCCCTAATGGCATCTTTTAATCCATCTTTCCTTCAAGGATCAACCCTCCCAAAATATTTAAATAGAGTCCTTGGGATGGATATTTCAATAAGAAATATTCTTTAGCTATCAAAACTTTGTCAAAACTTGCTCTCTCGCTCTTTCTCTCATTCTCATTCTCTTCATTCTAGCATTTAGAGCATTAAGACCAAGATTTTGGAGAAAATAAAGCAAGGCAAGAGGCATTGGGGCAAGGAGATCTTCTTGGTTGCAAGGAGGAGGTCCTACTAGGTTGTAACATTCCTAGCTTCTTCTCTTTCATCTCCTTTTGTTGTTTATTTCATGCATTTTTCTCTTACTAGCCTTGCTAACACTTTTTCTTGTGCATTCTACAATTGTTAGTCTTTTGTTTATCATCTTATTTTATTATATTGCTTCATTCCCTACATTTCTAATATTTATTTATAACCATATAACAATATTTTATGATCATTTTGCTTTTATTTGCAGCAACTTATAGTCATTTCATGCTTCTTTTTGCTTTGCTTTGTTTTTCTCTCTTCTTTCTCTTTATTTTTTTTTTTTTTTTATTTTATTTTTTTTTTATTATTAATCATTTTTTTTTTTTTTTCTTCCTTTTTTTTTTTTTTTCATTTTTAGTTCTAATATTTCTTATTCTTGATTTGAAATCATTAATATTTGTTTTGGGATTATTTTATCTAAATTTACAGGCATATATATACATCTTAGGCTCACACTTGCTTTGATTGTATAGTCTGATAATCCTTTCATTATATTGTTGTAATTGCATATTTTCTTATTCATAGCTAACTTATTTTCACCAAATACTGCCAAATTGCTGACTTAGGCTTCCATTTGGATATTGCACAAACATTTCACTTTGTCTTGCATAATACCACTATTACATTACCTTCCTTTGTTCATACATTAGTTCTAATCAAGTTTGTAATTTTCTCTAGCCATTGTAGGTATTTTAGACACTTCTTGGTTTTTAGACATCTATGAACCCTGTTTGTAGGCATTCGAGAAGACAAACTATCATTTCTTAGTATTTTCTAGCATATTTGACCTTCCATGCAAGATTTGAAAAATTTGGAATCCATTTTGTAGAATTTGTTACTCCCTAGGTACTTAGACATTAGCAATTAGGGTTTTCCTCCCTTTTGTTGAATTTATCTTGCATCTAGGTCAAATTGGCCCCAAATTTCTTTCCAAGACTCTCTATTCATTGTAGGTATAGAAGTGCTAACATTCCTAGAAATCTAGTGCTTCTACTTCTCTATTTTACATAGAATAAAAGCACCATTGTTTACAAAAGCACTAAGTAGCACTTTTGTTCAATTATAGCACTTTTGTATGAGCATATTTTCCTTCCAAATTTTAGGTAAATTATGATTTTATTTTGAGAATAGTGGGTTTGATCAACTAAAGTAGATAATCTACTACTTCCCTATGATTAGATAGACCCCCTAAACCTAACTACCATCTATTATTTCCCATAGTTTTGTAGGTTTCACAAAAGCATTGAAATCCCTACAAAAGTGTCGGGTAGTGCTTAGTGCATAGCCATCCAAAAATAGGTATTTCTAACTCAAGAACCCAATTTCTACTTTTGGTTTACTATTTTCTACTTTCTAATCTTCTATTCACTATAATTTTTGATAAAAACACACTTAATTTGGATCAAAATCAAGGAACACTTAGGATAGTTTAATTTTTTTCAAAAGCACTTAGGCAAGGAATAAAAAATCATCTAGTTGCATCTTAGGTTAGTTTTTTGTTGCATTCCCTCTTTTTTGCTTTCAAAAAGTAAAATATCCCTTTATTTATTGCAAATCATTGAAATCAAAAGACCATACTAGCTTAGATCCTTTATTTGATGCATTTTCTATTCTTGCATTTTATAATCCTTTTTATTTTTATAAGTGATATTGCTTAGGTTTAGAGATAAAATACTTAGGTGTTTACCAATTAACTCATAAAATACCACTTGAACATAAACATTTACATGTACATGGAGGTAGGTCAACCCATGTGTAGTTTTTTAGGTTTTTTTTTGGAAAGAGATTTGGGTTATCATCCTATGTGGCAAGCTATGATTACATTTTGGTGAACCCTACATGAACATCACATATCCTTGAAAGATAAAAAAACTAATTCAAACCTAAAACAAGATCAATTAAATTTATTTGTTTAGATATATCATATTAATCAAGATTAATAATCAGTTCCTCTACTGGTGTGAAAGTATCAATATTGAGTCACATATCTAGGTGTGATTGATCCTTGTACCATTCCTTATTCATGTACCTCAAGGTTTTCCCTCACATACAACCATGTATATGGAGGGAACCGAGTCACTTCCAATACTAGTGAGTATATTGGAAGGGTAGGTATATTGGGTAGGTTCAGGTATATTGGGAAATCCTCCTAAGGTATATCGACCAATTGATTGATATTCATAGCATTTGATAGCTAACTTGATCAAATATATGTTATACTTCCAACTTCCAATTTGATATTCATAGCATTTGATAGCATTTGATACCTAACTTGATCAAATATGCAACATCTAACATCTTGTTAGATTGAATATATGTTATACTTCCATACTATCTTATTTCTCAATGTTGATATGTGCTTGTAGTTGGAAATTACCAACTTGATAAGTTGGACATCATTCTTGACTTATTTTCTTTGAATTCCTAGATAGGAACCGATTGTTGTGTAAAAGGTCTACACTTAATGGAGGAGGTTAGGGTGTTTCATTAGTATTTTTGCAGTTTTGTATGCATAGTCTTTCATTGTGGGTTATTTGTGTCTATTTTGGTTTTATGGTGTGTCTGTACAATATTCAGAGTGGCAATATATCCAAAAAAATACCAAGAAAGATACCACAGGTAGCTGAGGTTATCGTAATAAATTAGGAGTCAATGATAGAGGCCTCACACGCTAGTAAGTACTTGAAATTTGATAGTGTTGTTCAATAGTGGTTGACTTGGGCATATTAGAATTGATCATGGTTTTATCATCGACTATGGTGTATTGTAGAAACTAGTAGAAGATACCAACTATGGAGTTCCATGAATGAGGAAGATAAGGAGGTGACCCATAACATAAATGAATCCAATGGTGAGAATACTCGAAATGAGGTTGATGATGCTTTGGCTAATGAAGAAGGTATGCAGACCATACAAGAAATTTGCTCGTGATGTTGGTTACTCATTGTTGTCATACTATATGGCATAATGATGTTTGGATGGTGCCCAATGTATAGGTGTTGATGCCAGGTCATCACACACTTCAAACACTAAATATCATAGAAAGAGAGGTCCAACAAGATGTGCAATAGAGTCAAGCAACACAGATAAGGTGGAGATCATTTGCAATCTAAACGGACAACCCATAGGAGAAAATTCTACTAAGTTTGCATCTTACTTGGGGGTGATTGTGAGGGATATTATCCCTATCACCCATACAAACTAGAGAGCAGTCCCAGTGGAAGTTAAAAACCAGTTATGGACACTCATTACGGTAACTTTCTAGCCAATGGAGTTCACAGTGTCCATTTTTGAATACTTATATAAATGTTGCATCTAATAAGATACTAGTTTGATGCAACAAAAATATATCATTTTGGATGCAATGAAGAAATGGGTCTTTGTGACCATGGACAAGCAATGGCATGATCATAAGCATCAACTTGTGAAAAACCACTATGATAAGTATGATAATGATGCAGATAGAATTGCTAATCCCCCACCTCATGTATCATAAAAATATTGGGAAGCCTTTGTGAATGGTAGGAGCAATATTGACTTTAAGGCAAGTACCAACCAATCTACTATGGTAGTTCATATCATTGTTATGTTCATGTAAATTTTGTGGACCTTGCTCTCCCTAATGAATTTATATACTATTTTATTCATTGCATTGTAGGCGGTGAGGCAAAGGAATAAACAAAATAGATCTCACCAATCCATCATGCACACTTGCAGTCGAAGAGGATATGCTTGATTGGAGCATGAAATGGTATTCTATCATACTCATCCATTATATGTGATAAACATAGCTATATTGTTTTGTCGTATGACTTATCCCCATGTCTCTCCAACTATATATCCTATAGAGGAAGAGCCAACCAAATGCGAAAACTCCACTACCAAGGGCAACTGTGTGGATGGTAGCTCATAAAAAGAAGGATGGGGCTCCTGTTTCACCAAAATTTGTGGAGACAATCGTAAGTGACATTCCCTTGGAAATAGCAATACGTTGAACTTCAAACCATTGTTATATCGATTGTTTTTTTAACATATTCCTAGTTAACTATGCATGTGGTGTTGCCAACAAAAATTGGATGATGCAATGTCATCTGCGAGCTCCATAAATCAATATATTAAGGATGATGCCCTCACCAAGGTTTTAGGACCCAAAATATTGGGTTGGGTTTGGGGTGTCGGCAAAGGAGTATCATCGAATGCTCTATTTGTTGGTGAGGGTTACATATAGAAGTTGCACCAGATGCAAGAGCATACGGTAGAGAAAGAGCAAAATTTGGAAGAGAAGCTTGTAGAGAATGAAAAAAGTTGGAAGAGAAGCTTGTAGAGAAAGATAAAAATATTGAAGATATTTTGACATGGCTTTCATAGATAGAGGTGTGTTAGTTTTTTCATGATTTCATATTTGAAATGCTTACATGTTGCACCCCTAAAGTTGTAATGATCCCTTGCATATAATTCCATAGGTAGCATCACTACATGCTACCCCTACAATTGGACACAATATTGGTGGTGGTGATCAAGGCATAGGCACCAACTCAATACCTTCTAGGCCAGAGTCATCAATGGTATGACTATTATTTCAAATATAAAATGGTTGACTTAGTTTGTATTGTATGCTATGCAATGAATTTATCTGGGCTGTTAATTTTCCATGTAGGGACTGAAAATGACACTGATCATGCAAACTGAGAGAAGGGAATGCTACTTGACTCAGATCCATAAGGATAACATAGTGGTTGAAGGCACGGTGATCAGTATTGACCCTAAAGACCTTGTACATGGTGAACGTTTGGGTGAAGGTTACTAGAAATTCAATGTGCACGTCGCCCATAAAGAGGAAACAATATTGTTTAGAAGGAATGATGAGATGGCCACAATGAAGGATGTTGTGGGCTCCTTCATTGCCTAGCCTATATCAGACATTGTTTACAATTATGAATGGAAATCACTTTAGGGCATAAATCTTGTTAAAGTATTGTTAATGGTAATGTTTCCACCATGTATTGCATTTAAGTAGTTATTTGTCATAACTCTATGGATGCTTAGAGATATTTGTCATCACTATTTATTTTCCTTGGATGCTTGGACCAATGTTTGTATGTTTTAGGTTGACATCAAAATTATTAGTAACCCTATCATTTGTTTTGCAGGTTAAAAGTAACCCTCAAGCAATAATAAGAGGGTGACTTTTTATATATTTTATAATAAGAGGGCAATAATAAGATGATTTTATCCTCCTTGTTAAACTTCTTGATGAAGGATTATGATTCATGTTGTTGAACCCAAACATCTAGTGCATCTGCATCAATTTTGTATTTAAAAGGAGGAATGCTATGCTAGGATGTGGACATTTCTTACATTTATTGTTTATGCATATATAATTATGAGTAAAGGGAAACTTTAGGATATATTGGCCTATTTTATATTCAAGATATGTGAGTAGTTATGTCAATATGTAGACCATGTCACCCCTATAAGATTTGGTGAGGAAATGACAACATAGAATTTAAAGGCCTCAACCAATGGACAACATGAATCTCTTCACTGATATTTTCTAGAGTTGGGTGTTAGGAGTGTTGTTGGTTGATCTATGCAAATCATTGCTACATGTTAACTCTTTTAGAGCTTCTTTGTATGTCCTTTATTTTTGGCAACTCTTTGTACTAGTTTCACTTTTTATTTTGAATTTTTTGTATTTTGCTTCTTTATATTTCTTGTATAGCTCACATTTTTGTGTCTATTATTTGCTTGTCCAATATTACTCTTTAGGGGTGCATCAATTGTTACTATCATACACTCTATTCACTATAATTTTGCAATCCTATTAGCCATCTTGGCAGCTAATGGATATTAATATTTAAATTAAATTAAATATAAGTGGATAAATAATACACTGCACACTTTTTATTTTAGCATATGTATGCAATCTATTTGTGTTTCTGTATATTATTGTGATTCATAAGCATACATGTGGTTTCCTCTTGTGAAACTGGTACTACTGAGATCTTGTGGCATCTTGTAGGTACAATGGGCAGCCAAGCTAGGAGTGAGGCGAGTAGGTATCCTGAGCATGAGGTTGGCCAATCAAATATTTATGTATCTAATAGAAGTCTCAGGATACCCTCTCACCTCATCTTTGATGGTTGGGGTGGGTAGGGATGTTTAGACATCTACCTATTATATGGAGGGCTTAGGTTGCCCAAATGAGGATTGAAGCCTTGTGTTGCGTTTAAGAATACCCAAAGTGGCAAGACCACCTTGGCAGTAGCCCTATGTAGGGACCCTATAGTCAAAGGTGAGGATATTTATATCGTATTCATTTTGCATTCTCTTAGTGGTACGTGGTATCATGACAATATTTTATATTTGATGGTGTTATCTGGTCTAGAATTTTTGTTGCTAGATTTCCTAATTCTATGAAATCAGCTAATGCAAATAGTTGTTGAAGTCAGTGCATGGTTGATGTCCATAGTTTTTGAATTGATATTTTACTGTGCAATCTCTCTTAAAGAGATTATGATATACCCATTTTGGGGGGAAATCATCCAAACAAGTCAAAGTTTTTTACAAATAGGATCTCATTCTCAAATTTCCTCATTAAATGAATGATGTTGTGCTTGTTTTTCTTGAACTCTGGTTTTAGCACAAATGTTCCTCTTGCACCAGAGTAAGTTGTAGCCATCCTTTAGTGTTTACCCTATTTCTGTGGTAGTGCACACCTTTGTTATTCTTTCAACCAAAGACTGACAATAAAATTTCACAATTGATTGATGTTATTTGTGTTCTCTTCTTGGTCTACAGAATTTTTTAAGGAGAGAATAATTTTATTAAATTTGTGGGTTATCTAGTAGTAGAGAACAATTTAGAAAAGGTCATAAGTAGTTCAAAGCATGTTTCTCAAAGCAAGCCTCACAAGAAGAAGAGGAAGAGCAAGAAAAGAGATAATAGCATTTATGACATTAACAGGTGCTTTGACTTTGTTTTTATATGTTTTATTTTTTAACAACATGTATGTGGGGTGGAGGAAGAAAGATACAATATTGAGCATTGGACCATCTGAAATGAGTCAATCCAATTTGTTTTGGTAGGTTTGTTATCAATACATGCAGGCAGTTGTAGGAGCCAAAGTATTTTCTTGTTTGGGAAGCAATTAGGACACTTGGTGTTTCTGTCATGAAAAACTTTGTGGAGGAGGTGATCATTCTATTTAAGTTCCATTTTCATAAATATGTTTGTTTGATTGCATTATCTATAGATTGTGCATTTTGACATAGCATTAGTTATCAACTCATCAGTATCCACTAAACTGTATAGGCATAAAGTATGATTAGTCTTCATCAAGTTGTGTAGAAAAAATGCATATTTTTTTTTAGGATTTGTATGTTCGGTTGTATCCCCACATTTCCTCATCCTTTTTAAAAGGGGACATAATGGAACTTAGAAATAAACCATATTATCAAGGGCCTCATTATTATGGGAGTGTCCATTACATGCAAGAATGTGAACTTGGATTGTGCTCATACAATTGCATCCAATTTATTTTTGCTCCACAATGCCTTGAACAATATAAGATTGGTTATTAACTTATTAGTATTCACTAAATTGTATAGAAAAAATGCATGATTAGTATTGATTAAGTTGTATAGACAAAATGCATGATTAGTATTGATTAAGTTGTATAGACAAAATGCATGCTTTTTGCCTTACTGCTCTTATCCCTATATATGCAAGATTTTAGTACTTTTATTTTAGGTGAGAGGACTCATCAGTTAAGGTGGCTCTATTATGAATTTTTAGGCAAACATGTTTTAGCACAATGGGAGTTGGGGGAATTTGAGGAAATAAAGTTATCTTTCTTCTAAGAGGAATTCTAGTTTCCTGTCCTACACTCTATCCTTTTTCTATTTGGTGTTAGAGGTGCACTGTTTTCTTCTTTTACTTGATTCCATCACTCTGGGATAGATTAAGTAGCCATTTTAATGCATTTCTGTTGAGGCTATCTCAAAGTGAGGTAAGCAAATTTGACATTTTAGACAAGCTATAACAATTTGCTATAGATTTTTTAATTTCATAAAATTTCTTTCCCCTTATCCACATGTGGCTTTCGGGATAGTTAGGATGCTCTCATGAGTATGGTTGAAGTATATTTAATGATCAGTAGCACTTTGAGCCATTGTCACAAGCAACAAATTTGTAAGCTTCTATGTCCTATGTAATTTGATCTGGCCCAATGATGATTGGATGTCTATTTTCACTGAGAAAGATAATGTTAGAGTGCGAATAGTTAGATGTCATCCAAAGTTATGAATAAGCTATTTTAGGTCTATTCTTTATGTTTTTCATAATTAGCTCTTATGTATGATTAATTTCAATTATGCATTTATTTTTCTAGTATAATTTAATTTATTTTCAACTTTTTAATTCTATAATTTACTCTGTTTTATCCTATTCATGTATTTTTCAATTGTTATTCTTGTTAGATACTTATTCATTATTTGATAATGATTTGATGTTAGATATTATTATTATTACACCTCATAAGATATTTAGAGAAGCTAAATAGTTAGAGATGAAGGTGAAACACCAAGAGTCTCTTGAGACATCCAAGAGACATACCATTGTTTGTATTTATATGTGTTTAGATCTAAGATTTGGTAAAGAAAGAAAATATTGTGTGCTTAAAATTTATCATTGGTATCAGAGCAAGGTTTATTGCAAATGAGAAGCTCGAGGGAAAATTGTTGATCCTCTTTCTCTTTGCACTGCCTTCTGCATTTTTATATCTATATAATTATTTTGTTGCATAGTCACAATAAGCATTTATTAAGTACATGGATAACACATGTTCTTTATTATCTAATTATTTTTACCTTATTAAAATGAAGGTATGTATCTAGACTTTTGCTAGTGTTATGAGTCTCACCATTGATACTTGGAAAATCTCTTATAATACATGGGAGAACTTCTAGTGTAAGCCTCCTTTTGTATGAAAGGAAGGAAAACTTCATTTAAAGTTAGCTAGAACATGAAAAAGTGATGATGTTCCAAGTGTCTTATGCAGGAGTGTTTTTGGAATGTCATGATGGTAGCATTCTTCAGTCTTTTATATTTGAGACATTAACAAGGTCTTTCTATTGCAAGATGCATTTAGTAGTTTGATTAGACCAACATGAATTGCAAGCCTTACATAGAAGGGATGGTGGTTTCATATTATGTGAGGAATTGTCTATTAGGTCTCCACCAAAATTCATTTGATTAACTAGTATATAACTTATGCAAGGGCATAGCCTTATTAGAAACTTTGACACTCTAACATTGGGTGAAGAAGCATCACCCATTTTTTCTTTTCCCATTGGTCTCCTTGGTGACCTATAGACGGTATGGGATTTTTCTGGAGTATGGGCATACAAGCATATATTAGTGTATCCATTCATTATACCAAGACATAAAATTCTAGGCTATATTTGAAGTTCCAATCATAAAACACATAAATCCATATGAGTAGCATCTCTAAAGTACACTTTGGTTTTAGTTGAGGACTCTACCTAGCTAATTTTGTGTTTTGATTATGAGAATGTGGAAGCCAATTCTAGTCACAAGCCAAATAGATCATGGATGTATTTTTTATCTTTTACATGAAATAAATCTCTTGCATTATGCATTTTATGTTATTATCCAGAAGAGTTAAGTCACACGCCTAGTACATATGATTAGAATGTACACCAGAAACAAGTTATTTTTGTTTTTGAAATCCCTTAGTAAGGATTGAAATTCTTTCTAACATTGGACTATAGTTTTGTACATCTAAGAAGATGTAACAAGTACAACTTAGTACTAAGTGGGATTTTGGGTTACCTTCTAAGCCTTTTTTTGGGTCATTTTTTCCAGAAGCGTTGAATTTAAATGAACCTTTTATTTTTCTTTCATCATAAGGGAGAAAGTTATATGATGCTTCTGGGCACCTCAAAATAGTTGTATGGGTGATTTCACTGTAACATGAGGGCCAGACAGTCAACAGGCCAATTTTTAGATTGTTATTCAAGTAGCTTGGGACCCCTCTTGTTGGTTGATCCTAAAAATTGTAATTCTTGTGTTTTTTGATTCAAACTTGATTTAGTATTTATTTTATTCACAAGCCAGACACTTCAATTCAACATGTTGTGATGATCCATATTAATCACAAAACTTGGAACAACTATTAGTTTAAGCAAGCAATCTTTTTAAAAGGACAAGCATTCTTAACCATAAGATTGCATGTAAAATTTATCTCGATGTAAGTTAGCTAGGATACAATTGTGTTATCATTTACACAATGTTAGAAAGTGTTATACCTGCCCCTACCCCACCTCTGTCATAGCATGTTGTCAAGTGGTAAGGATAATGTTGTCAAAACCTATCTCTAAGTCCAACAAGGATACTTGGCATTGTGTTGTTGATTGCAACTCAACCTGTATCTCGTGAAGTGGTGGGCTTATGTGGCATTGAGCACCTAGTCATCATCCAATCCACTAGTGATGGTTAAGACTTTGGTACTCCAAATAGGAGGTCCAAGGTTCAAATCCAGAAGGGGGTAGGGTTGTACACCAAACTTTAGTAAGTAGATTTCAGAGATTGAGCAACTTAACATATATTGTATAAACAACATCATCCCATATGGTTGATGACCTTGTGGACATTAAGAACTACTTTCATT